>KK114378.1:114311-198293 GCA_000611955.2 Stegodyphus mimosarum | reverse complement strand
CATAATTACTCTCACTTACATACTAAATGATTAAGAAATGAAATGATGAAATATTAAATAATCGTAACTTAGAATTTAAGTTATTTAAAAATATATAGTTTAAAATATTGAAAATGATTAAGGCTACCTAACGAATAATATGTAATTAGAAGAAACGTTGAATTAAAATTCTGAAATAAATATTGTTACATGCTATATACGTTTTCTATTTTGTCGCTTTATGATAGATTTGGCTAAGAATTGCTTATTTAATGACATTTTGTTAGGAATCTTCCAGATAACTTAGTATTGCATATCAATCAACGGGGAAAAAATACTTCCCTTGACCATTAATTATTTTAGCCTTTAGCCAGACAAATGAATGAAATCGTAAATCATCACTATTTCATCCCCAATTTAAATCTCGGTGTTACTATAACGGCTGCATATATTTTGTTTCATGACTTATCTCTATGTAATATGCGCTTAGAAAGTTCTCCAGTAAAACAGCTCTCACTAAGCTGAGATTTCTGGATAATAACCTATATTTTATATTTTAAATTGAATCATAATTTTCAATTTCTTTATTTGATTCAAAACTAGTTTTACAATCTAAAATTAGTTCAACTCTAATGCACTGTTGTTCGGAGATTGTTCGAAGTTGTTCGGAGAACTTTCTGTGCCTGAAGTATATTTTTAACAGTATTTTTTAAATAACTTTATACTTCCTTTAATTTTCATGGAAAACCATGTTTAAATACGTTATCTGAATAAAACCTAAAAATCTCAAAATTTGAACAATGCAAAATTTTTAGAAATATACCTTTTTATAATAATTGCCATATTTTACACATATGAATAACTGGCGAAAGGCTAATTTTAAGTCGAAATTCAATCCTATCTAAAATCTATCTATGTGAAGAACTCTCTATCTATGATTGATTCGAAGAACCGTTAATTCAAATATTTATTTACACTATGTTTAGTTAAACAGTTAATAAATCTTCATACAGAATTCTACAAAACAAAGGATAAGGCTTACTACGCCTTTCCCGTCTAGCATCTAACATCTAACTTTCTCAACTTCAGGTAGGGGGGCTGCTATCGCTGTATGACATGATATTTCTCTACACTCCCCACCTGAACTCCTGGAGTTCGCACAATTAAGAAGAATAAAAATTAAATTCAAATAAAATGGAAATATTTACAGATACTTACTGTCACAAGTTCAAGATATTTTTTTCCTTTTTTTTTAACATCTTCTAAAATATAAAATAAAACAAATGAATCAATTAAACATAAGAAATTACTGAATAGTCAATAAGTTCAAAAAGTTCTCCTTAAATGCCGGAATTGATAGTTCAGTCAACAGTTCTCAAGTTGGTTCACAACTTCCAAGGGACAGAAGAGTTGTATGGGTCTTTTAATTTGTCCTTTGGATGTCTTGATTAAACATGAACGAACATGCTGATATAGTCCCCTGTATAACTCTTACTATACCGAGTTCCCATAAGAGTTTGAACTTTGTAGATCCTTCCAGAAAAACGACATCTCCAACCTTTAATTCTTTACTAGGGCTAGCAGTATCCGAATGGTGGGCCGTTCGCTAGTCAAGTAGATACTGTTCCTTCCATCTTTTCCAGAGATGCTCTAAAAGTCTTGTTTGGTACACTTCTCGTTTCATCAGATAACTTCTATTCGAATTCTTGTCAATCATCTCGATAAAATGAAGCTGGATAATTATGATTTTTTCGACAGAAGTTGAGAAAGTGTGCTGGTGTCAGAGGCTCTGGTTCTTCCAAGTCATTGTAAGGTCTTTGATTTATGACATATTGAACTTCTGTCAAAATAGTAGTCAACTCTTCAAAATGTAAATAGGGCTTTTCCAAGTATTTTTCTCAAACAATCCTTCACAGATTTCACTAAACGTTCATAAAATCCCCCCACCATGCAGCCCGTTCTGCGATAAATTTTTAGTTTATCTTTTTATTGGCAATAAAATCTTGAAATTGGGAATCCTTGAGTATTTTTGAAAAATATTCGAATTGTCGATTTACCTTTTGAAAGGTTTTGACATTATCCGAGTAAATTGTGTCACAATGTCCTCGTCTTGATACGAATTGTCTAAAAGCCATCAAAATATTTTCTGTTGACATACTGGAGACTAGCTCTAAATGAAGGGCTCTGGTAGCAGCACAAGTGAAAAGAACTATGTTCGATTTATCAGTTCCGGTTGTAGGTCTAACCCAATTAAAACCCGCGAAATCCACTCCAGAAACAAGAAATGTGGAGTCTCAACTATTATGTCTTTAGGCAGCTGTGCGGTCATCTGTTGAGCAGGTTTTGCTGTATACTTTCTACAAATAAGACAGTTTCTAAGTATCTTCTTCACAAGCTGACGGCCTTTCGGTATCCAGTATTTCTTTCGAAGGCCGGTCAAAGTAGCTGTAACTCCGCTGTGCATCAACTTATGTTCTCTTTCAATAATCAGTTCTAAAGAAAAATTTTAAAGAACTTACCAGAAAATGAACGAAGAAACTGCAATGAATGTTTTAGCCCAATAAAATTATTCTTCTGTTTATAAATTCAAATTAAAGCAAGTTAAAGCTTGTACAGACTATCTTTTAACTGCGTCTGTAAACTAAAATTTTGTGAGTCAAAAAAAATCTTGTTACTTATTACTACACAGCACTAAACATCATTCATTACTAATATAATAGTGTAAGAGATCAAAAAGTATTTTTTTCTTCTGAGGTTTCAAAGTATAGTTATTTCTATGTCAAGAATTAGCTAATGGAACGATTGTTGGATCTAAATCCTTTCAGTAATAAATTTTGCTCCAAAATTTTCGATGAATTTAATTGAATACTTTTATAATTCGATGTAAGTAAGTGCACGGTTGAGCATGTCTTAATACCCCGCATGCGTATTCCCAAGCAACTAAATGCTACACTATTTGTAATTAATGCCGCAGAGACGGGAAAGTGGTCAGTGACTGATTGCCGTATCCACGGGCCAGGTTCGAATACAGGAGAAAGCATAGATGTAAATTGTCTGTACCCTCATACGAGGCAACGGTAACCCCTCTATTACCCTCACCACTTCTTCCGGTGAACTACACTTCTTCCGGCTATTCACCCTCACCACCGGAAGTGACCACCACTTCCGGTCTTAATTGTGGCCATTGCCTGTAACGGCTAGTGCCAGCCATTGGAAATTTTAAAAATATATAATTTTTTGGTTATCTTGATTTAAGGATCTATGGCAAAGCACTCGAAGGCATTCTAACAAAGGATAGAAATATCTTTACTAACCACTTTCTCTTTTTAAGAGAGATTGGCTCGTTTATACGCTATATATAAGAAAAAAACATGAAAAATCTCATGCATCTAGTTCGTTCTCCAGGATCTGAATCTTGTCGAACTACCAGAGTTTAGAGGTTTAATTCTCTGCAGCCTGAAGAATTGTTTACTTAAAGCATAGTACATCACGGCCATCTCTCCATAGGATAAATGTCTTCGTGAAAGATTTGAGCGAATCTGTAACGTAAATAATGTTTGGGTTCCAAGATATTAGCAAAATATCTAAAATAATGTTTACAAAAATATCATGTAGCAATTAGAATTTATTCTTAAACACACTTTCAATATGAAACTCAAACGGCTGAAGACACGTGCATATAATTTGTAAGAAAATGCTCTGATCACTAGACACTGTGAAACAACAATAAAAATTTGAAAATGTTTGGAGTTTTACTTACAGCCAACATATACAAGACAAAAATAAGTGTAAGCATAATAATTAAATTTTTATATGCGGAATATCCACAGATTAAGATCTTTATTCTTATAATTTGATTTGCGTGTGGTGCAAGGTTATTTTAATATTTTCAGATATCACCTTCCATAAAAAGTGCAGTATTTTCAATGAATTTGATGAATAACTCCTCCGTCTCTCTTTCAACTCGTTCTAGTCACTAGGGAGGCTACTATTAGAGGCTTGACTATTCCATTCACAAGCGATTGAAGAAACATATGACTTTAAAATACATTTGAAATTTAAAAAATTGAGCACTTTTAATGCTTTTAAGGAAAAAAAAGTACGAAAATTAAGCATACGAATTAGTTGTAAAATAATAATTTATTTTTTTTTTTTTTTGAGATACTTAAGAAAATTTTCTTTCTGCGCTGTTAGTCAAATTTTAACTCATATGTGGACACATAGATAATCAATTAAAGTTTGGTTAGCATTAGTTCTGTGATTTTAATAAATTTTTTAATAATTTATAGTAGATGAAAGCAATTATATAAATAATTTATCTTATATGAATGCAAATGTTTACGCGTATTTTATTTATAAATGTAGGAAATATTTTAGGATCAGCTAATTCATTCAAAGCCCCTTTCAGATTACCTACAGCCATAAATTAACGAAAGTGTCAGGAAAACACATTAAAATTAATAAAAAAAATAGCAAGTCTAACCCCGGTACTATAAAAATATATTTTCTAAATGTAGTTCAATACGCAATTCTTAAAAAAAAATGAAATAAAATAAATAAAAAATAAAGAGCTTGCATATGCTTTCGTATTAGCAAAGTCGAGCTTTGAATTCTCTGCTCATCTTAAGATGGGCTGAGAGTAAATATCCTCAGGTCCCTTGTCAAGTCTTTAGGAGTATTTAGTATGTGCATCCTCAGGATGATAAATGATAAAGTCCTGAAGATATCTGAGAAAAACATCCTCAGGAATTCTTCACATATCCCGGGATATAGCGGCTTGACGTCCTTAAGATGTTGATTTACGAAGTCCGAAGGATATCTGAAAATCAACATCATCAGGAGATCTTTTTATATCCCGGGACATGAACAGGACATCCTCGGGAGGTTGACTTAAGAAGTCCTCAGGATATCTGAAAATCAACATCCTCAGGATATCCTAACTGTTTCCCGGGACACTGCGACTTAAATAGGATATCCTGGGGATGTCTTGTGTTATGGGGGCTATGTCAGAAACAGATGTAAAGCAATATTTCAATAAGTTTCTATCCTAATAAATGAGTAATTATATAAAAAAGAAAGTATATTTGAGTGATAGTCAGATTAATAAACTGAAATCTGCAAGAGAAGAAATAACTTTACAGATAAATAAATCTAAAACTCCAAATTATGATTTATTATATATGAAGAAAAACACAAATCAGTCAACTTTAAAATCAATGGTAGAAGAATTACTTTAAGTAAAACACAACTTAAATCATCTAAAGATGGCGGTTCATTATTTATGGAAATTTAAAAAAAAATTAAACCAGCAATTTTCAACTTTATAAATATATAAATGTACCAAAACTATTGGAAATACTAAAAACATATAAATTCGGATCAGGACCTTGTACAAAAATTAAAAAATCAGCTTTAGAAAAAAGGGGATGATTATTACCATTTTTCAATACCTTGCATAAATTAAAGAAAGAAGAACTTGATATTTTTGATGTTTTTTTATCATTCTGATTACCTATTTTAACATTTTTAGGTTTAGGTGCTGTCAGTGGTATTGGAGCCTAGGGAACTAAAAAAGCATTAGATAAAATTTCAGGACATGGAATTTATCAACCTTTTGAAGATTATAGAAATGGTTTTAAAAAAACGTGGAATATAGCAATAACTGACGCAGGAATATCAGCAAAAGCGATTTATGAAAATATGAAAAATGAAAAAGGATTTAGTGGAGTTTATACATCCGATTCATTACCTGAAAAAAATTAATAAGAATATGCTAATGTGATTATTAATTCGGTTGTTTCAAAAGGTCCAGGTACACATTGGGTTTGTTATTATAATGATCCAAAATATGAATTTATTGAATATTTTGATCTATTTGGGAAATATATATACAACAATATAAAATTTTAAAAAGATTATATTCCTAAAAATATTAAAACGTTTCTTATTAAATCGAATAAAAGAACACATATTGGACATAATGATAGGACATATTGGACATAATGATCTACAAAAACCAGCATCTGTAAAATGTGGATTATTTTGTATGAAATATATAAGAGAAAGAAACAAATGTAGATCACCTCAAAAAGTGTTACCTTTATTTACATAAAAACCAAGTAATTATAATGGAAAATTTGTTCTAGAAAAGTTGATTTTTTCGTTCATAATAAATGGTATGTAAGAAAAATATTTATATGTTTAAAGAAATAAATGGAAAAGGTATTATAGGTCTTATTAGTAGAGGAGATCTTGTTGGATAGTTACAAGATAAAATAAACCCGCCTGAAATGCAATTACCAGGATGTCAATATTGTGGGCCTTTTACAAAATAAAAAAAAAAGATTAGAACGCGGTGATCCTAAAATCAATACAGTTAATAAAGCATGTAAAAACTATGATATTGCTTATAGTAAAACAAAAGATACCAAAAAAAAACATGAAGCCGATGAAGAATTAATAAATGATTTAGATAATATAACTGATCCAACATTTGGAGAAAGAATAGCCAGGGGAACCATTAAACCAATTATTAAAGCTAAATTGAAATTTGGAATGGGAGGCGTCTATTATTGTGTTAAGTGTAAAGAGGAAATAGATAATAAACATTATCATGAAATGACATCTATGGAAGATTAATGGGAAAAGGAAATTGTGTAAAATGTGAAAGTAAAAAAATAGTGTTTTTTTAGGAAAAAGACTTAAAGTCAATATATTATAATCCTGAAACAGGTTATTGTGGAATTGATGAATTAAAAAGAAAAACAGGATGTTCTAAAAAAGATGTTGAGGAATTTTTTCATACATAAGATGAATATACGCGACACAAACCTGTCATTCGCAAATTTAAAAGAAGAAGAGTTTCTTCCAAATAGTAATAATCAATCTGATGTTGATCTATTATTTGTTAAAAATTATAGTAAATATAATGATGGAAACGAATATTTAGTAACAGTTTTAGACGCATTTTGTAAGTATGCATGGGTTTTTCCTATAAAAAGAAAGACATACGAAGAAGCAGTAGAAGGTTTTTAAAGAAATAATTCCAAAATTTATATTGAGGGATTGTTGCGTTGCTTAAATTTTCGGAGTTTCTATTAATTTTAAATTTAACTGCATACTTAACCTCATTGTTGTGCCGTAACAAACTAAAAATAAATAACTTACTGAAATTCTTCTAAGCTTAAGGGAGGAACTGAGTGACTGGACTATCTCAAATAATATTAAATATAACTTTTTTCTAAAATCAATTAATTCACACAAAGCAAAGCAATTCATCTTAATAAATCTTAACCTAAAAAAAAACACAAGAAGGAATATATCTTCACTGGTACTCGGTAGAACTGAATACTATTTCTTAACCAAAATAGTTCTATAATTCACTCATTTTTAAATTAACTCAAGAATAACAAGTTTATATTCATTAAATCAAAACCTCATAAGCACCAGCGAAGAAATATTCAAAAAAACAATCAATCAGTTCCACTACTAAAAAATAAGCACTAGTTTTAACTTTCTTGGCACCCAAAAGTCATTACAAATTTTATGTTAAAACACATTCAAAGAATCATTAATAAGTGGTTAGTACATAAATTTATATTAGGTCGCGTTGTAAAAACCTAAATGCGTAAACATTGAACAATACCCCAAGCAAAATCTCCATGTTTCTAAAAGGCCTTACGGCTCAAATATATGGAGTGACTGAACAGACCAACTACGTAACACAAAAAAGAAAACAAATGCAAGTAATAACATAAAGTCACACTCATTTAATAATATCTAGGATAACCTAAACATAGCTGGCCAGACTACACTGGTGTGCAAAAATTAAGGACGACACGGATTTTTCAATATAACTTTGTACAAAAGCTTTCCAAATCAACACATTTAATACCGTAAGATCCCCAATACGTAATGTAAGTAACACTTACTAAAAGAGAAATCGGATAAAAAGAAGCTTTATTGAAAAAGTAGCATGGAGCGCAATGCGACTGAAGGCCGAAACATCCCTGTGATGGGTGTCCAGCAAGAAACATCCGGTTTTTAATAGGGGATATGATCTCCCCTGACTGCTAGGCAGGTTTCACAGCGTCTGCCCATGCTGAGAATGAGGGTGTGCATTCGTCTTGCAGCGCCAATCGAAGCTCCGGAATCGTTATTGGTGGTAAGGTACGAGCTGCCAAGCGTCTGCCTAGAAAATCCCATACATGCTCGATGGGAATGAGATCCGGAGATCGTGCCGGCCAATCCATACGTTCAATATCCTCACTCTCTAAGAGCTGTTCAGCAGCTACTGCGCGATGACATGGTGCATTGTCGTCCATGAAAAGGAACTGCGGACCCACAGCGCCTCTAAAAAGACGCACATATAGAAGAAGAATCTCGTTACAATAACGGGTCCCGTTGACTGAACCTGCGTCGAAGATGTGAAGCATGATACCTTCCCAAACGAGAACGCCGCCACTTCCATACCTGTCCCATTCAATGATGTTCGAGGGATGATTGCGGCTTCCCCGCTCTCTCCAGATGAGTATGCGATGAGAATCGCTACTCAGACTGAATCTGCTCTCATCTGTAAAGAGTACTCGTCCCCATTCATTGTCTCTCCAATTCCGGTCTTCCCGGCACCACAGAGAACGCCTTCTCAGATGGGCAGGCGTTAGAGGTACACACCGTACAGGGCGTCGTGCAAACAGACCACCACCGTGCAGTCTTCTGGCCACGGTAAAACGCGATATCGGTCGTCCAGTCGCCTGTGTCGTGTGCCTAGCGATTTCTGCCGCTGTCTGCCGCCTGTTTCTTCTGGCCTGTAAGGCAATACACCGGTCCTCTGCGGGTGTGGTTCCTCGTAGACGACCACTACTAAACCCCCGGATAGCTGTTCATGTAGTTTGAAATTGTCTCCAAAGTCGTGAAACGATGCTGTGAGCAATTCCGAACTCTGCAGCCACACTTGTCACACTGCGGCCTTCCTCTAACTTCCCAATGATTCGACCTTGGGTAAAAGCATCCAGGTGTCGTCTAACAGATTGATTATTCGCCATTTCTCGCTGAGGCAGCAATTCGGTGTGATTTTAACTGCTATACGACATGCAATCTCTTTGCCAGAAATACTGATCTTACACCGACAACATGCTTTATACTACTCAGACACTCCCCCATTACTTCTACCTGCATATTTGCGCATGTGCTACCGTACATCACCTTACTTAATCTCCTGATTGGTCTTTCTGTCCGCTCTGCCTCTTCGTTCAGCTGATATGCTAATTTTTCGACTTCGTCCTTAATTTTTGCACACCAGTGTACCCTTATATACGATAGTAAAGAAAATATTCCACATTATTTCTTTAAGTCGTTTATCCAAACATATTCAGAATTTAATAGAATAAATGATTATTATGATTATTCTATACGTAACTTAGTTACTTATAAATGGATTTCACGTAAGCTAATGTAGGAATTACAATTAAAGAATTACATGTTTTATAGACAATAATTTATGATTCTAAATAAGACACGAACAATCCTTTCCTTTTTTTTAAATTTCCAAATAAATTTTTCTCTTTCTCCCCAAATTAAGCAAGATTAGTTTAAATTACACTACTTAAAAATATTATTATCTTACGAATAAAAATATTAAGTAACTCACAGTTGGTCGACAAGCGCCCATCAAACCATGCTGCTAATCGGAGACAACTTAAGCACTTCATAATTAACTGAAGATTGAGTCCCTTTGAACTCAGCCCACAATAAGGTGAACAAGGATGACATAATTGCTGATAAGTAGGAAACCAGGCTTTCGATAAATAACGATACAACTGAAATAGATGAATCGACGAAAGTCCGCGCCGGATCATTTACCACTCTGCCCAAATAAGGTGAAGAGGGATGACATCATGGTTGATAAAACCTGGATATGCTGTAGTAGATGAATCAAGGACTACTCCAACACAAAATCATTCTATCGACCCACAACTTGAATTCTGATAGTCGGTCGCCTGTAAACTCTGTAGAACGCTCATCAAAAATCCAGGAATTACCACCTCACATCTCCGGAGTAACCAGTTAAACCTCGAGCTAATGCTTGGCTCTTAAAGCAACGCAAAACTCTTTAACTAAAAGCCGAAGGAGACATAAACATGCGTCCGCAGAAAGCAAGCGCAAGCCACCCGCAAGAGTGAAGCTTGGCCGCAGAGCAACCGCCCCTCCGGTCCCTTTAAACTAACTTCACCCTCAAAATCACGAATCCGTCTCATAAATTCCGGCGCAAGCCGCCGCAGCATCGAAAATGCGAGTCACTCGCAAGGGTAAAGCTCGGTCGCAGAGCCAAAAGCCCTCTCTGGTAATTCTCTTCTCTGTATCAAAACTCAAAAACTCAAAACTGACTTCTAAACTCGCTCAAGAATCGAGGAAAACTCGCTTTCTCCACCCACTCACAATTATAGGTCCAAACGTTACACATAAAATTAAATTCTTGTCAATCCGGGACTTTCACCAAAGTTTAACAAGACAAATTCAAACCAACAAACGAATCAAAATAAAGTCATTGTCTACAGTTGAAGGTTGACCATCTGTAGAAATGACTAACACCTGCGAAAATTTGAGACTAAAAATTCGACCTTTCCCTCTTGCTAACAAGCGAAAAATGTAAGGAGAAACAACAAAAAAGGCCTTCAAGATCCAATTTACAACCTTTCCTTTCTTCCGAAGTTATAAGCAAGGCAACATTCACAAAGCTAAAGGGTAAGTGAATAAGCGGGGAGCGATCTCCATTCTACTGCTTCGTAACAAAAGACAAGGGAAACAACAATACACTGCCCTCAGTTCTAACTGTCATCTTAAAAGATGTTACTTCCGTTAAAAGACGCTCCCTTTCTTCGTTAGATAATTGGACCGTTGAAGAAAAATTGCCTAAAGCTTTTAAATACACTCTTTACAAATATATATATATGTATATTCAGTATGCTCTTCAAAATTTCAAATTTAAAAAATCAAATACAAATAAAATACTTAAATGATTAAACACACTTAAATTTTGCGACACAGAATTCGCGACACAACAGGATGGAGGTACTGAATTTACAGGAAATATCACTCAAAAACTGTTTAAAGATTATAACGTAAAATGGTTTACAACCAAAAATAAAGAAATAAAGTTTGCCATAAAAGAAAGTTTTAATAAAACCATCAGGAGAAAAATTGTAAAATATTTATACGCAAATAATATGAACAGATATTTGGACGTATTACTCAAATTAGTTAAAATTTATAGCAATTCATATCATCGATCTATAAAAATGACACCTGTCGAAGCCAGTAAACCTGAAAATGTAATAAAAGTTTATTATAATTTATATGTTGATCCTTTGCACAAAACTCAGACAGCGAAGGCTGACGCTTCTTAGAAAACCTAAATATAAAATAGGAGATCGTGTCAAAATATCAAAATTTAAAACAATTTTTCCTAAAGGTCCGACATCTACGGAAGAGATTTTTATTATAACTGATGTTATAAATCAAAAATATAACCATATGTATATAGTTTTAGAATAAAAGACTTGAATAGGGCAAAAATTGAAGGAATATTTTAAGAAAATGAAATGGTAAAATATAATATAAAAGATGATGTATACAAGATTGAAAAAATATTAAAAAAGAAAGGAAATAAATATTTAGTAAAATGGTTAGGATATCCTGACGAATTTAACAGTTGGATAAATAAAAAAGTTCTACCTCTAAATAAATGAATGAATATAGATTATGTAGAAGAAGTAAAAAAATTAGAAATTTTATATTAACTAATATTAATAATAATAAATCAAATCGCAAGAAACTGGATAAAATATTATCTGGAACAAAAGGGTCAGGATTTTAAAAAATACCAGTTTCATCCCTAATAAATGGAAAATTATTATAACTTAACAAAAACTTTTATCATTACGGTGATAATATTGAGAGTAAAGAATTGATGGCATTAGAAAAAGCAAATGTAGAATACAATAAAGTTAGTAAATATGAATTTTTTATCCAAAATAAAGAAGCTAGAATATTACTTTCTGTCTTATATTCAAATAAAATGGAAAATTCTAAAAAATAACGGGGATTCTATAAATGATGATAATGTTACAGCGAATTGTTGATTAGGTTTATTTACTGGTAAAAAACTGACAATAGATGGTCAAGTTGTTGAAAATACTAGTGATTATTTTCCTATTTTCAACAAGTTATAAGACTTGATTATACAACAACACAACCGACTGACATGTTTTTTTATACGAGTGATAATGCTAATAGAGTAAAATATATCACTAAAGGTGATGGATCCATAACAGCACAAACGCCCATCACTGAAATAACTAATAAATTAAAAGTTGGAGGAAATGAAAATTGTAAGAAAGGTTTTGATAAAAGATGGAAAATGACAAAAGATAGCCAATCTATTACAATATGGTTACCACTAGATCAAATTTTTGATTTTCTAAAATATTTCAGGAAAAATTTTATAAATAAAAATAAAATTCACAAAAAATAGAATTTGAAAGAGAAAAAAATAATGAAAACGGATATACGGATGTTGCTAATCCTGATTATAAAATAGAAATTGAAGATTTATCTCTCATTTTAGTTCACGTTAAATTTAAAAATAAAGCAAACGTATTATATACTCAATTACTATTAACCAGTAAACTTATAGATATTCATTGGAATCAATATGTCATGTATCAATCAATATGTAAAAGCACAATTTGGAGAATATCTTATACACGCAACATCCAATGAAGTTTTAACATTACTTGTTGTTTCCCAATAAGTAGACAGAAATGAAAATCAAAAAATAATAATCATATGGTATTTAATCATTTAGATATGGAAGAGTATTGGGTTACGATAAATAAAAATATAACACGGATTTTTCTAATTAAAAAATGGAATAAACCGTAACGTTTTTCTAGAAATTACGAATAATAGAAACAAAGAAACAGGATATATGATAGATTATTATCATATGGTAAATTATATCCCATTTTCTCTTTTGATCTATTCCATCACGAAAATTATACAACTATAGGAAATTTAACATTAAATTTTCATAATAGATTAAAACGTATAACTGCAAAAAACTATTTTGTTTTATTGTTGAAATAAAAAAGAAAAACCGAATTAAATATGAAAGAACAAAAAGTTATATTATTTGACAGTTTAGATGAGAAATCTTAATCTCTAATAAATGATTGCTGAATATCCACCTTTTGATGATAAGAGAAAATCTAGTCCCCCTGGTCCACCAGGAATCGGATTTAAACTAACTAATGACGGAAATTATTATATGGATAATAAAATTTTGAAAAATTGTAAAAATCCTATAGACGATCAGGATGTTAGTACAAAAATGTATGTTTTGAGTGCGTTGGCAAATTTAAGGGAAATTGTTGATTTAAATAAATGTAATATTGATGACAGTTTTTTGCTGTCTAACTGGTACAGTTGTTAACGTCGTTGACTGCCGTGCCGAAGGGCCCAGGCTTGAATCCTGGAGAAAGCACGGATGTTTGTAAGTGTGTGTCAATGAGACATAAAGGCACTCTAAATGTACGGCGAACCTCTCGAAAGGTTGATGGTAGGGCAACAACAACTAAAAGCTAAACAAAAAAACAACCTAAAATTGGTATAAAACTTTACCGATTACAAAAGCAATCTAACAAAAATTCCTTGCCATCAGGAGATAAAAAATTCTACTCAAATATGAAGGGTTATATTTTTATAGCATTTATTAAGTTAAATTTGTGAGTACCTACTCAGTGCTTGGTTTATCCTAACCTTCCGTTCATCAGAATGCTGATAAGATCATTAAGTGTGGGAGCGGCAAAATATGTCTTAAATAACATTTACAAAATGACAGCAAATCTCATAAGTGAGTATAAGTAGCTACATAAGTAATCCAAAATATGCGAAAATTCTTCTGATGACCTCTTTTAAACAGAATAATATGTCTGCATAGAAGTAACACATATTTAGTTCACTCATGGTGTTTGTCGCTATGAACAGTAAGTCGTCAAAGAATTTTAAACTACTTTCCTGATAAGCTGTGTGGTTCCACTCTTTTATTTAACAGTTAAATGTGGCGAACCTCTTACACCGATAAGCGAATGATCGCTTGAGTGTGGGAACAGAGACGTAAGACTCAAGAAGGATTGATTACCCTTTATTTCTCAAAATATTGATTAACATAGTCGGCTGCTATGTCAGAGCGTACAACAAAGCCTCCACTTGGGTTTGAACTTAAAGTAATAAAAACTAAAGCTTAAGTAATGCTTAGCTAAAAAGATATAGCCGAAGCTATCCGGATTCTAAGTAGTTGGCACCTAAATCTCAATTAAGTAGGCGACGCTATCAAGGGCCTGATGTACGGCCGAGCGTAGTAATAGCTTAGAGAGAGAAGTAGCCCAAACGCAAACGCGCGCTAGTCAGAAACCCTGGCTCTCTAACGAAGTCAGTGAAACATTGACTTAAATATTACTCTTACTCATTTACATTACACGCGTATCTGTAAACACATTTTGATAGGAAATTGTAAGCTGAAGTTAGGAGAGACAGAAAAGTGTGACAAACTTAAAATAACTGTTATAAACTTAGAATAAACCTTACAAAGCTATCGAGTTCAAATTTTGTAAACACGATAATACAATATGGTAAAATGAGTTTTATAAAATTTCATTTACATCTTTTTAAATTTAATATTGACACGATTTTTTGTATATATTATCATTTGTAAAACAAACTATAAAAGTATCAAAATTTTAATGTTTGCACCAGCGTAAAATATTCTTTCAAATAAAATTTGTATGAAATTTTAACGTAACTTCTGATTTCTGGGCGAATTATTGAAAGTCAGGAAATGTTTTCGATTATTTGAGACATTTATTTGAAGTAAAAAAATTATTATTCCTTGTTATTCATTTTTTATTGGAAGTAAAAAAATAATTATTCATTGTTAAAAAATGATTTTTCAATTGAAAAACTTCATTGAAAATATGTTATTAAGACTAAAAAGATAAAATTTTAAAAAAGTTTTAAAAAACAATATTTTACTCAAAACTTATAAATTTCTTAATAAGCCAAAAGCAAAGAACAAAAAATTATGGAATATTTTAATTGGAAGAGATTAATTAAGCCTCCTTACAATAATCATGTGCAATTTATATCACGAATCATAAAAGTGTAGGCATTTAAATTGTAGCGTCATTAGGATTATTTGGAAGGAGTCATGAAAAAAATGTGGAACGCCTTCGCTGGGACTCGAACTACAAACCTCTAGAATACGCGCACAGCGTACTGACCACTACACCACGAAGGCATGCGGAGACGGCGGGAGAAATACCTTATAAAATAACGAAATCAAATAGTCGAATCACAATGTCAAAAATATATCATGGGCGCCACTTTTTCTTATTATTCACGATATAAATTTGTAAATGAATTTTTTAAAGAATATTATTTAATCTCTTGTTCCTATTAATCTATATAACAAATTACGGTACTCTTCTGTTATCGGGATCGGATTAAAAATATATGTATGTATGCATATATATATGGAAGTATGTGTTCATGTATGCGTGTATACATGTATGTATGTATTTACACATATATGCACACAGACACATACACACGACCTGCATACATACATTCCTGAATCCCTTCCGATAACAAAACAGTATCTATATTACTTTTCTTTTTTTAATTTATTAATTAATCATTTTATGAGTTAAAAATAAAAGCTTATTCTATAAAAACCTTTATTTTTATTCTTTTTTATTTCCTAAAACACTTCTAAAACAAATTCTTAATTCCTCTTCTATTAACTTTCTAACTAGTAACAAATTTTTTGTTTCTTTAAAACTTGTGTAAGGCCGTTATCGTAAAGTATCGTCTAAATAACATGCGAAGAGTTCTGCGCGCATCTATTGAGGGTCATTTCCTATTGTTGTCAGGGTTCTGTCAGGGTCGATGCTTCTCCCCTTAGGCATTTGGGGGTGAATGTGAAACAAAAGTCCGGGTTAGCTCTTCTTGACGTATCTTTTAATTCTAACAAAAACACGGGACAGTCCGTTTCCAATGGTATATTTAAAATGAAAATATTCCGTGTCAAATTGTTAAGGAACCTGCATAAAAGTACGAAATATTCGGGGTCAAACCTTCAAAGGGTTAAAAGATTTAAGTCCTGAAACATTTCGTCAAAAATGTTTTCATCATTAGAAATCACATGATAAAACGTGAAAGGATTTTTTCATTTGAAATAGAGAGCTATTCTGCATTTGGGGAAGCTAAACTAAAACGTTAAGAGTGATTCCTATGAAAATCAATGATGGCTATCATGACGAGGTACCGATAACTTGCGCAGTGTCTAAAAAATTAGTGAGTGATATGTTGATATGTAGCACCGCGTATCAAGCATTGTCTGAAAGTATAAATTTAAGTGAGACCATGGAAAACATGCGAGATAACACTGTTCAAGAAGCGATATGTGAGATTTACTCTGAAAGCACGGAATCGTTTGTAAAGTTACAACGGAAAGATGACTCATGGAAAAATCTTTGGTCTTTAGCCGAGAATTATCAAAACTCATATACTTTAGAGGGATAACTGCTATTGCATTCTAAAATGATTTGTGGAGAAAGAATGAAATAAGTAGTGGTACTCTTATATAAACGAGAATAGTTTTGAAAATAGCACACGATATTCCATTAGCAGGCCGCTTAGGTTAACAGAAGACCAAACAACGCATCAAATATTCGTTTAACTGGTCAAGGATTAAAAGTGATGTAAAAAAATACTGCGAGAGTTGCAGACAGTGTCAGCTACAAAAAACGGTTACCTACAGAGATAGAATTCCTATTCAGCCAATTGTAAGACCTGAGAACCCATTTGAAATGTGGAGTGTAAACTGTATTGGTGCACTAAAACCAGCTTCGCGTAGGGGACACAAATTTATTATTTGTGCCGTAGATTTGTGTACACGGTGGGCAGAAGTCATGCCAGTACGAAACATACAAGCAAAAATGACTTGTGATGTTCTCATGAAAATCTTTACCCAAACAGGTTTTCCAAAAATAATCTGCACTGACCAAGTAACTAATTTTACCTCGCAGCTAACGAAGGCCTTTTTAGATATTTTGGGGATAGCTCCGAGATTTCCTACGCCAGGTTATCATCCAGAAAATATGAGTGCAGTACAACGATGGAATAGGACACTGAAAGAAATGCTGAATAAAAACAAGACCATTACCGTGATTTGGATTTACATCTTCCTTGTTTGTTATTCGCATACCATGAAGTTCCTCATAGCACCACTAATATTTCTCCATACCAAATGATATATGATCATCTTCCAAGAAGACCTTTAACATGGATTAAATACTTTTGGATTGGTAAGAGAGATATACCAATCACAGCTTCTCGTACAATCGAATCCTATTTCAATGACTTACAAGATTGTTGTCACGCTACGAAGTTGTCACGCTATAGCATATGATAACGCAAATAAGACACAGAGTGATTACGCTTGTAGGTATAATATGAGGTCACGTGATAAAACATTCGAAGTAGAAGATCAAGTGTTAGTCTTGGTTCCATCATCATCGCATAAATTGCTAAATACTTGGCAAGGAGCAGCCACCATCGTAAAGCTAACAAGAACACATTCTGCTTTAGTTCGCTTAGAAAATGGAAGTACGAGGGAATTTCACGTGAATAAATTACGGCCTTATGTGTCAAGAGTGCAACAGGTAAAACTAATCTTTAAGCAGGATAATGACTTTGAAAATATACACTATGCTCCCACTGACCAAAATGAAAGGACACAAGAAGATATTATAAGGTATATTCAAAATTGTCATAAACGACTGGATCAGCAACAGTGTCACGAACTCGCCAATATATTACGTAAGTTCGCGTATGTTTTTAGTAGTACTCCTGGTAGTTCGAAAGTTGATGGGCATTCTGTCAGAATTATTCCCGGGTGCACTCCCAAAAAATTACTGCCATGTCGAATCCCGGTTATACTTCAAGAAGAAGTTGATAGGCAAATTGATGAGTTGCTCAAGCTTGAATTCATAGAGCATAGCGATAGCGATTGGGCTCACCCTATGGTATACGTGGCAAAAAAATGGGAATGTACGTTTGTGCGTTGATTTTAGATTGTTAAATAAATTTACTGTTCCACACGCATATCCAATGAAACATGCGACGCAACTGCTCTACGAGATCGGGAAAGCGCAATATATCACCGTGTTAGACTTGACGAAGGAATAGTGGCAAATCCCGATGAAAGAAGAAGACAAGCATTTTACAGCATTTGTAACGCACTCAGGCCATTATCAATGGAAAGTGTTACCATCTGGAATGAAAAATGCAGAAAGCACATTTCAAAATGTAATGAACAAAGTTTTAAGCTTATATAAAAAGTACTGTAGTTCATATAGCAACGATTTGCTATATGAACAACCAGAGGCTTCCAGTCTTTGGCAATTTTTTCCAAAGACTGGAAGGAGCATTTAAAACACGCAAAAGAGGTACTTAAAACCTTACGAACAGTAGGTCATACTGTAAATTTAGAAAAATGTGATTTTGGGAAAGGATAAGTGAAATTCCTTGGCCATATTATAGGTTCTGGGAAACATTTACCGGATCCAGAAAAAGTAGAGTCTATGAAGATGCCTAGACCGACTACAAAAAAGGAAGTACGCGGCATTTTAGGACTTGCCAGCTACTATCGTGATTACATTCCAGATTTTTCCACTTTAGACACCTTGACAAACTTGACAAGAAAACGAGTACCCTCTAACATCCCATGGGGCAATGAAGAAGAAACAGCATTTCAGAAACTAAAGCAAAAGCTTTCCGATATTCCATTACTGTTTACTCCTGTACTAAATAAACCATTCCAATTATATATTGACGCGCCAGCTATTGGTGCCTGTCTGTTTCAAACAGATGATCAAGGAAAAGAACACCCAATAGCATTTTTCAGCAGAAAACTAACACCTTCTCAGACCAGATGGTCTATAATGGAGAGAGAAGCCTACAGTGTTTTGGCAGCTCTTCAGAAGTTTGATACATGGATTTTTGGAGCAGAAAGAATTCGAGGTCGTATCCGACCATAATCCTCTGACTTATTTAGCTCAATCTCAAGCCCACGCAGCCAAGTTCGTGCGTTGGACGTTGGCCTTACAAAGGTATAACGTAAAGATTTCTTACCGAAATTGACGACAGTACGGAAACGCAGAAGCTCTATCCAGATTCCCTTATGACTGAGCGACTGGGTAGCTTGGTATAAATATTTATACATATTAAATCGGGCTAATATAATGTCTGTATTTTTTATCGAAACATGCATATATTATTGATAGTATTATTGTATTAGAAAAAAATTATTACATATATATGAATAATTAACATAGTACTGTGTAATTTGATGTAAATGTTGTTATATAAAATTACGAATTTTGTTATATTATCATATATAAATATTGTGTATGCAGAAATCTTTGTATATGTGATTTTGTATATTTCAATCGAATGCCACATTTATGGCAGGACTTTATGAGTGTGTGCAGGGATACAATGAAACAGGTATATTGAAACATGTACAATGAAACGGATACAATGCAACAGATACACTGAAACGCATACAGCGAAACAGGTACAGTGGAACTGACATGATCTTAAAAAGAACTTAGATTTTGACTGTGCGTATGGTTTCTGAGGAGACATATACGCTTCCCAGGGAGGAACATGTAAGATTCAAAAAAACTTGGCAGCACTCTAGTGAAGAGAAAAGAAAACAGAGGTTTTTTTTTGGATTTATGTAAGAAATAAGTAGTTCAGCGTTACGGATAAGGAATCCGTTTTGGTTTTGTAAAAATAAAAGATGAGTTTTTGATTTCTATAAGTTTGTAAAATTTCAATAAAACTCAATAAAAATAACTCAATAATTATTATGTGAACCGCAACCATGCTGACTTTAAAACAGATAACAGTACTTCATCTGGACTATCATTTAATAGTTGGAAAGGAGATACCCCTGCTGTGTTATTGGGCATTTCCCTATATGCCCATAATGCGTAGAGTATTAAAACATGCCGAGCGCGACCTTCCTGTCTAATAATATGATGCAACATGCGTTTCAATTTCTAAAACCTTTCGACTAAACCAGGGATGGGATATAACTACGGCCCACGAGAATGTTCTATCCGGCCCGCGGATAGAATTTTAATTTCTCGGTCTGAGGCAAATTAAAAGAAATATATATTTATATACTGTATATCCGTCTTCTTTTCTACTTTGTTTAAATAGTATTTTTTTCTTCCTTTTTTTGGGCTGATGGTCTTTTTACTTTCTCTGTTTTGATTCTACAAGACATAAATCGAGGGAAATAGCAAGCACAGACGGCTTTCAATCGGTTCTTTGTTAGTTATAGCTGTAGATTGATGCTAACGAGCGTTATCTCTTTCTCGGGGAGGAGACTTATGGGAACCCAATATAGATGAATTAGACCTCACATGTAGCAGACTGCGCAGTTTAATCACCAGCCAGCGGTTTTTTTTTTCTTTTGGCGCGAGTTCTAATATTATGCATTGCGTATGGAAAGATTGCAGACATATCGCATCATTGTGAATAGATGTGAAATTATTAAAATTTTAGCGTAGCTACTGCATATTTGGGTTATTCGTAAAATATTTCAACCCCAAAATGGCTACTAAAAAACGTAAAGTTGATTCTGTAATAAGGTAGCATACAGGTTCTTTGCCTAAGATGAATGATTTACGGATATTGGTACCTCTTACAAACCGCAAGAGAAATCCTGTTGCAACGAGGTGCCTTTGTTAATGATTCCGGTTGTAGCCTTGAAGGTCACTCCAAGGAACAAAGGGATAAAAAAGTCTTTTCATCAGGGTCAGGATGTGGATACTTTTATTAGAGGAGTTCAACGAAGGTAACGACAGTAAGGTTTGGAACAGCGAGAGAGGAAGGCGTTTTTTTCTCAGAAGAGCGAGGAGTTTTCTGCTGGAACGATGAGCATTCTGGCCTGCTAGAACTATCACTCCTCGTGTATAATGTTAATAGCGATAGAGTATTTTCCTGCTTACAAATATCTGAATTTAGGGGACTGAATGTGTCGAAGTCCACATTGTCATGCGCTGCGAATGTTAATGTTTTTATCTTATTCATGCTATTGTTAGAACTTACGTTAGAAGTTCATTTGAACCCTGTATCACAACCGAGGTTTTGTGTAGCGGTTTCGGCCACTACACCACAATTCAGAGTGCAGTGCTTTTAATGATGAATGGACCTGGAAATATTTTTACAGTTCTAAAAGACAAACCAGTGTGTCTCATCTGCAATGAAGCTGTAGCGGTCTTCAAAGAATATAACATTTCATGTCATTTCACATCTAAGCATAAAAATTCCAATTACGAAGCAATGTTCCAATATGAAAGAAAAGAAAATGCAGAAAATCTTTGTAAAAAATTGTCAGGCCGACAAAGTTTTTTCAAGAAGGTAAACAGTATCCAAAAAACAGCTACTCATGCAAGTTACATTGTAGCATACAATATTAAAGTAAAAAAGCTCTCAGTTATGCGGAGTTCGCTAAACAATGCATGCCCAGACAAGAAAAATAATTTTGAGGATGTCAGCATATTTCGAAAAACTATGACTTCTAGAATCGAAGCCATCGATAAAAATTTGACATCACAATTGGAGTCAAATGCTGGCCAGTTTAAATTTTTCTGCATAGCTATGGATGAAACCACTAATATAAATGATATTGCTCAATTAATATTATTTATAAGTGATGTTGATGAGAACTTTGAAATTACGAGGAACTGGCGTGCATGCGTTCTTTAAACGGAACTACAACGGGATGTTATACTTTTCGTGAATTTCAGGAAGGGCTTTTAACTTTGAAAGTACCTATAACAAATATATATATATAATATTACGACCAACAGAGCACCAAATATGACAGGGAAAAAAGTCTGGACTTCTTGGAATCTTTAATCAAAACTATCCCGAGAACAATGTTGTTTTTTTACATTGTATTATACATCAAGATGCTGTGTGTAAATTTGCAATGAATATGAAACCCGTGCTTGATGCAGTCATGAAGCTTGTAAATACTATTCAATCTCATAGGCAATTTCGAGATTTTTTTCAGTCTGTGCAATCTGAATACTCTAATATACTCTATTGCACGAAAATAAGGCGGCTTACTGCAGGATGTGTTTCGAGGGGGTTTGGCAGTTGAAAGACGACATTGTATCGTTCTTCTATGAGAAACAGTGTTCTGCGGAAGGCGAAATGATAGATACAGAATGGCTTTCGGACTTTACATTTTTCATAGATCTTCTTTGTCGTATGAGCAACTTTAATGTGAAGATGCAAGGGGAAAATCAATATGTCGACGATGTCTGGGCCCATCTCAAAGCTTTTAAATTAGAACTCAATCTCTTTGCTGGGCAGCTATCTAAGAGCGACTTGTCTAATTTTCCGAGGTTAAATTCATTACCCTCAGTAAATGAAGAGAATCTTAAGAATTGTGAAGATGGCTAGAAAAAACTGCATTTTGAGTTCGAACGCAGATTACAAGATTTCAGTGCCATCCAAACAGAATTGTATATTTTTACCATACCCTTCAACGGAAATTGGGAAGCAGTGAGGTCATATTTGCAGCTTGAATTAATGGAGTTGCAATCTAACAATTATCTCGAGCAGTTCTTTCTACATATGCCAAAGCTAGAGTTTTACAAATCATTATCGAAAGTAAGTTTATAAGGTTTCTCCTTCAATCTCTTAATCTTCTTACTGAGCATACGCTGTGAAACCCTATGTGGAGGACAGTGAGCAAATCTAGGCTATGTCCTTTAGTGTTGAAGAACTACAAAGTCAGAAGGAGGGTTAAAAGGACCCTTTAATTCAAATAATTACAAATCTCCAACTTGAGAGTAAGCCACTACTTGGGCTGAACTAAAATAATATGAAATAAAATGTGTTAACAAATCAAATACCTAAGTTTAACGTTAAGTAGGACGGCGAAGGAAGCCTAACTCTTAGTGAAATGCAATAATGCGAATTTCACTAGCAAGCACTAGTAATTGCAATTTGCCTATGAAGGCGAACTTTCAGTAGGCAGAGGAAATCCTTGCGCGCACAGCCTTACGGCGATAAATCCAAGACTCTGTTTCTCCTCTCGTTAACTCCTGCCTTTTAAACTGCTAACAGATATATGCGATT
This sequence comes from Stegodyphus mimosarum, assembly GCA_000611955.2. NCBI lineage: Eukaryota > Metazoa > Arthropoda > Arachnida > Araneae > Eresidae > Stegodyphus > Stegodyphus mimosarum. The sequence goes on along the minus strand of KK114378.1, from coordinate 175,022 downwards.
TGCATAAATATCTCGCTCGCGCTAAATTCGGGCAGCAACTGAAACTTTGAGATATCGATAGGAAAGTTCAAACTAAAAATAACTTGGTTAATTAAAATAATGAATGCTACATAGTTGCTCTCAGAATTTAGTAGTCTGAAACTAACTAGCCTAAAATCGGCTTTTAGTGAAGATGCTAAATTCTAAATCTAGATTTTCCTTCCTATTCCCCGTCCTTTACAATTGTAAGTTTTAAATTTAGTTTAAATCTCTGTTTGTGTCTTAGATATTTTAACATAGAATAATCTTTACATCCTTTTTCTTCTTCACATCAAAAAGATCCACCAGGAATTTGGCTTGACTGACATTAGTCTGGTTCCTTCCAATCTGGAAGGAAATAAATCTTAATTTCATATTAAAAGTACATTTCACCTGAAAGGTACAACATTCCCTTTCTCTGATGCTTTCCGTAATGACTTTTATTCGCGCTTTAGGTATTCGCGATTTTTACTTTTCATTAGCGCTTTTCACAAAAGCATTCATTTCACACTCATTCATTTTTAAAACTTCCCCCTTGTTCTCTGGTCAAATGTGGTGTTTGTGAAAAACACGCAGCTTTACTTTGTCAAGTGTTCACTATTGGGGTTAATTCTTCAACTTTCAAGACCTCGGACCTCCCCTAAAACAAATCTGAAATGCCCTGAGGTTCTAACATAAAATGAACTTTAAACTTTTGTGTGAAACCAGAGAACACTACATACAACATTGAAACATTTTCAATTGCATTTCATACATATAATTCATTCTTTCAATCTTCATTTTAATTTTTTCTTTAAATGCTCATTGCGTTAAGTCATAATTATATATTCAATTTCTAATTTAGCGCGCTTTACGCTTTTACATTACATTTTAATTTTAACTTGCGTATCCTTTACGCTTTTCCAAAATATTCAATATTCACAATACCAGTGCTTAAGGCTTACATACAGTCAAGCATTACATAGAAAACAGTTTTACATTAAATACATTCATTATTTATATATAGAAATACAATACAACAGTTTTGCTATACAACTTACGTACTAGTTGCTTTTAATTAGCACAATTCAATTTTCTATTTACAGGGAGTCTTTTGACTAAAATAAATAAATCACATGTTCTGGATTACAAAGAACATTTCACGAATAGTCTCACAGTTTCTCAACTGAAAACTCGAATTTCCTTGGCTGCATGTTTAACTTGTTCCTTCAAGCGTGTCCTTTACGCTTTCGGCCACCCGATAACCGGCCTTTGACTCGGGTAACTTCCCTTTTAAATCTGCAACTTGCACTTAAATCAGAAACATAAGTGTGTGAATTTAAAAAGAAAATAAGGAATCTACTTATCTTTCTGCCAGTCTGTTAGGCGTTTCGTCTGTTTCTTCCTTCGGCATTCTGGTTCCCCTGCGGCCGCTGCTCATACGGTCCCCTTCGTTGATTTTCGGCCGCTCGCCGGCTCTCGAATTGCACGGCGAGTTCAAACAGCTTGTCCAGCGTGACGGGATTTCTTAGCTCCATGAAATCTTGTATAGATGGTAACAATCTGGGCCGGATTATCTGGATAATCTTCGGGTCCGGCCTCGAACCATACAATAATTTAAAGACTTGTATTTTTCTCAAATAAATTCCGATAGCTCATCCACCCGCTGTTGGTACTTGCTAAACAATTCAGCTTCGAGTTTGGCACGGTCTTTAACAAAAGGAAACACTCTCAAAATTGCTAGTTTGAAATTTTCGTAAATGTAAGTCGGCGTTCCTGGTTCTCCCAGCAGACATTTTCCGATGCACTTATACCAGTTCGATGCTTGGCCCCTCAATGCTCCTGTAGCTAATATAACCTTCTGATATTCCGGAACTGGATACAGCAAAAAATGCGCTTCTAACTTTTCCAAGAATGTGTTCACAGTTGTGACGAAAAATGAATCGTCTACAGTAACACTAATCGAAAATGATCATGGTGTAGACATGATGAACCAGCATAAATCATATCAAAATATCATACTGCATCAGAAAAAGATCATGCTGGGCATTTGCTGTGATTACACAGGTTATAAGGTTTCTCCTTAAATCTCTTGATCTTTTTACTTAGCATAAGCTGCGAAACCCTATGTGGAGGACAGTGAGCAAATCTAGGCTATGTCCTTTGGTGTTGAAGAACTACAAAGTCAGAAGGAGGGTTTAAAGTGACCCTTTAATTCAAATAATTACAACTCTCCAACTTGAGAGCAAGCCACTACTTGGGCTGAACTAAAGTAATATGAAATAGAGTGTGTGAACAATTCAAATACCTAAACTTAACGTTAAGTAGGACGGCGAGGGAAGCCTAACTCTTAGTGAAATGCAATAATGCGAATTTCACTAGCAAGCACTAGTCATTGCAATTTGCCTATGAAGGCGAACTTTCAGTAGACAGCGGAAATCCTTACACGCACAGCCTTACGGCGATAAATCCAAGACTCTGTTTCTCCTCTCGTTAACTCCTGCCTTTTAAACTGCTATCAGATGTATGCGATTTGCATAAATATCTCGCTCGCGCTAAATTCGGACAGCAACTGAAACTTTGAGATATCGATAGGAAAGTTCAAACTAAAAATAACTTGGTTAATTAAAATAATGAATGCTACAAGTTTCTCAAATTTAATATCTCATGCCCAGAAAATCAGCGCTATGTTTGCTTCATCTTGTGTATGTGAACAAGTGTTTTCAACTATGAACCTTAGAAAGAATTATTTCAGAAGTAGAGTGACAGATGAGCATTTAGCCTCGTTCCTTAGAATCAGTACATCTCACTTCGAACCTCAATATAAGGAACTTTTAAGAATGAAGTCGCAATTTCATTCATCTCATTAACATAGTTAAATTGTAATTCTTTTATATTGTTTTTCGATATTTGGCCAACGACAGAAAACGTTTGCCCATCCTAGGAATAAACCATTTGACTGAGGGCACATGGGTGTCGAAAACCTCGGACTTGACCCTAACCTTTTTTCAATTTCCTGCGTTAAAGCATTAGAATTGACACCATTATCTGATGCGATGACATTAGGGATTCCTGTCCTAGACAAAATCTGCAGCAATGCATCACAGGTTGTTTTTGCCGTCAGAGTGGTTAATGGCACTACCTCTGCTCATTTATGCTGGTCTATCAAACACAAAATATATCTATCCCTTTCCAACTTGGTGGATCTATAGGTCCAATTAAGTTTACGTTGACAACCCGAAAAGGTAATCCTGGTCTTGCCACTGGAGTAACTGACGCCCTATCCTTTACCTTCTCTGGCTTTATTAACTGACAACTTTCACATGATTCCCAAAATTCACAAACAGATCTTTTTACATTTCCCTAATAAAAAAATAACGAACTCTCTAAATTTATTAATCCCCATGTGCTCTCCAAAATTGACACATGCGCGAGCACTACAATTTCATTTCTTCTACATCTAAGACCTACTAATTGCTCTACACTTTGTCCCAAAACTTTGTCGCGATGAAAAGGTATTCCATGTTTTAGATAGGTCAGTGCACTCTTCCTGGTGCTGCCGAAACTCCGCTGGCTGATATAAATGAGATGTTTTCCTTTTTAAATGCCCTTCTGCATCTACAACAGCTGTGGTACGGTTTTGTGTGTTCTTTTCTAGCTTCTCTTAGGGTGGTTCTATCAAAGATCGTCTATGCTCAATACATATTCTTTGGTTCTGTCACCATTAACCCAGGGGAACCCTTCGTTTTGCTGGACAAACCAATTCCTTTCTCTTTTCCAATTCCTTTTGAAAATTGCAGATCTTAACAATAATTGTCGCCCCGTAATATATCAACACCTGTGGGGGTATCAAAACATCATCGACTACGCCACTGCGCAAAGTATCTCCTCATGAACAACATTTGAGCTGTTTCTATTAATTAATGCTAAAGGTATTCTTACTAACTCGCACTTTCTTGAGTGTCCAAAATTTCCCTTCAAATAACTACCTTCAAATAACTTAACCCATTTGCGAATCTAAACCCTGGAAGCCTATTTTCCTTTAGAACAGTTATCTCACTATACGAATCGATTAATTCATTACTTACCCGACCATTTACACTAATCTGCCCTTCCTCCAATTTGCACTATTCCCTTTTTATTGCTTGTTTAGAAATTTCCTTTCCAAAATTTCCTACTTTGACAACAATAATTCAACTTTCTTCAGTTTCGCTGTCATCTACTGTACTTGTTCAGTTTACTTTGTTTACTGCAAATTCGTCCTTCGTATTTCTATTTTGAGGGAAATCATGTTCTTTTGATTCATACTTGTAACATGAGAAATTTTTCTGAAAGGGTCTACTTCCTCTCTTTTCGACCATGTTGAAGCCTGCTTGTCTGAGCTAAATTTATAATTTTCTTTTGGCCAAAATCGGCACGAATTTTGGCTTTACTTTAAACTTCGCTGGTGATAATCCTTCTTTAATGTCTTCGTTTTCCACCAACATTTGGCGTAAGATCTTCCTGTCGCCGGAAAATAAGTGTCTCACTCTCTCTCTAAATCTTTTGCTTTCCACCAACCTTCTTCCTGCCTGAAAACAATATGAGTAACAGTTTATTACTATTAATCTATCAGCAACTACTAAGTGGTTGACAGTTTCCAGATCCGTCATTCCCATCAATTTACAGTAATAACTCCACATGGAATTTAATCTAGCATCAAATTGAGTAAAATTTTCCTCCGGATATCTTTTAGCTCGTTTCAAGTTTTCCAGACAAGCCTTAGGTGATGGTTCGTATTTCCGAAGTACTATAGTTTTCAGTGCTTCATGATGCTCATATTGCTCTTCCTCTAAACAAGTTAAGAGATATTTGGTCCTAATAAACCCATCAGTGCTTTAAATTTTAAGTTGTCCGCTACATTTTCACTAGCGACAGCCTTTTCCAAACTGATGAAAAATTAATTCCCCCCTCTAGTTTGGTCGGAACATTCACAGCTAGCAATTTTATCGTTTTAATAATTTCATCCAAAGTTTTAACTTTGGGATTTCTAGTTAAAATAATTGCACTTTCAGAATTTAAAAACCGGTTCTTAATCTTTCTAATTCTATCCTTTCGCGTTCTATCTGTAACTTCTTCCAGGTTAATTCATAGTTTTTTTCTCTTTCCTTGGGTTTAACTTTATATTTTCCTGGGAGTTAACTTCATATTTTCCCAATCTTTCTTTTCGGAAATAATTGAAGTTAATAATTCTTTAACTACTATAAGGTATTTCTCCCGCCTTCTTAGCATGCCTTCCTGGTGTAATGGTCAACACAGTCGGCGCGTATTCTAGAGCTCCGAGGTTCGAGTCCCGGCAAGACACTGCTCATTTCTCCTAACTCCTGTTTCAAACACTCTTACTCTGCTACTTCATAATTCCTACTTCCCAGGATTTTTAGCACTACCATTTTTAAATCGTTTGCGACCTCGTCTCTTAACTTATCGGCCAGAAATCACAAGATTGGCCTTCTTCCGTTTCACTAAATATACCATAATGAAGTAAAATATAGAAAATAAGTAATAAAGTAATATATAAAACAATAGAAACAAAACAAATCAGGGCTCAAATACGGTTTAGCCCACTGCTTGGCAACTTTATTTGAATGGGGCAGCTGTCTCCTGAAACTTTAAGTGAGCATCTGACCCTCGCTTTTGCAAATATTGCTAGTAGAATTGTAAATTCTACGTAAGAGTGAAGGCCAAATGCCCTCTTAAAGTCTCAGGAGATTTCCGGCATGTTTCCTTCACTGGAACCACTTTTTATGGAAAACTGCCTTATAATCAGTTTTGTATAATTACCTTCCAGATTTTGGAGAGTACTTGATCTTCACTATACCACGTTTTAGTAAATTTACGTTTCATATGCCATGTCATTCCAAAAATAAACTTCTAATGGGAAGAATATTTTCACATTCTACTTATTTCTTACATCTGAAGAATTTCTTTTACTTCCAAATTTTTTCCTTATGCCTAAATATGCTGCATTTATTCCATTCGTCTTCTTATTACTGATAGGAAAAATTACGATTATGTGAAAGATTTGGAATACTAAAGTTCATATGTATGTTGAATAATGAGAACAAATCCGCCACTGTCATAAGTGGTTAATACTCTGAATAATAAAATTTTAAGAAAATATCAATTTCATTCGCGTGAATAAAATAAACATATTTTTCAAAAACATCCAAGAAATCTATCAGTGTCAACATAAACGATCTACAAATGTATTTTGAAGTATTTAAATAACTCATAGGCGGGAAATAAACCAAAAACGTATCGCGAATTTATTTTCATATACCATAAAATTGTTTCCAATAGCAAACATACCAATAGCAAAGAGAAAACAATTTCGAAATGTCTAAAAGACTACCGAGAGTATACTCTCAAAAATTTACAAAAAGGCAACGACATCACAAATACATAAATTTTGTGGAACATGACATTATTTAAAGTTTTTAGTTCCAAATTTTAGTTCTGATATAGAAAAATATACGTTAAATAATTAAACGTGGGTATTCATGTACGTGTTTGTAAAGAAACAAATACATAAATATTTAGTTCAATAATATCGGTAAGTTAGGAAAATTTTCTGTACTAAACATATGTGGCTACGAAATTCTTTGGAAAAGCGGAAAGTTAATAATCATTTCTATCCTTCATTTGAAAACAAGCATTATAGATGAACAACGAATTAAAAATTAGCCAAGAGTGCAGCAAAGTACATATATAAATTATTTTGCTACTCAGTTATGAACATTTGAGTAGGATATATCCAGAATCTTCAAAATTAGTACTGAAACGTTCAATTTAACCTTTAAAAGTTTACTAAAGAAGTCTCTGTAATAGTGAAATACTGGTTAAAACTGTGCTGACAGAAGGAAAGAATATACCTTTTTTAAAATATTGGCATGATATGTTAAATAAGTAAAAGTTTCGAAATTGAATTTTTGCTACATACGAAACGCATTGAAAAAGCGAAAATTAGCAATATATTAGCACTAGACTAGGAAACAAATTTTCAAAGATAATCAAGTGGTTTGAAAATTAATCAAAAGATGTCACATGTGCAAATGTTTTCTTCGTAATAAGTTATGAATGTTTTCGTTTCAGTGGACTGAAATCGGAAAGTACAAATTTAGTAATGAAACACTCATTTCAGCCTTTAAGATTTTATTAAAAATGCAATAAATACATGTGTGTGTTAGTAAAATTCGACCTGAAAAATGAGCATTTCGGGGGGAACATGACGTTCTTCACATATTCACTTGATATGCAATACAATAAGTCAAATGTTCGTTTCGAATATGATAAAGAAGAAACTTTGAGTCAGAGAGAAACATGTTTACAAAACAAGGGTTCTTATTCTCGTAGAAATTTAAATCAAAGGGTTGATCTTTCTTATGAAGATGAGATATATTTTAGACATGTTTCTAAAGAAAATAGTGTACAAACTTCTTTTTAAGAAAGAAATAGACATCATAAGAAAATCTATGACAATGCAAGTCAGTGATCGTGGTGACTTAGACAAATATTCAATCTCTGGATGAGCTGGGTAAAAGTCTGTTTTATCAACATGCGAATACATCAGTGTCAGAAAAAATTAATCTATTCCCATAGTATACTAAGCTAAAAATTCCATCTCGTTTCTTAATTTCTGGTTCAGCGTGGTAGTGTTGTTGAGGTTAAATCTTCCAAAGTGTAACAAAATTATCAAATGAAACAATATAACTATTTAGTAAAAATTTGTTCCAAAGTCTTTGCTAGGCTTTGTAAAAGCTAAACAAGAAAGTATTTGAAAATTAAATGATTTGCAGTGGCAGTAATGTAAAAATTGGTAATATTCAAAAGGGTTCAAACGGTTATAAGGTACTTCTCAAAAACGGTTTATGAAAACACCATAACATCACAGTCATTCGCAAATAACCTTCGCCAAAACTGAAAATTTTATTTTCAAAATTTACTTGGGATGCAGAAAAAGAAACATTAAAGGATTCAAAATGAAGATACTTATGTAAACTTTCCGAAATGAAATGTGGAGTATTCCAGGAAATATTCACTTTACTCCTAACTTGTTTGTAATTTTGTTAAATTATATGTAATGAGCATATGTGAGACACGAAAGGTGCATTTGGATGCGAAAAATAACAAACATATAGCTATCTGGCAATGAATCAAATTTCATTGTAAATGTAATGGTATGAGAAGTAGAGAAAATAGTAATGAACTACTAAATTCGGTTAATTTTCATCTAAAACGCATTAAAAATTCTGCATACTGATAAAATATTACTTAAATTCTCTAACTTCATGACTTCTCTCAGACACTGGGAAGCCCAATGGCTGTCTGAGCATTTAATGGGTTATTTCAAAACTATTAAAGAAATAGCGTTTGGGGAAAATATGGATTATTTTCAAGAAAAAATTTTCTCTTAGGTTCTTTCGGTATCATAATTGTAAACAAAAAATGCAAAAATTAAGTAAATGCGTGGATAAATCTCAGGAAAAACAGTAAATTAACACGAAATGTAAATGGAAAACAGTGATCATAATGTATTTGAAAACAATCATAATTCATATACAGGGCATAATTTTGATACCAGTCTATGAAATCGTGAAAATCAGCGAAAAAAAAATAATTTATCACTTTCGCTTGCTTATAGTATATTCTCTCTTCGTTCTAATCTCTTTGCCCTTGAGATGTGTTATTTCTCAAGTTGTAATATTTCTGAATCTAAAGCTTTAAAACACGAAAATCATTCTGATTTAACAACTTGTGCCTAAATGTAGAATACAACCATCAAAACGGAAGATTTTAGTATAAGTAAATATAGAACAGACAAAATAAAACTGAAAATACTTCATTATTTTTCATGCCCTGTTCATGAAATAAGTTAAGGTTCTTATTCCTGACTTATGACGTTCGGAACATTTTCAGAAAAAATATTCATTTCTTATTCATGTTTTGCATACTCAGATACTAATTTTGTTGGAAATCTGACATTTTCTCATTCCATTTTATATTTCACTATTACGGTTTGTCTTGAAAAATGTTTTTCTATGGATATGGCGTACGTCTCCTATATGTCTGCGACTGTTCTAATAAATTACGTTACCAACTAGTGTTAACAAAATGCCTAGTTATACAGGAATTGCCTTGAATTGCTTAATCTAAAACGAAAAAATGCACGCCATATGCTAAAATAAAGAAAGTTTACCTTAGAAAGTTCTCCGCGAATGTAAATTTTTAATTAGTCTTTACATGTTTTTCTGTATTTATCACTAAGTTCATTGTATGCCCATCTTTTATCTAATTTATGAAGTATTCCTATTTGAATGCTTGCACTTGAATACTTTTTAACTGATTTTAAAGTACATATATATTTTGATCAATGCGCGGGAAAAATGACGAACACTAACACCAAACGGTTCCCAGTACTGTATCTTTTCTTCATCCTTTTTTCTTAAGAATACAGCTGGTTAAAAGAGAAATGTGTTTCCTACTTTGTGAAATGTATTTTATTTAATTATTATGTGTGATGCTCATGGTAAATGAGAGCAGAATTGCATGGCTTCAATGTTTAATTAAAATAATGCTTTTTAGAAAGTGTGGTCTTTATGTTAAGTCATACTAAACTGCGCAGTGGCGGCTCGTAATAAGCACTGTGGAACTACAACACCCCCTATTTCCACTTATTATTATTTTTAATGTTTAATATAATGAGCCCTTTTTTCTTTAATTCTTTCTTTATACTTCTACAATATATAATCCTTAAACTTAATGTCAGTAGCCATCCTCCAGTTTATGAAAAAGGTACGAAAGTTTTTGTATGGAAATGCGCGCTTCACAGTTCCAGCGGTCTGGTGTTTGGCTGTTCTGTGCATGCGCGCACCGAAAGCAGCACTCAAGCCAGGAAGAGAGAAGAGCACTGTAGCTCTTGCAGTGCCGAAATTCTGGAAACGTGATTATTTCTTACTGCGCGCGTGTGATATTTGGCTGTTCTGCGCATGCGCTCTTAGGAAGCAGCATACGACGCTGAGAGGAAGAAGAGCACTGTCGCTCTTGCAGTGCCGAATCTGGAGTGCCATTGGGAGCTGTTTTTTTTTACTCCGCGTGTGCTGTGTTTAAAAATCATACACCATATTCTTGGTTAGATTATTTTTCAGCTATTCTATTTGATTCATTTTTTTTCGGTTCTTTTATTTCACAGAAAACTTTGACCATGTCCTTGCATCCTCAAGTAATAGAGCTTTCCTTTTCACAGCTGTCTCTCCATGAGAAAATTACAATTAAGAAAAGAGGTCGTTCAACACCTGATATTCTAATATGTCAGCCAGGCATAAGCAACAAGAAGAAATATATTCGTAGTTTCAATTCTAAATGGTACCAACGGAAAAAATTGGCTTTGCGGTTGTGAAGTAAAAAATGCTCTGTTTTGTTTCCCGTGCTTGCTGTTTGGAGGTGATGTAACATGGACAAAAGATGGATTTAGAAATACAAACAAAATGAAAGAAAAAACTGAAAAGCATGAGAAGCCAAAGAAGAATGTTGATAATGTAGTTTCACTGTCACGTTTAGGAACCGTTAGTATTAAAGAGAAACTTAGTGAGGGATACAGACTTCCAGTCAATGAGCATAACATAAAGGTTAAAAAGAACCGTGAAATTTTGTGCAAAATAATAGACTGCATTTTCTTTTGCGGAAGCTTTGAAACTCCCTAACGTGGACATGATGAAAAAGACGATTCAGTAAATCCAGGGGTATTTAAAGGATTAGTAAATTTTGCCTCTAAATTAGATTCAGATTTGAAGAATCACTTGGAAACTAGTGCAGTCTTCAAAGGTGTTTCTAAAACCATTCACAACGAGATACTTGACTGCCTATTTCAAATATACCATGAGGAGATAAGAACAGAAATTAGGAAAACTTGTAGCTTTAATAGCTGATGACACAACAGGTGTTTCGGAACACACTTAGATGGTCCTTGTTCTACGGTATGTATTGAATGGGGAAATATTTGAGCGTTTTTGGGGATTCTTTATTCTAGAAAATCAAACTGCAGATGGCATATCAAAATCTATTTTAGAACAATTGGACATAATCCTTCAAGGAAATGAACAAAAGTTGATAGCTCAGACATTTGATGGTGCAAATGTCATGAAAGGCAAAAAAGCTGGAGTTCAAGCAAAAATAAAAGCAATTTATACTAATGCACATTTCGTTCACTGTTATGTACATCAACTTAATTTTATAATGAGAAATGCAGCAAGTATTTCAAGAAACGGAAAAATATTTTTTTCTAGCATTCTGGCTATTCCAACATTCTTTTCAAGATCACCGCAACATGTGTCCATTCTAAGGAAGCATATGGCCGTTAACATTCCACGTCCTTCCTGTACAAGGTGGAACTTCAACATACGGACCATAAACACAGTTCATGAAAATTTACAACCGTTAAAAAATTGCCTTGCTGAAATTCAGTCAACATCAAATACTATTAAACTATTGCAGAGGCAACAGGAATTTCAAAATATCTAAATGATGATAATTTCAAGTTTTGGTTACAGATTTTATCAGATTATGCCTCATGTTGAAATAATATATAATCAAATGCAATCCAGAGAAATTAGTGTGTTTAAAGTTAATGAATATATAACAAATTTCAAAACTGCTATTTTGAAATTAAGAAACTCAAAATACTGTGAGAATTCTTCAAAGACACTGATGACCGAAGCTAAGGAAATATGTGACTTTATATGTATTGATATAATGGAAAGATATTCTTCCACTAAACACTTAGCAGCTGCTAAATTGTTCAACAAGAACTGCTTTGCTAGTTTTAGGAAAGAACATCCTGCAGAATAAATAGTACTGATCACTGAAGCATATCCAATGATTTACAAAGAAAAGCTTGAAACTGAACTAGAAGTATTCTATTGTAGGTCTGATATTCGTAAATACTGCAAATTAATCTATCTATTGAAATTTATCTTCGAAAATAATCTAGATGATGTTCTTAGTGAAATTACGAAACTGATAAAAGTTCTCTTGACAGTTCCCATGACTACATCAGAGGCTGAACGCTGCTTTTTAACATTCATAAAATAGAAACTTTTCTAAGAAGCACTATTAATTCGGAAAGATTAAACGCGCTTGCAGTGCTTTCAATATAGAAAAATTTCCTTAGTTGTCATCCAGAGATCAAGGAGAAAATTATGATCTTTTCGCGCAAATTAAAATAAGAAGAATGGATTTCATTTTTAAATGAATAGGTAAAGATTGAACTGTAACAATTAGGTTAAAGTAATTAAGAAATGTTTAAGTTTTCTCTTGTAAGATTTCATGGAAGTTTCAAAAAAAATTTTCTTTTTATACATATTTCTTTCCCTTTACACAGTTTTAAAACAAAGGTTAAAATTTTTTGGAACAGCACCCCCACTAATTTTAGCTACGAGCCGCCACTGAAACTGCGTTAAAATTTTTAAAGGTGATGACTATAGTAGATCATTATTTGGAGTTTCTGTCACTATGACCTATTATGTACGATATTTGCAAGTGATTTTATTTGCTATCTATTAGAAGTTAATGTTGGCAACCGCCGTTGATTTCCCTAGCGCATGCGCATGACAAGCAAGCTCTCTGCTGCGTAATACCAAAGAATATGTACTGTTAAGAAGGAAAACTTCGCAGAAGCAGAAGTGGCTCCCTTCCAACGAAAAGAGAAACAACTGCGCATGCGTGAAACATCTGTCGCCAAAAAGCGCCAAAGCTCGAAGCTGAATGGCGAAGTTGGTTTGGACAAGTTCGACTGTTACGTTTACCAAGAGTTTAAACAAAGAATAGGTTCTTTGGTTTCAAGTAGCGATATGGACAATGGAAGTTCAACAGCCAGTGAAAGTGAAACTTCACCTAATATTTCATCATTTCCGAGTTTAAATTATCGCGACAAGTCAAAGAACGATTCATCTTAACCCGTGTTCCTCAATTTCCTATACACGTCGCGGAGGAGGAAAATGTCAGCTAGGTACTAAAAACGGGCATATCACAGAGGGAAAATTCTCGCCAACAGATTCCGTCGCCAAATCCCTTGGCGAATGTTCCCTTTTCTTTGTAGCGGCGTTGCAAACAAAGTGGTTTACATTACGTCTATGGAGCCTTTCCTTCTTTACATAGAGGTTCTTTGGTAATACTTTTCCAAAAAGAGTTAGCCAACGTCAGTGGTGAGTATCGGATGCAAGCGAGAAGCGCGAAGTACTGTGTAATCATGTATCTTACTTATCACGTTTCTACTCTACTGTTCTACGTCTTTATAGCATAAATAAATGTTTGTCATGTAGATGGAAGGCGTCATTTTTATTCTACATTGGTTATGGCCCAGGCATTGCATAACTGAGCAACACAACCGTCTGTGTTAAATTCTTTCGGCAAGCTAAGCTGAGTCGACTGAAATCGAAAATGACGACAATAAATACAGTTTCAATTGAAAAGCTGAAAAAGGACAATTTTGAAACGTGGAAATTGCAAGTGGAAGCAATACTGATTAAAGATGATGATTAAAAATGATCATTGAGACTATGTGACTGGAAAACTTACGAAACCAGGAACTGGTGATGAAGGTTATGCTAAATGGAAAACTACTGACCAAAACGCAAGAGCGGATATAATCCTATCAGTGTCACCCAGTGAACTTACACAAGTAAAAAAACTGTGTAACATCCCATGAACTATGGAGTAAATTGCACTCTATTTACGAATCGAAAGGGCCAGCTAGAAAGGCCACAATTCTAAAAAAATTACTTTTTGCAAAAATGACCGATACTAAAGAAATGACTGATCACCTAAATGATTTTTTCATTCTTGTGGACAAGCTAAAAGAGATAGAAATCGACATTTCGGATGATTTGCTAACAATATTGCTTTTATATAGCATACCGGACTCTTATGAAAGCTTTCAAATTGCCATTGAATCTCGTGATGAACTGCCTGCTCCAGAAATGTTGAAAATTAAACTTATGGAAGAAGCTAACGCCCGCAAAAATAAAAATTCATCATATTGTGAATCACAACAAGCATTCTATTCAAAAGATCGGAAATATAATCAACGACCGATTCCTAAACCGAAACTAGATACGTCTGCAAACCGAAAGTATCTATTTAATTACAGATGCAACTTGTGAAATATATACGGGCATAGAACATTGGAATGTAGGAAGAAAAACAAGAAAAATAAAAGCAAACGCCTCAGAGAAATTGCGATGTCTGCAGAAAATCAGAATTCGGTGAAACAAAAAAGGGCCGCATCATGCACAGATAGTGATTCTAAAGACATTTTTTGTCTAGATGGTGGTTCAACATCACATATGTGTAACAGCAAAGAACTTTTCCAAGAAATTCACGAGGTAGGTGATATTTATGTTAAATTAGCTGCTAATAAAATAGTTAAAGCTATCGGGAAAAGAACTGTTAAATTTAAAGTTCGCATAGGTTCTAAAACCGAAAATATCAAACTCGAAAATGTATTGTGTGTGCCTGATTTGAAAAATAATTTAATCTCTGTATCCAAAGTAACTGCAAATAATTATTCAGTAATTTTCAAAGAAAAATGTGCTAGAATAATTAATTCTAATAATGAAACAGTAATTCCAGTTAAACGCGAAAATGATCTTTATTATGTCCTGCCAATATTTAAATCTCTATCAATTGCTAAAGAAATAGATCAATGGCATACAAGATTTGGCCATTTAAATGAAAACGATCTTAAAAAACTTCTATTAAATAACATGGTTAGAGGTCTTTCTTTTCCTCAAAATGACTCTCTTTCTACCTGTAAGGTATGCATTCAGAGTAAACAAACCGCAAACCCCCTTCCCAAAGAATCTGAATATAGAAGTACTGAGTTGTTAAATCTAATTCATTCTGATTGGTTTGGTCCCATGAGAGTCGAATCAATGGGGGGATCATTTTATTTTGCGACATTTATCGATGACACATCTCGATACGTTCATTTTTATTTTCTGATATCTAAGGAACAAGTTAAAGAAGCTTTGTAAATTTCAAAGCAAGTTTTGAAAATAAACTTAACTCCAAAATCAAAATTCTCCGAACGGATAACGGGCTAGAATACTTAGGGTAGCTTTTATAAATTTCAAAGCATCTTTTGAAAATAAACTTAACTCCAAAATCAAAATTCTCCGAACGGATAACGGGCTAGAATACTTTGGGAAAGACTTTAATAAATTTCTTAATGACGCGGGAATAAAACACGAAAAGAGCACTCCTTACACACCAGCCCAGAATGTAGTCGCCGAAAGATTAAATCGCACTTTAGTTTCAATGGCGCGATGTTTATTATTACAATCCAATCTGCCTCAGCCCACCAGCGGCCAAGCGGTAAAGCGCTGAACACTGGTAGTTCGGTCCGAGGTTCGAATCCCGCGAACGGGCTGGCTGCATGGGCGTTTTCGTGGTTTTCCCCATGTGTAACGTGTATACGAGCCAGTTTCCCTTAGAAAGTCCTCCACGAAGGCATCCCTCCCCTTAGGCAGATAGCCCTCGTGTGCTTTGCCATAATTGAATAACCTTTAACCTAACCCAATCTGCCTCATAAATTCTGGGCCGAAGCCGTCAATACGGCTGCTTACATTCGAAATCGCTGTCCTACGCGAGGTTTAAAAGGTCAAATAAAAACACCTTACGAAATGATGTTTGGTAGAGTGCCAGCTGTCTCTGACTTCAGAACCTTTGGCCAAAAAGCATTTCCATTAAATAAAAGGCCAGGAATAGGCAAATTTGATATTCGATCTAAAGAATGTATTTTTATTGGCTATTCTGATGAATCAAAAGCGTGTAGACTCTGGGATCCTAAGGCACGTAAAGTGATAATAAGCAGAGACGAAAATTTTGTCAATGAGTTTGAAAACTGCTCTAGTTATGACTCAGAACAAGAAATATCTCTGCCTTTCGCTCCGGAAGAGAAAATTATAAACAAACTATGTCGTGATAAATCATCACCTCTGAACGGCAAGATGTCGCCAACTGACTCTGAATCTGAAAATGAAAGCGAAAGTGATTTAGATAGCGAATCAGTGTCTCCTATCCTGATTAAAAGGGGGCCTGGTCGACCCAAGAAAATAAAAACAGGTTTGCCCGGAAGGCCTAAAAAGGAATATCAGTATACAGTTGTATATAAAAATGAACAAATTCAAAGTGTTGTTGAGGAAAGCATTAATCCTACGGTGCAAGAGGCATTAAATGGACCATATGCTGAAAATTGGCGTAATGCCATGCTATCAGAATATAATTCCCTTGTTCAAGAAAACGCTTGGAAATTGGTAAAACGACCTGAAAATAAGAACGTTATTGGTAGTAGATGGGTTCTTAAATTAAAATCCAATCACGACGGCACTATCGAAAATTACAAAGCTAGGCTAGTTGCTAAAGGTTGTGCCCAAACTCCTGGTTTTGATTTCACTGAAAACTTTTCCCCTGTTGCTAGATTAAGTTCCATAAGAACAGTTTTAGCCTACGCTGTAGAACACAGTCTGAAAGGTTACCAATTAGATTTTGTAATGGCCTATGTAAATGGAAATTTAGATGAAGAAATCTATATGGAAATCCCCGAAGGTTTTCGCGATGAAACTAAATCAGATAAAGTGTGTCTTTTACAGCGATCGTTATACGGTCTTAAGCAGTCGGGACGTCAAAGGTACAAAACGTTAGATGAAATATTAAAATCCATGAAATTTAAATCTCTTAATTCAGATAATTGTGTTCATATTAAAAAGTCGTCTAGCAGTGAAACAATTATAATTGTATATGTAGACGATCTTATGGTTTTTACCGATTCTAAACAAACGTATGAAAGAATTCGCGATAGTTTAGCTTCTGCTTTTAAAGTGAAAGACTTCGGAAAATTACATTATTGTTTAGGCATAGAATTTTGCCAAAATGAGAATTCAATTAAAATTTCTCAAAAGAAATACATTGACGATATTTTAAATCGGTACAATATGCAAAATGCTAAATCCGTGTTTTCACCTAAAGATCACAGCAAAAAATTACCAAAGGAGATGAGTCCTAAAAACGAAAACGAAATCGCTGACATGAAAAATGTTCCATTCAGAAATCTGATAGGATCACTTATGTACCTTTCAGTAGCTACTAGGCCAGATATCACATACGCCGTGAATTTCTTAAGTCAATTTCTCACAACCCCGGAAAAGAACATTGGCAAGCTGCGAAAAGAATACTTCGATATCTAAAGGGAACCCAAGATTAAGGACTAATTTACACAAAAACAGGAAAACCACTCATCGCCTTTGTGGATGCAGATTGGGCATCAAATGTCAATGATCGAAAATCTCACACAGGTTTTGTATGTATACTAAGTGGTTCCGCCATAACCTGTGAATCACGAAAACAACATAGTGTAGCTCTATCTTCAACGGAGGCGGAATATATGGCTTTGTCTGAAGCTACCAAAGAAACCGTCTACCTGCGCCGTTTCCTGAAAGAGCTGGGTTACAGAATAGAAAATCCAACAACAATATACTGCGACAATCAAGGAGCTCAGAAAATTACGAAGAACTCAGTGTTTCACTCGCGTACAAAGCACATAGACATTCGCCATCATTTTGTGCGTGAAGTATATGAACGCGGCGAACTGGATGTGCAGACCAGTGAAATGGGAGCGGATATGTTAACCAAACCCCTGACACCTGTTAAACATCAAAACTGCTGTACAATTATAGGACTGAATACTGTCTTAATATGTATTTTGTTTTACTTTTCAGGAATAAGAGAATCAACGTCGAAAGGGGGTATGTTGGCAACCGCCGTTGATTCTCCTAGCTCATGCGCATGATAAGCAAGCTCTCTGCTGCGTAATACTTTTCCAAAAAGAGTTAGCTGTCGGGACAGCTAACTCTTTTTGGAATCAGTAATCATTTTGCGATAGTTTAGCTTATTTTTGGAATTTAAGTCAGTGGTGAGTATCGGATTAAGCGAGAAGCGCTAAGTACTGTGTAATCATGTATCTTACTTATCATGTTTCTACTCTGCTGTTCTACGTCTTTATAGCATAAATAAATGCTTGTCATGTAGATGGAAGGCGTCATTTTTATTCTACAGTTAAATGCCAAAAAAGTTGTAAGAGTTCACTATTAAACAATGTCAATTTTGAAATCCGTACCTAACTTAGAATGTGCTAAAACTTTTAAGTTAAGTTGGATTATGATTGGGAAGTCATGCCAATATTATATGTTATGTATGATGCTAATGCATAATTTTATTTGCTATCCGTGAGAAGTTAAATGTTCTCAAAGAGCTGCAAGAGCGCAGTGTTGAAAAATTAATGTCAGTTTGAAATTTCTATCATAAAATGACTATATTAAATCTTTTAATTACAATGCTGGATCAGTATTCGGAACTCTACTCAATATTTCGTATAATGTAGCATAACTATGTAGGAGTTTATATGGCAAGTATGATAAATTAAATTTCATTCTCAAAAGGCTGTAAGAGTTCAATGCTAAATAAATTATTGCCAATGTGAAATATGGGTATCTTTTAGTTAAGTTACAATGAATACCTTAAGAAAGCTATCAGACTCAGCAAAAAATAATGATCATATTTACTGGTTAAAAAACATATTCCAGGTCAAGAAATTTTTATATTTTAAGTTGGGAAAAAAAGGGGACAAAGTTTCATTTCCATGGCTGAATATTAATTCTATGTGTAATTATAGTTAAAAATAATACCATCTCGTGTATCTTGTTAAGAAAGTCAAGGCTGTGGTAAGTTGGAATATAGTAGCATTATGAGGTTCTGTGGTAGATGGGTGACATCATATTAAGAATTCAAGTAATGTTTTCACAATAAGAAAATCAAGGTTTAGAAAATGTTTAGTGGTCTTAGGTAGGATGTGCACAATAAAATACAAAATGTTTTTGTAAAGTGTTTAAAAACCTTAATATGGGTTAGTAATATAAAGGAATCCTTCTGTTGAATAAAAAAGGAGTGTTCTGAGCATATTCATGTAAATGTCTGTAGAGTAAAATAATAAGAAATGAAATACTTTTGGTACGTAACTGAACTAAACTGGGTAGAAATGACTCATGTATTGGTTTGAGCGAACTTTATGACATGAAAAATTTATTACTCCTTATAGGATTTCTGCAAAGTCAATAGGTCTTACAGTAAAGAAACTGACTGTAACAGTACAGTGTCTGTACAGTAAAGAAACTGTGTAAGTCTGTATTTATTTTTAGGGAAAAGGAATCAGAAATGCAACATGAATATATTTTAAAAGCAGGATAAAAGTTTAATCTTAGGAAAAATGGAGAAATGCAAAGTGTAAAATTTACAAAGTGTAAAAGAGAATTCGTAATGTTTTGCGTAGTGTTTCATAAAGTTAGTAGTCACTAGTAATTACTAAAATAGATTAGAAGGAAAAGTTCTGAGTATCTCCTATTTAGTAGTATGAAAAGTAAGAAATGGAATATTCAATTAAACTGCATAGAAGAATACTGTTTAAAGTTCCAGACAACGTTATCCATAAAGACCTCCAGAAAGAAATGGAGATGTAACATCAATAAGTATTTAAAACAAGGAAAAGAAGTTAAGAGTAACATAAAAACATAACAAGAAAAAATTTTAAAGAATAAAAAAGTTTACATTTATAAAAACGAAAAACGAAAAAAAAGTGAAAAAAAAATTTAATTTACTTTTGGAAGTAAAATACATAAGGGGGAAAACTGCATTTGTAAAAACTGAGAAATGGAAAAATTTATGAAAATAAATATTACTTTTTTGATAGCAAAATGAAAAATGTAGTAACTACTTCTTTAAAATAAAAAGCAACAAGCAAAAAAATGAAAACTTGTAAAAATAAATATTACTTTTGTAAAAACCAAAAAAGTTTTTAAAGTAAAAATATGAAAAGGATTAAATATGGGAAAAAAAGAATTTGCAAAATAAAAAGTGAAAAGAAAATGTAAAAATAAATTTTCTTCTACGGATATAAAATTGTGGAAACATTAATTTGCGACAGTAAAATTTACGTTAGCAAAAGCAAAAGATACTATAAATTTTATTTAGTAAGAACGAGAAAAAAAAAATGGAAAAAGCAAAATGAAAAATGTAGTAACTTTTTTAAAATAATCAGCGAAAAGGAAAAAAAATAAACTTGTAAAAATAAATATTACTTTTGTCAAAAAAAAAGTTAAACGTAAAAGAGTTTTTAAAGTAAAAATATGAAAAGGAATAAATTTGGAAAAAACTTTTGAAAAATAAAAATGTGAAAAGAAAATGTAAAAATAAATTTTCTTCAACGGATATAAAATTTTGGAAACATTAATTTGCAAGAGTAAATTTTACATTTGCAAAAGCAAAACATATAAATTTAATCTAGTAAGAACGAGAAGAAAAAAAGGAAAACAATGAAAAATATTCTAATAATAAAGAAAAAACTTAAGCTGTAGGAAAATCTTATATTTAAAGCAGCAAAGAATAAAGTAATGGCTTAGAAAGTTAAAGTGAGGTTTGCGCATGCGCTATCCTTCAGCCTAGTGACATAGCGGTTTATAATGACAGATTAAAATAATTAAAAAGGATGATTCAGAATTAAAAAGATTAAATAATTAAAAATAATGATTAATAATTAAATAACTAAAATAATAAAGGAAAATAATAAAACTGATATCATTCCAAACACATGATTTAAGCGATCGTTGCCACAACGAAACTTGACATGATTACGTCATTCCACCACGTGATACAAAATGGCGCTGGTGTCGTCACTTCCGGAGAAATCCAAGATGGCGGAGGCCACGCCCCTTTTCTGTGACGTCGCTTCCGCCGCGCGGTTACCCCGAGTTACTACTCTTACGTAAATTCATTTGTTAATCCTCTTTCTATTCAGGTATTAATCTATAAACTCCACAAATCTAAACTCTTGGATAGCTCTTTCAGTATTTTATTAAAAATAAGATAAAAGTAAAATACCATCAGCTGATAAGTATTATTATTTGCAATTATTCATTTCATCCTAAATGTATTGCTCATAGCTCCAAGACAAATCTATCTCTTCTCTTTTTTATCTTTCAAATTTTCAATGCTCGCTTTTCAGAACGTACGTTGCATGAGATCACTTTCCCCTGAGTTACTTGGTAAACTATTTCTGGATATTCACTCTTTCACAAAAATATAAACGCACCCAGAAGAAGAACAAATTCAGAACATAAAAGAGTTTTATTAAGAAGTTATAGCATGAGAAAGTTTACAAATCTGTAAGTAGTACAGCCACCTCTGGCAGCTATACAAGCCGAAACACGGCGTGGCATCAAATCAAGTAAATCACTTATGATTCCTGCAGAAGATCATGCCATAAACTTTGAAATTGAGTATTTAATTCACCAATATTCCAACACGGCTGCAGTTGCCTTCCAAACATGTCCCAAACGCGCTCAATTGGGGAGGAGGTCTGGTGACCTGGCAAGCCACGGAAGTACGTCATATCCTTGAAGACATTGTTGGTAAGAGAGTCGCGCAGTATGTGGACGAGCATCGCCTTGCTGATAAATAGCACATGGGCGATTTGATAGCATAGGCAGTACAACCGGAGTTAAAATGTCGTCCATGTAATTGCGAGCTGTCATAGAGCCTTGAACGATGAGTAGAGGTGATCGTGTGTCCCAATAAATCGCTCCCTACACTGTCACACCTTATACAAACGCCGTATGATGCTCGACAACAAATGCCGCTGGCCTAGCCGCCTTAACACGCTTGTTCGTTGGCCATCAGAATTGAGACTGAATCGGAATTCATCGCTGAAGATCACACGCCTCCAGTCCGTCGCACTCCAGCTTGCCCGGCATATACCAACGTCAGCCAGTCGTCTTCGAATGGTTTCCCTTAATACCACCGGATGCCTGAAAGATGGGAAATGGCGTCGAATCGATGCTAATGACGCTGTTGATGCGTAAGTGGCCCTCTTATGATAGTATGATCTTCGAACTCATTTGTGTTCCTGGGACGCCCTGAACTTCCGCGATGGTAAACTATCCCTTTCTTGATCCATTGTCTCGAATACCAAGCAACTACCACATCGCTTCGGTCGAGGTGGCGGCCGATATGCCAGTTCGACCAACCTGCTTCTCTGAGGCCTACTATGCCTCTTCTCAAAGTCCGACAACTGTTCGTACTGCCGCCGGTTACGTCAGAGGCATCTCTAGTCACAATACCGTCCATCCAAGCGGACAGATTTGTTTGAATAGCCCTGCATCATCATCACATCGTATGCTAAGTTATAGCCTTAAGCGCAGGGCACTCTTTTACTATGTTTCTAATAATGTTTTATCTGGGAATGGAATTAATCATTTTGCTGTTCGAGGCTGCTAAGTAGTCACTGTGAAATGCAGCTCGTCCATCAATCGGCAAGGCTTTGGTAGCGATCTATGCATGTAATAAGAGAGATTTTGTTGCTAGTCAGGATGGTATCTGTATAGTGGCCAGTGTTAAGATACGAGGATGTGAGCTGAGTATTTATGTTTTGTCGAGGGGAAACGGAGATTAGCGGAGATTCGAGATTTCTGGATTGTGGTGGAACTGTATAGAATGGAAAAACTTAATAGCCAGCGTATGTATATAATATTTAATGGTGTTAATATTCAGATTTGAATGGATAGTGCTATTAGGGATGAACCATGGTGCATTGGCTAGTTCACCCAGAAGTTTGTTTTGTAAAACATGGGTTATTTTAAATGTGTTTTTGCCGCATGTCCTCAGATAGAGCATACATATAAAAGGCCTGGGCGTAGAATCGTTTTGTACAAGATAATTTTGTAAATGGAGAGTGCACTATATTGACCTAAAAGGGGTCGCACTGAGGCAGTTATAGCTTTAAATTTGTTAGCAGTTACACAAGTGTTTTCTGACTGTTAATTTACTATCTGATGTGACACCAAGATATTTTATATCGGTGACCCACTCTATTTCGTCATCGAATAATTGGGGTGGGGGTGCAATTTGAGTTCTCTTTTCGAAATATAATTACTTTTGATCTGTGTACGTTAACTGCTATTCTCCGAAGAGTTAACCAGTGTTCCAATTTTATGAGATAATTTTGCAGCTGCAAGCGAATATATTTTGTGTATATTGCTCTAGTTAATATGGCTGTATCATCGGCAAACAGGGCCAGAGGGATTGTGGGGTCTTTAGGGATATCGTGGGTGTAACTATTGTAGAGTAGGGGGAAACTATAGAACCTTGACGGACACCTGCGGTAATGGAACGGATAGAGGAGAGAAGACAGACAGACTCATGCTTTTAAATTCTCCCAGACGGTATAGTGATTAGGGAGCCTGACTGCGGTACTGAAGGGCTCGGATTCGAATCCCGGAGAAGGCATGGATGTAAAATTGTCTGTGCCTTCATAGGAGGTAGCGGCGGTCGTCTGTTAGGTGCCTCCATAATAAAATTGTCACCAATTCTGGCCTTAGTAGTGACCAATGACGTTATAGGCAAGTGCCCGCCATTCATTAAAAAAAACTCCCAGCCGCGCATCTCATATGCGCAAAGCGTTTACTCTTATCTCATTGGCGTCGAAATTTAAATCATTTGCAAATCTCTTACCAAACTACATTCCTGCCGAGTTTCGTGATTGCGGCTCGATTTCTTTTGGCTGCATATATTTTTGTGTGGCTGAGTGTATATGATTTAAACTATTGCATGGTGTAAAATTTTAATTTTTTATCGACGCTACAGGCATTACAAAAAGTATGTAAAACGTCAATTCCATGTTCACTAAATAAATATTCAGCTATATGATTTGCCATTATGGAAGTAAATTTGCAAAACTAGTTTTGAAAATCAAACAGAACATTACGCACGAGTGAAGAAATATGTCTACATGACAACGACAGAAAAAACTGAGAAGGTTCTAACTAAGTGATAGAAAATGAAATTACTGATCTATCTATTGATTGAAAAGCGAATGGGGGAGATAAGACTCTGTATAGTCTAGTGCAGGGATTGGCAACGCGGCGGCCGCGCTAAATTATTCTGCTTTGTGTGCAATTTTGGGTTTATGTTTATATAATACATATTAAAATTATATATTTTTCCATTTATGTGTTAAACAGCCATTTTATTGTATCGCCACTGCTCGAAACGTTTCACTGTTGAGCGGAGGCGACTAAAGTCGAACCGACCGGACAACGCGGGGTGTCGTGGTTGATGTATTGACACAATCGTCAGTACATGCGGACAGAAAGACTTAGCGGGTACAAAGCAAAACATCGGTGACAATTTCAATTAATTCGTAATCATAATCTGAATTTCCGACTTTTAGACAGGCCAGAGAAATCAATAATACAAGATATATAGTGCATATGTACTCAATCGTTGCTTCCCTGTTAGACTCATTTACGTACTCTCTAATCATCCAAGATGTTTTCTTACAGAGATTTGCTTACAAATTGATGACTGCAAAAACCCACGATAAACAAAGCTAAGCGAGCACACACTTAGAATTTTAATAAAGAATGGGAGCACCAGTTTTGCTTTATAAAATCAAAGACAAATATATATGCTTATAACGCAGCAAAAGTGTAGGAACTCTAAAGAAAAGTAAACTTGAGGGACATTATAAAACGGTGCATCCGAAGTTTGACTCAGAGTATCCTGAACTTTTTTAACTACGAAGAAATAAAATTTTATCATTTAAGCCATCGATTTCGAAGCAACAATCTACTTTTACCACACCGTTGGAAACATCAAAGACAGCAACAATCGCATCGATTAAAATGTCGCATATGGATGGAGCAATAATAAAAGAAGCAATGTTGGAATCTGCAGACGTACTTTTTGCAGATTTTAAAAATAAAAAAGAAATTGTCAGCTAGAACTATTAGAAGGAGAACTGAAACAATCGCAGGCCACTTAGGAACCCAAAAAAGATATGAACAAATGTGCGTGTTTCCCCCTTATAACTGGACGAGTTGAAAGATATAACAGATATACTACAATTGGCAATAAGTGTCAAGATGACTTTTGACGATTTTACCATAAAAGAGGACTTTTTAAAAATCATACCACTTAAAGAATGCACAAGAGGAAAAGATCTATTTCATGCAAAAAAAATAATTTTTTTAATTGACGCTGAAATACCGACTAAGAAACTATCTTCGATAACAAATGACAATGTGCAAGCCATGACAGGGAAGAATATTGGATTCATTGCTTTATGCCAACATCCTTTTCTTCCAAAACTTATTTCATATTACTGCATTATACACCAGCAATCTGTGCGTGAAAAAATCATTGAATTCCAAGATGTAACCGCTGTTGTTACAAAAGTTATCAATTCAGATGAAGACAAGTGGAGTGCAACATAGACCTTACAGATCTTTTTTTGCACACTGAGGTTCGTTGGCTGAGGAAGTGAAACATGTTTGACTGATTTATCAATTTGTTACCACAAATAAAAGAATTTCTAACATCCCAAGAAAAAATCTACAAGCAGCTGGAAGACAAAAACTGGTTAACAAATTTTGCTTTTTTTGATCGATTTAACACTGAAACTGAATGAGCTAAATTTGAAATTACAGGGCAGTAATAATCTTGTTGCCGATATGATCAGTGTTATCAATAGCTTCCAAGTCCATGTTGGAACTGTATAGGTCTCATCTCTCAAGAAAATCGTTAATGCATTCTCTCCAATACCAAAGCAATGGCAGAGTCTGAGTGAGCATAATATTAATACAGACTCATATCTTCAAATTGTGTTTGCATTGCAAACTGAATTTGATTCCAGATTTGTTAACTTTGTGAATGCAAAGCCTATTTTAAAATTCTTTACAAATCCCTTTAATATTACTGATGGAGAAAACACGCCTATGGCAATTTTTAACTATTTTCATCTTGACAATATGGAACACTTAGACATAGTAAGCATGCAAAACGATGTTATTTTAAAATCTTCTGAAACTAATAAGATAGTTTGGAGATTCATAAACAGAAATCAGTATTCTACTTTTAAAGTCAAGATTAATTCTTATTGCTCAAGTATCTATAACTGTGAGATATTGTTTTCGAATATGATTTATTTGAAGTATCTTTCAAAACACAGTGATTCACACTTAAATAATTGTTTAAGTGCACACAACTCATATTACATTGTCAATTACAATAAGCTAGCAGATGAATTACAAACACAAATTTCACATTCATATAACAAAACAAAAAAAAATTAAAGAGTACAAATTATAAATGTTTGTTATTTAGTTCAATAAAGTTATATCTTTTAAAAAAACTAGTTTGCAAGATAATGCTTGATTATGAAACTTGCAGTGCCCGGTAAGAATTTACAATTTTATTTTGTGCCCTTGATGACCAAAAGGCTGCAATCCCCTAGTCTAGTGAATGAATTCTTGGTGATGACAATAAAAAGGGATTAGAATTTGGATCATTTAATAGCAATGAAAAAAATTTTATGGGAGTGAAATACCTCTAGGAAATATAATTCTCTAATAGAAGTAGTCTGGTGAATAATTTTGATTGCACAGGTATGGAAGTGATTTTTGACCAGCAATGATGGGAAATTGAAGATTTAAGAATTCCCCCCCCCCAGAAATACAATTATGGTCTTTAGTGTAAAATTTCAAAGCTTTCCTTGTTTGACAAATGTATATTAAATCATAATGGCAAGGAATACTATAGATAAACCAAAAGTTGACATCTGGAAAACAGTCTTTATTTATCAAACTGTAAATTTTATTTGCAAAGGGGGGGAACTACATGAAAATTAAAATTTGCATAGAAAAAAATGCTAAAATTACTGAATTCTTAAAATTAGTCAAAACAAAAAAATGATTTTTCTTCTCTGCTAGGCCATCAATAAACTTTTGCATAAAAACATATACAAAATTAGTTTAGAAATGTAATAATTTATTTAAAAATACATATATACATTTTTTAAATTCAAGATTACAGCAACAACATTTGACTTCAATTTAAGTAAATGCAGATATGACCACAACCACAAAATTTCAAGCCAGTGTTACATAGTTACTAGTATAATTTATTATTAATTTGTGAAAAGCACTTTTTGCTATAACTATTACTACTAGCCATTTCATACAACAACGTTTTATACCATCTCATACAAGTCTGATACTATGATAATAATATATTACAACACACAGTAAAGAATTATTAAATAGTTACAATACACTCATTTTCTTCATTATTTTCTGAATTGTGGACAGATTATAAATCTAATGTCTTCAGCCAAAATATTGATACAGTAGTTACAAGATTACTACAGAGTTACAAGATTTGCTATAAAATCTGAGATAAATACATCGGAAATAAAATTTTTCAGATTAAATGTAGTGTTTTCCCCAGCATACAGTTTTACAGCTTCTTACCTGTTTACAATATATGCATTTATTTATATTATTTTACTACAGCACACTGCATACAATTTTTCAAACTGATTTTGAACGTCATTTGTTAATTTTGAATTATTTTACAAGTACTGGATATTTATATTCTCAGTTAATTAACAGAAATAGCAGCCATTAATAAAATTTATTACTTTTAATAAAAATAAAATGCACATAGTTTTGTTATGAGTAACTGAAATGCAATACTCAGATGTTCAAATTTAATAAAACAAATACATTTTAACATTTCAAAACTTAAATGGCATACATAAGAAAGGGGAGAAGGACTTTTTTTTCAAAGTAGACTCAGAAACATACTTCACATACGGAAATTTTAACAGTAAAATCTGAAATTGAAAATTACATTCATATGCATTTAATGAAACTTCAATACAGAGACAGTCTATTGACATCAATGAGGTAATGTAGTTTCACAATACAATCAGAAAAAAAAAAAAAAAAAAACTTAAAATGCTTAATACTTAATACTACAAAAACACACAAAAAACTGAAATATTACCATTGAAATTTTTTTCAATTTTAACCAAGCCTAATTACTCAAAAGAAATCTTAAAAAAGAAGGTTAAAGAAAGGCGGAAAACTTTTTCGAATGAATTTTGAACTTAAAATAATATGCCAACCCTCATGGCTTTATGGGAAAATATAAAATACATTTTACACTATTTTTAAAGAAAATATTAATAAACGCTAACTATAACAAATTTAATACCGATGTAATAAACAAAACAGAGAAGAATCAGCAAACTTGCTGAACAAATAAAATAATAATGTTAAAACTTTTTGTTTTGAATTCATTATTTAAGCACTTTATAAATTTAATTTTACACTTCAATTTTTTTGTAAAATGCTGGAAAAACAAAGTATAAAAACTACTATTTATTAAACATTTCTGGCACAAAAGACTTCCGTGAGAGAAAAAACAAAACTGAAAATCATTTTTGTCACATTATTCATATTTTCAACTTACCATTTTTTAAAAATAGAATAAATATAAATATAATTCAAGAAATAACACAATCATAAAACTCACTCCCATCTAACATCTAATATACAAAAGCAGCTACATATTTATGTACAAAGCAGAATTTTTAGAATAGAGAGAGATGTGGGAATGTTTTTGAAATTCCTCAAATTAAGAAAAAATAGCATAAATGCTGTATCTTTAGAGGTCTGCTTACAGTTCTAAATTGAAAGGAATGACTGATTAAAGTAAATGCAATAAATTACAAAAAATAGTAATTTTATTTTGCAAATAATCAAATAACTCTCTATAAAATGAACTGTACTGAAATTTAATAAACTATCCTGAAATGTCATTTATTGCTGGTTTCATTATTATTTATATGATATATTTAATGGACTAAATTTTTCAACCATTCAGTTCCTTGAGGATGATCATAGTATGATTTCAATTTAAGCATTTGGTAAAGCAACTAATATGCTTAACAGTGAATAAAGCATCTCAATTACAATAACCTTTGTCAGTTAACTTATATCATAATACAATATCACTTATTTCAATAGATAAACATAAACATCATTCCATTTTAGTCACTTACCTACCAGTTCTAAGAAAAAGTAATAAAGCAGTCTAACACAAATTTAAATTTAAAAAAATGGAAAAAGCTCTTTAAAAATCTGAATTGGAAAAAGCAAATATGTTTATAAATTTATGGCTTTTGCAAAACAAAAATTTTTTCCCCATGTACCAACTAATAAAATGGGGGAAAAGAATGTATTTTTTATAATTAACATATGCTTAAACATATTTTGTAGTATAGAGTTCTGTTTATTAAAAAAAACCATGAAAATCATATTCATGCTGCTTCAACAAGAACAATCTGCAACTCTTTGCTGTCGCTGTTGGTGACGGGTAAGACGACGAAGAGACGCATCTCCATACTGTATCCCAGAACCTATTCTTTCGGGATCCAGTTCACCTACAAAATAAATGGTTTAAAATATAGCTTTTAGAGCAAAATACAAATTACTAATTTTGCTTCTTAATTTTACACGTATTCTTCCTTTACCTTACAATTTAAAATGGCAGGGAGTTCAAGCTGACAACAAATAACACAATAGCAGAATTCTGATAGCAGAGTTTGTGCACATTTCTCTACATGAAAATTAAGGATTTTAAAGGTCTACGAATGATAAAATTAAAGAACAATAAGCAAGTGGAAACTGAATATGTCAAAGTAATTATCTAAGCAACAGACTTCAGGCTCGCAATGCCCTTGTAATAAATTTTTTTTTAAAATACATATATGTTGCACTATTATTATACTCATTCTAATATTTAACATTGTACAACATATTTAAGAATAAAAACTGTTTCTCTAAAGGTTATCAAGAAATTAGCAATAAACCAGGGCTATAATTCCTTCAAACACTCACATTTTACAATTTGTAACAATCACACATATATTAAAGATTTACATGATCACTATAAAAAATTCATTTACTTTTTTTAATATTCCTTAAAAAAAGCACTACTAAAATCAAAATCTAAGAAAACTTTCTAATTTAAGAACACATACAATTTATTTATAAATTATATATGCTTATAATTTATTACATTGGTTTAATAAGAAAACAGATAATTAAATAATATTTATATTTATAATTTATTACACTGGTTTAAAAATGATATGACAGCAACTATATATTAAAATATCCATTACATCACGATATATTTATGCCTTTTTAATCTAAACTTTTTCTGTCTATTTTTGCATATTTATATCCACTTCCTTAAACTACTGTATTTTAACTCATTTATTTCTCTTTCCTTACTTTTTAAGCTAGTTTGCTTTGATAAAAAATAAATCAATGTTCCTACTGCTCTCTTCATTCGCAAAATTGTTAATATCTTCTCAATAACTGTCGTTTAAAAAATTTTATTCTTCATCTTTGAATCTTCAGTTTGATTATAAATTTTTGTTCGTCTTCAAAAATGCACATTTATAACATGCAGATGTTGTTAATCTTATTTCTTTCATAATTTCAATATTTTGAATAATCCCACAAAACTTCATAAATGTAATAATGATTTTTAAGTTTCTGTTAGTCTAGAAAAAAGCACATTTAAAATACGCAGAAGTTGTGAATCTTACCTCTTAGTTCTAAACTTACTAGAAGTTGTTAATCTTCTTTACTCCACTTTCATAACTTCAATATTGAGAATAACGCAACAAAACTTCATAAACGTAATAATGCAGTTCAGATATATAATATGAATCTTTTGAATTGCCAATTTTCAATATATTTAATAACACAGATATCCCTTTCTACAAACAATTGTTAATATGATAAGAATAATTAGAATCTTTTTTGCACTTTCCCATACTTGTAAAATAAAAGAAGAAAAAATGAAAGAAAGATATGTGGGGCACAAATTTTTTGTATTACTTTATTAGTATTATGGACCCCATTATTTAAATGCCATCAACAGCTCGTTTATTAATGAACTGCACCAAAACAACAAGCCTACTCAGAGCTCTTGGTACCATCACCAAACAGCTAACAGTCTTATCATAGTCACTTGCAATATACCTGTCACAAGATGAACTCTGAGTATGGTTGCTGCTTTGTTACAGTTTATTAACAAGAGAGCTCTAGGCTTCATAAAATAACAAGAATCATAATGATATGGGAATAACCACAGAAAATTTAGATAAAAGTTCCCACAGCTTTTCCCAAAAATTCTCTATATGCTATGAGAAATTCATCAAATTGTTCCTGTAAAATTCATTTATTCTGTATTAATACCATTAGTGCATTCTTTCACTTTGCTATGGGCTTTTCCTGAAGTCTTTGCCATCAAGACACCTGACAATTTTGTAAGACTAAAAATCAAGATTTTTGAAAAAAGATTCAGAAAAGAAGCTTCTGGGGAAATTCTAGAAAGAAACCCAACATCAATATTCTCATGTCTGTGGACTAAAACAATTTAGAAACCAATTTTCTGAGGTAGTGTCATTCATGCTTTGGCATAGCAGAAAAAAATAAACTAACAATGCATGTTTCTTAATATTTTTAAATGATAAATTAGGTATGGCTTTATTTTGAAACCTGTGATATTACCACTACACAAAAGATTTAATCAACAATTATAAGGTTTAACCCTGCCATAATTTTCGTTTCTGTATAAATGTAGGTTCTAGCAGGCATAAATTTACAAAACAAAGTATCTAAATATTTCAGAAAAATTACAAGAAGAAAATAATTCAGCATAAAAATTAGACAGATTAAATTGATTTTAAAATAATTAAAACAGCTCTTTTCCTTTTTCTAAAAAGTGATACATAAAATTCTACTTTAATTCAATATCTTGTTTAAATTCTAGATTCAAGGTATCTGAAAATTGCCAAAATGAAAGGTTAAGACATTTTAAAACATGGCAAATAGAATGGCAATAATTTTAATGTCATTTTTCTAAAATTGCAATTTGAATACATTGCCATGATTTAAATAGCTTTAATTATAGTAATACCAATAATACATTTGCTTAAAAAAATCACCAAAAAATTTTTAATACTTTTAAAATCAACACTTGACAACATGCAGATGAAAAGAAGCTACTCCTATGCACATAACAAAAGAATCCATTCGGCAAAAAAGAAAAGAGTTGATTTTTAAGAAATATAGAAAATGAATTTAAACAGTAACCCAAATCTTTGCTAACAGATTTAATTACATTTAATTAAAAAGTAATTTTGGTGGAATAAAGGGGTGAATTTATACAGTAACCCAAATCTCTGCTAAAAGATTTCATTACAATTAATTAAAAGTTGATTTTGGTGGAATAAACAAAATAAATTTCAACAGTAACCCCAATTTCTGCTAACAGATTTAATTACAGTTAAATAGTTAACAGTTTCTGCTGATCAATTCTATGAATTAGCATATATTTCAATACAAAGCATAAGGAATGAAGGAAAAAACTGGTACAGAAAAATATGGCTAAAAAAAAAATTCAAATGGAGAAAAATAAAGACGTTAAATCATATAAACTTAGGTCACGAAGATAATTAGCATACATGAAAAATTTAAGTGATAGTTATAGGCCAAAATCTCAGCCATGAAAATTCATAGAGACATCTGCAAACATGTGAAATTTAACAGGTAAAAAATAAGAATCTGGGACTTGAAAAATTTGAGTGAGGTAATAAATTTTACATTTCAGCTCTTAGTTTAGTATGCTAATATTTCTTCAAATATCTTACCAGCTTCTATCTTTGCAAGAATTGTTTTAGAACATTTTAAAAATGCTTCTTCAACATTTTCACCGGTTAGAGCACTCGTCTCCAGAAACATTAGCTCTGAAATCAATAAAAACAAATAAGAGAAGAAAGACAACAATTTTTGACAGCAAATTCATTGAAATATATTTAAATAAAAGATTCAAGTGTCAGTTTTAACTTAGGGTCCATATTGATTTACTAATTTAAATAAAATAACATTACTACATAATTAGCATAACTCTTCGTTTGTTCTTAGTAACAATTACAGAACACACATTTCAAGGGACCAGTTCTTATTAAAATGCTGATAAATGTATTTTTTATATTTCTTGAAAGGAAATTCTCTTTGCACATAAAACCTTTTGAATAGGCATAAAATGCAAGGACAGACGTTTTGAAAAGGAAGTAGAAGATATGTTCCTATGAAATGCATTTAAATCTTCCAAATGGTTGGTCTGCTTTTATCTTGTTATGAGATTTATTTTCATTTTATTATTTGGTATTTAAACATTTTGTTCATTTTGTGTAAAATGCACAGCTGCCAACCTTCAAATATAAAAAACCAAGTCTCTGAAAGGTTCTCATGCTGCATAGTGATGGCCTTACAAATGAACTCCAGGTAACCTAAATTCACTTTATACAGCCTGAGTAAAAACTTTAAGGCCAGTAAAATTTTTTGAGAAAATGGAAGCATTTAAACTGAGGAATTAAAATATCATTTGATTGATAATTATTGAGCTTAAATAAAAGTAAAAAAAGTAGAAAAATTAATTTGCAAATATTTTATTATTAGAAAATATTACAGAACACACAGATGAATATTTGAGCCTGAGTAAAAACTTTAAGGCCAACATAGAAAATAACATATAAGAAAAAAATTACAAATTCTTAGAAGGTTGTACTTCGAATTACTTCAAATATTCTTGTTTTCCTGGATGAAACGAGTTTTTGACAAAGGGTGGGGTCGGTTTTATACTATTCATCTTCGATAGTAGATTTCAGCTCTGTTGTTGATGTAAAATGTTTCCCATTTGCATGAACTCTTCTTGCTAAGTCACCCCAAGGGTTCTCGATTCGGTTGAGGTCAGGTGATCTAGCTGGCCATTTCACAGTTTCAACATTGTTGACTTGGAACCAATTTTTTTTGCTGTTACTCGAATGGATCGATGCATTGTCTTGCTGATATTTCCAATTTGCTCCAGCAAGACATTCAGCATTTGGCAAAAGATGATTTGTTAGGACATTTTGGTATCCTTGTGAATTTATACTACCTGAAACGAATGCAATTGAGCCCACACCATTGTAAGCAAAACAGCCGCAAGTCATGACAGACCCTCCACCTATGGAGAATATTTTTTTTTTTTTTCATTTCTTATATCATGCCAGTAGAAATTCCAGCCATCTGGTCCATCCAAATTCCATTTTTTTCATCAGAAAAAATAATTTCTATCCATTGGTTGTTCCAGGTCATAACTTTCTGGCCAAAGTTCAAACGTTCCATTTTGTGTCTCTGCGGTAACTGAAACTTAGTCAATTTTGCTGTATAAGTGAACGTTCCAGACCTTCTAATTGTGTTATAAATCGTTTTTTAACAAACTTTTAAATCTGTCGTCGGAATCAGTTTCCTGGTTGAGTACTTTCCAGTAGATACAAGTTGGCAAAGTCTTCTTTCATCACGCGAGGACAAAGCTTTAGGTCTTCCCCAGTATTCTTTTTACCATAACTGTCTTTCAATTTTAAAAAATTGTTGATTACAGTCTTTGATCTTCCTATCTTTATCGCAATAGCACACTACTCATTCTTGTTGAAGACAAAGCTTCGATCTCTCCTCTTTCACGATCAGTTAACTTCTTAACCTTCGCCATCTTCACAAATATCACCAGTACATCGAAGAAACGTATGACAAATATGAAAATTGCAGCGTTGTCACAAGCTAGTAGTTGCAATGGTAATTACACGATTATATTATATTTATTTTTAAAAAATGGCTAGTGGCCTTAAAGTTTTTACTCAGGCAGAAATACTAACTTTGTAAATAACCACATGTTCCTCATAATTATGTATTTACAAATTATGTTTACAACATTTATTTCTTATCAGTGAACTTTATTAATTAATATTATTTGAATCCCTTTTATTTCATTTTACATTTTCTCAAAAATTTTTGGCCTTAAAGTTCCTCATAATTATGTATTTACAAATTATGTTTACAACATTTATTTCTTATCAGTGAACTTTATTAATTAATATTATTTGAATCCCTTTTATTTCATTTTACATTTTCTCAAAAATTTTTACTGGCCTTAAAGTTTTTACTCAGAGTTTAATGCAAGATCCAGTTACTGAAGTAGTTATAAGACGCTTTTGATCCCATATATATTTCTATTTAATTAAATATTCTAAATTTCATGTCATTTGGCTAATTTCACTTTACAATTTTCTTACACTTTTATACTGAGAGTCTTAAGTACAAAAGGAAAGTTTCTTTTTTAATTAAATACAGTCAAAATAAAATTTATAATTAATATACATATTATTCTGCAGAAGCAAACTTAGTATATGCCATATATAGGGGTAAAACAAAATTAGATACAAATATTAAATTAAATACTAGCTTAATATAACTGATCAGATATCAGTTAAATCATCTCACATCAAATCATATTTAATAAGAAAGGGTTAAGTTATTTGAATATCACAAAACTACAAGGATTATCTGTCTACGAAAAGAATTTCTTTTATGGAGGAGTTTCTAACGGAAACTGGATCGTATTCGCATTCTAAATAGGGAAAACAACAAAAAACAATTATACTGCAGCCCATTCACCTAGGTTCAAACCCAAACTAGGTAGAACTACTAGCATGCAGCAATCTAAACCACTTGCCACTGGTGGGGGTTAATGAGCAAAAATATGTTTAAAATCACTAGGGAAGACAATTTAAGTTTCATTCAATAAATTTTATTTATTGATGGAAAACATTTTCTTTAGTAAAGCTATAAAAATCTGGCATACCAGGAAATGTGATGAAAGACCAGTAGAGTTCGTGCAATCATTTGCATGTTTTATAATCACTGATCTGCGGTTTCTCATTTTATGTGAAATAAAAGCATATTTCTTTAATGACCTGTGTATTTTGTAATCATTGACTCAACCAGCAAAAATAAATAGCAAAATAAATCATTTTATTGAATCCATCTACTATGCAGACATTCATGAGTTGATTTAAAAGGTGTTCATATTCAAAAGGTTAATATATGTTAAATTCTCATGATATGATGAATGTACATTAACATACATTTTTGAAACAAAACTAGTTATCCTAAAACTTTTCTTTTTTCTTTTGG
Organism: Stegodyphus mimosarum; assembly: GCA_000611955.2. Taxonomy (NCBI): domain Eukaryota; kingdom Metazoa; phylum Arthropoda; class Arachnida; order Araneae; family Eresidae; genus Stegodyphus; species Stegodyphus mimosarum. The sequence continues at coordinate 138,948 of KK114378.1, read as the reverse complement.
TTAGTTAATCTAATAGTTTTTATTTTCACCTTTTTTTTTTATTTCTCTCTCTTTTTTTTAACTAGTGTTAAAATTTTGTTTAAATTTATTAATATAATAACTGGGTTAACTAACTTTCTGTTACTGAATGCAAAATGTATTACTATATCTTTTTAATAAAAGTGTAAAACAAACATACACTCTTTGGCAAAAAAATCGAAGCACCAAGAAGGGCTTTTGCGATTGTGATGAAATTTGGTATGCAAAGGCATCTTGATCAAACATGCAAATGATCGAAGTTTCAAGGCAAATGAACAGGAATTGCAATCATAGCATGCATTTCTAGTGCGCATTTCGCAAAGTATAAAATCAGTAACAGAGGCGGAAAAAAAAATTTTTTTTCTTTGTTGCTATCATTGTAATTCCGTAAACAAGTAACTAATGCCATTACGATGATATCGAAGACCTTACAGACAACTAAACAACTTCATACATGGTCGCATTGTAGAGTTGTGTGAGGCTGGGTAGTCATACCGAGCAATCGGCTGCCAACTGCAACTGCAGTGTACAGACACTGCTATGCAAAGATGTTGACAGCAATGGTTGCTACAAGGAAATTGCCAACAAAATGAAGGCTCTGGAAGGCCAAGGAGCAGAAATGCGAAGCAAGATAGGATGATGGTTCGCCAGGCTCAAACCGCCCCAATGGTATCATTGTCGACTGACTATTCAACGTATTACAGCCACATCTATACCTCCCGTGGTACCTATATTTAGCAAATTTTCATCTATTAAATTTTAAAAAGATAAAATCATTTAAAGGAAAATTATAAGTTTTTTTAAAATGGCATACACTGATTTAAAATTCAAACCACTTTGAATATGAATAACAAATATAATTAAAAATCACTTATCTTGAATGAATTTCAAAAGTGATATGCCCACCAGCAGCTGAGCAATAATAAAGTCACTGAACATTGGTAGTCAGTCCAACATTCAAATCCTGGCAAATGGCCTGGTTGTAAGGCCGTTTTCATGAATTTGCCCATGTGTAACATGGTCAATTTCCCTTAGAAAATTCTCCTCTTAGGCATATAGCCCTTGAGTGTTTTGTCATATTCAAATAAACCAATCAAAATTGATATTTATTTTTGTAGCACCAAATAAATCATACTTTTAACATACAATTTACATCAAAGTTAAAAAAGATTCACGTTTATTTAAAATGCAAACAACCATTCAAATCATTTAATTTTTGTTCACTTTGCAGAGATGACTGTGACCCCATTTCAAAAATCCTGAAGACTACCATACAGTAAACATAATTTCATACATAATACACATTACATAGCCAATATAATTTCAAATAATTCTGAATATTAATGTGAAACACACACATATTTGCCTAGACATATATTTTCAAACAATTTCATAAACTAAGCAGCAAGTATATTTTTTTAATTGATTAAAAGTTAATTTATGTTTCACAACAACACTTCACACATTATCATTTTAATCTATAAACATAATTGCTAATTTTAGATTCCTTTCTAGGAAAGCAAGGCAGCCAAAAAATTCACAAAAATTTAGTTTATTGTTAATTGTGCAGCTTTGTAAAGCTTTTAAGGTTGATTCAGCTGTTCTGCCTCTTTCTTCAGACCATATGACAATCATTATAGAGAATACTTTTTGACAAATGCCAATGTTCCTAGCTTGATGAAAATGTATTTATTCTATTATTTAAGCAACAAGGTTGGGTAAGCCCCCCCCCCCCACAATGAAAAGTTGTACCTATTTTTCTTCATAACTTTCATTTTTCCAAATTTCATAATTAGTTGACCAAAAAAGCAATCACTACTTAATGAGAAAACTGATGCATGTTTATTACATTATTTTCAATAGTTTGATTCATTTTTTTCACCTGAAGCTTCAATTTCAGACCATGTTAAATGCTCTACCAAAGTTGTTTTCTGATAACTTAACATAAGAAACACATCTGTCATCATTTTGGAGAAAATGTCTAGATAGCATTAAATGTATTTAGATCTATACTAATGTTTGTGAAAAATGCAACATCATGAAGGAATTGCCAGAAATGAATGAAATTTATTCCATTTATTACTGATAGTGGTACAAATAAATGGTCAAATTTACAAGACAAAAAACAAAACGAACATTGGAAATCAGTACTTTGTGTGTCTGCCACGCTGAGCAATGAGAACATGAACACATTGTGGCATTGAATCATACAGGTTTTGAATGTAATCTTGGGGAATGGCTTCGACTTGATACCAAAGTTCAGTCTTAGTGTATGCCCCACCAGCTCTACCATGAATCTCCGACCAACGAAATCTCAAGACATGCTCAATGGCTGACATATCTGAGGAATTAATAGGCCACAGAAGAAGCGAAACCTGTTGTACCCTAAAAAAAGATTGTGCAGTCTGAGAAACATGTGCTGAAGAAACGAAACCTGTTGTACTCTAAAGAAAACTTGTGCAGTCTGAGAAACATGTGCACGACCACTATGCTGCTGAAATACAGCTCCCAGAATGCATCAATGAATGGGGAGGACCTCTGGCTCCACGATTTCCCTTATGTAGCAATCACTATTGAGGTTGCCCACAATCTGTACTAAATGGGATCGAAAATTTTACTCAATAGCTCCCCACACCATGATGCCAGGCATTTGTGTGGTATGATGTTGAATAACATACTGGCGGAGCAGACGTTCCCCTCTGTAACGTCTGACGCATACTCTTCCATCCTGGTCTTCAATCTGAAACTGAACCGAAAATCATTATTTTGGTCAGAAAAAAAACCAGAACTGAACCGAAAAAATATCAGCTTACTTCTGTTCGATATACCTTCTGTCATTTTGTTACTGTAACAAACTTATTAATATTTTCTAATTTAACGTCAACCACATAATTATCATCATTACATGTACACTACTTCTCAACAGCATATGATCATCCATGGATGTTTGTAAAGATTGTTTAGATAGATAAACTAGCTGCACAGCAGGAAGTAGCCAAGGTGGCGCTCCCAAGAAAGAAAGGGATTTTGATGTACGCGTAATAATACCTGTCTCTGTCTAACTGGTTAGGAGACGTAAAAAGGCTAGTGAAAGAATTGAACTTGCATTCAAGAAGGTCAGTTTTTCATTCTTCCTACATCTGGTCACATTACAAGTGAATAACTTTGCAATTGGAGATCATCTGAATTTAGTATCCCTAAACACTGGATATTTAAGTATTAACATAAAAATCAAATCTGACAACAGTACTTACGTAAAAACCTGTCAACCATTTTGGCCTATTAGAGAAAAGACGCCAAACTATGCGATTTTTCGCCAAAAATGGAAGTCTTCTTCAAACACGCTGGGTTTGGTGTAACTTTGATTACACGTGTTAGTTATTATTCTTGAGTAAAGACTTCTTCCCCTCCCCCATCACGCACTTAAAAAAAAAAAAAAAGATTAAAACTTGGGACCTGCTTACTACAGAAGAGCATGTTGTTGAATATTTCCAAAGTTATGGAATGTTACTGACCTCAAAAAAATTTGTTAATGGCCACAATATGGTGATATTATTGGAAAAATAATGGAAATTTTTAATGAAAAATTAAATATAAATAAATGATAATATAACAAATTTGAAAGAAAATTAAGAATGGAACGTTAGTTCTGAAGGCTCTATATGTTGAAATTAGCCAAAATTTCATTTTCCTCACTTTCTTATGGTACAGATGCTATTTATCAAAATTAGACTTACCATTTTCCTGAGCAAATCTACTAGCTTCCAAAAATGTAACTTCTCTGTCTTCTTCTAAATCTTTTTTGTTTCCAACAAGCAGAACAGCAATGTTAGGACTTGCAAGTGTACGAGCATCAACCAGCCAATTAGAGAGGGAATTGTATGACTCACGGCTAAGTTTTAAGAAAAAATAATAATATAGAATTAGAAACTGTAATACATAAAAAAGCTACAATACTTTCATACCACAAAGAGAAGGAAAAAAAAATTTTTTTTCGTTTAAAAAAGACAAAAAACAAATGTATTACAAACAAATGTAGACAAATATTAAAAACAAATGTAGACAAATATTAAAAATCTCAATTCATATTAAATCACCTGAGTAAAAGAAAAAAAAAAGGGATAGTTCATTGTTGAAGTAGTTATTGCATAAGCCTTTGATGACATCTGAAATTTTCCTATCATATTTTGGATAATTAAACAATTTGGGCAAATAAGATTGGTGTGACAAACACAAAAGCATTCAAAAAGATATCTTGTAAGCAGGTTCCACCCTTATGAAATATTAATATAGCATATCTAAAATCTGAGACCTAAAATTATTGAGACATCAGCAATTTAGAATTTTAGATCTTGGTTTAAAACTAATAAGATGACACTTATAAATTATATTTAAAACATAAAATAGCTGTGCATAAAATAATGAAGCATGTATGGTCTGAATACAATAAAAATTTGCACGAAAAGCTCAATAGACATTTATTTGTTTTAAGAATTTTGTTACATATTTTTTCAATTTAAGTCATTTTGCTTTTTGTGCTAATACCTTCTGTTTAATTTTTTAAACATATATAATCTCCTGTTCAATTACAAAGTTTCATTTTTCAAGTCTTATAATTGCCATGTCAAGAATTCCCAGTAAACTATCAGTCCAAATCTCTTCTTAACAATCCTTTTCTCACTTTCTTTACTATATAGCAACTGGATTTAAAATCATTCTACATATTTCACTATCCGTTAGCTGACTGAAGATGGATTAGCACAGCAATGGAAAAATCACAATACATCATCTTCACTTTTTCACAAATTCCATTACTGGAAAATTTCATGCTTTGCTTGTGATAGCTGAAAACCTTCGAATTCAAGGCTATCAACATCTCTATGAAATAAGGTAACTGGCCATAAATTATGCCAAGCATTTTTTAAATATCTGTGGACATATCCTCTGATGAACTTGCAATGCTCCAAATAGCAGATTTTTATGTTAAAATATTTAAAATTCCGGAATGGTCTTGAATGGTTCAGAAAATTTAGCATAGATTTTATAAAGACTACTTTATAGCTGTATTTCAGCATGTGTCCTGACATCCACATGCAAGATAAATGGGTGTACATTTTGGAGGAAAGAATAAGGCATTACCTTTTACAAAAACTTTAAGTAATAATAGCCAAACTATGATCAGTACAAATTTTGCATCATCTGGTAAATCAAACTACTTCAAATTATACTGAAGTTTGGGTAAGAAATGATTTTCAAATCAATCATTTATTAATGTTTGTGTTTCCCATGCTCTTTTTTGATTTTTCCCCCCTTCTCTCCCTTTTTTAACGATAGGTGACAGGGGAAATATTTACCTCTTTAAATGCCTGAGAGTCATGTACTTTTTCAGATTACAAAATATTTACATTTATGCATTCCAACAGCATTTGCACATCTTTGCAGTATACGCAGCATCTGCGAAAATGCTTTGAAATCTTTGACAGCAGATAACAGCCTATTTTGCAGAAGTTGCTAAAGTACTCACATAATGCCCATAAAGCCAGTTTTGTCAGCATTATAAATTTATTCTGGAGGTAACTTTTGCTATAAATGAGTTCCATGAATTCATCTGCTAGTTGTTTAGCTGTCTCAGTATCAGCTGAAGTTTACTTTTCCTGAAATTTTTAACTGCCTTTATACCACGGTTATTTTTAAATTTGGTTAACAAACCTGAGGAAAAAGTGTAGTCAGTTTCCACATCAAATATTTTGGCTTGAGCATACAATTTAATGATGGCACGCTTTAGGAGTGATGTTGTCTCACCCATTCAATAACCATTTTGTCGTGACAATGAATATTTTTTGTCAGTTATCGTAAGTGAGATCTCAGGATCTACAAAAAATTCAAAAAGTTTCATTATCTGTTTCTTATGTCCTGTACTACTAACTTTTCAATGATACTTTCTTCATTTAATTTTAGACAGATATTCTATCCATTTTTGCAGCAGTTCTATATTTTCTAACCATTTTTGAAGCAGTTCTATATATAATGATTAACATAAAAACCCGGATTTGCTTTCCAGATCTTGCTGTCATTCAAAAATTAGACTCTTTTCAACATAATCAAAAATTCATATCTTAATTTTGATAAGATAGCAGTAATTTCAGTCAGAAAAAAATAATAAGCTGGATCATATCAAAATGTTAAGGAAGAGTGCAATTTGCTATTCTCTAGCCAGCAAATGTCTGAAAATGACAAACAGGAATATTATTTGGGTGAAAAATAGTTTTTATGGTCCACTTTCTTTATCCTAAGTATCATATTCTCCATTCTTCAATTTTGTTATATATATAAAAATTCTTTTTGTCTGTCTGCGTACTGGATTCCTAGATTTTGGACCTTGCACCATATTGTAGATTACTGGTTTTAGACAAAATGAAAGATATATTTTCAAGGCAGAAATCAGCAAAATTATTATAGAGGTTAATTTTATTCTGTTATTTTAAAATTATTCTGTTTGTGTTAATGAACACCAAAAGACAGGCTATTGCTTATCTAAATAGTAACTGCAAATAATATTCATTCATGGTCACCATCTCCCTTCTGCGAAAAAGACATGATGAGTTTGTCATATCTGAATGCCCAATGTAATCCAGACATTAATCTTATTTATCAGTTCTGAGAATCAGACAAAATGACTGCCTATGTAGAAAACAAGCTGTTTCTTGTAACTGACAGTTAATTCTTTTGGAAAAACAACAGCTGAATACCTGATGTAACATCTGCATTGCAGTAACTGAAATGAGAAACAAAATGCTGTGTTTATGCTAGAAAATATATGAGGTATGCTTTTCTGGAACATTCTGGATGTATATATGCCAACATGCAATAGATTTATGTGCTGTAGTTATTTATATCAATGTATATGCAGTGAAACATCACATAATATTAACATCTAGTATAATTTGTAAACATGAAAAATTTCAGATAAGCTTCCTTTTCGTCACTTCTTTTCTATCTCACTGTTTCACTTTATCCATTTTCTTATAACTGATAACATCTGCTTTTGTAAAAGAAGATTTTAATAAGTTTGCAGAGAAAAAAAATTTAATAAGTAAGCACAATTGGTAGTTTGTAGTGTATTAATAAAACAACTATGTAAGGTTTTAGTTAAACTAACCAAGTTTATTTTAATTTAAATCTTTTCTATCTCCTCTCTGCTTCAACTTCCTGTCAGAAGAAGTGCGCGTTTTTAGCTTATGCTAATTTTTGAAGTTCAGCCAAGCACTATTTAAGACAGAGGTAGAAACCTCTCGGTGTGTGAGAGCTTTGCCTCAGATCACGGTCACGCTGCTCAACGTTCGCCTGACCAGCTAGCAGTTTAAATTTATAAGCCATAGTGCTTACTACGTGATTGCTTTGTAAAATAAATTAAAGTGCGGTAGTATTTAGTATACCTTGCTACGCACCCTTTTCGGTAGAGGCCAATCTCCGCGAATTGCTCTGCGAAGCAAAGTTTAATTTAAGTTATATTTTAATTTATTTAAATTTATTTGATTGTTAAGTTCGACCAAAGTTTGGTCTGTTACGTTCTGTATCTCTCCCGAATTGGGAGGTTTGTATTTAATAGTGAGTGAATAAAAGAGGATTTCAAATCCCTTTCACGTGCAGTTATTCTCCAGCCCAGCAGTTACATCAGAACATAGCGTACCTTCCGCTCCCTGTTCCAGTTCAGGACTTAGAACGTAAGGATAAGAACCTTGTAAGTAATTCACCATGTTTGCAAAGAGTATGCACAGAGGACTAAGTCCTGATAACTATAGCAGAAGCATGAATAAAAGGACCCAAGAATAATAGCACATTAATAAAATCTCATTTATATTTAAATGATGTAGATAATAAATTCTAATTATCCTTACACTACAAAGTAGAAATGCACAACCACAATAGATATGGAACACTTTATGGAGTTTTAAGATCATACCTTGTTATGTCATACACAAGTAAGGCACCCGCAGCCCCTCTATAATAACTTCTGGTAACAGATCTGAAATGAAACATAATTTAGCTCTCAAAAGGAAAAAAAATATTACACATAAAAGCAACCACTAAAATTTAAGAATTTTACTTGTTAACAAATTGATACATAGATTTTCATGCTCTTAAAATTATTGCAAGTAGTTGATAATTAATAATAAAAATCATAAGAAAGAAATCAATTATTAAATCCCTTAAAATAACAACATGAGTAGCTTAGCCTGGAAAATTTTTTTTAAAGAATTCCCCCCCCCAGAAGAATGGCACTTGTTTAATATGTGACCTTTTAATTTATTTATAGAGAATTATGATAACCTAACATTATTAGTATAAAGCCCATAACAACATAAACTTTTCACATTTATCACACATGAATGATTCACTAAAGTAATATGGTTTATATAAGAATACTTAATTAGTGCACTAGTTGCAAATCAAATTTCATTATTATTATTATTATCACTCACCTTAAAGATAAATGTAGTTAGGATCAAGGTGAATACAATTATCAAAATCTATGCATTTTGTTTTTTTAAATTCAATTACATATTCATTTTATTTTAATAATCTTTGTTAAAACATTTTAAAATAGTGCACTCTGAAATATCCCCTCCTTCCCAAAAAAAGGCAATATTAATTCAGTGTAGATTTTGGATAAAACTCTATCGATTTCAAATAGGTACAGATATCTTCTTCAGAAATAATGCAATTAATGTAAAAAAGGGGGAAGGATGAAGAGAAAAACAAATATGAAAAAATCTGATGTGGTCACCACATGATTTCCTTGTACGGCCTATTAAATTATCACATTTTTTTGCTGCATTTCATTTAAATCCATATGACCTTCCGTGCACAGCCTATTAAATTATCACATTTTTTTGCTGCATTTCATTTAAACTTATTTCCTTGAATTTCATTACAGATATATTTCTCATTCAATTAATTCAGTTCTCACTTCGTTACAAAGCAAAAATACATAAAAACTTAAAACATCTTCATTAAAAATTGTGAAATGCATAAAACGCCAAATATAGTTAAAACAGTTGGGTGGGGACAATTTTTAGAATTAAAATTAAGAGTTTCTATGCAAAAACAAGCAATTCAGCCAGCAGGCAAGAAATCAGATTTTTTAATGCGCAAAACTGAAAGTTTACTTTTGGTCCCACTCGGTAAAAAGACATTGAAGGTGCAGAAACTGACTCAATTCACTATTCTGCTATGTTTCAAATGTAAATAAATGGCGGTTCATTAGGCTTAACTTGCCACTTTTAAACTGTTGATAATTCTGCAACTATTGCATGCAAATTAATTCAAAGCATAAAAATCTTAACATAAGAACCACATAACTCAATCACTTTCAAAGTAAAAAATACACAATTTACCAACGCATAAGAATAAAAAACTAAGCTCACTAAGCCAGGTAACACAGTCAGAATATATATATTTATATATAAGTGGTGCAGCTGATTGCAGCGAAAATGAGAGGTGCATAACTAACTACATGTTACAGCAGTCCCTTACATAAAACTTCAAAGTTCTATGGCTACTCGTTCTTGAGTTATACAAGATACGTACATTCGTATGTACAGACGTCAAGAAAAAAAAAAATCGCTTCTGAACATTTTACATTAATTTTTGGCAGAAACAGTCATTTATTTTGTCCATACATACAGATGAAACAGAAAAACATTGTTCAAATGGTTTTGAGAGTGGCTGAAATGGATATTTTCGTTGAAATGACAGCTGAAATTTTTCGCAATTACAATACTTCCTTTACTTCATACAAGGAAATGAAAAGGGTAAAGTTTTAAAATTACATAATATAACAATTGTAAAATTTTGAAACAAAATTTAATAACAAATTTTTAACAAAATTTCCATGAGTGTGGTTTCATCAACCTACATGGCTGCACCGAACCGGGTAGCCTCGCAGACAAGTTCTCGAACAATATGAGCAGATGACACCAACTGAGAGGATATACAATTGAGCTAAAGCAAGATGGACAAATCACAGGATCACCAGACATTAGAGTCACAGTGGTGCTACCATTCAACGATGTTGACAGGAATGTAATGGCAGACACATTCAGCTGATCAATGTTAAACGAATGTCACTTAACTGTGCATGCCCAGAAGAGAATTTGGTGCAATGCATATTGTGTGATTTTTAAAACAAGATAAATGCAGTATATGGTTGATGTACTGCCATGTGAGTGTAAACAATTGCAGCGTATAGATCTTTGTATATCTGAAGTGCAAAATAACTGCAGCATTAAAATCTGATTTTTTTTTCCTGTAAGAAATGCCAACATTGTTACTGCTTCAACAACTGGAAAGTTCCTGTTGCATTCATTATAAGTATAAATTCGATTGAAGAATGCAAAAAAGAAAAAATGGGTAAAAGAATTCAGTATAAATACAAACACTCAAGAACAGCACAGAGCTTTAAACATATGCTACTACAAGATGGCTTTCAGGTATGTATATATTTTTACATTTCAGTAAATCTGATATTGTATAAGGGATAAATCACAGTATCCTCCTTTTTATATAAATATACAAACATGCACAAATCAATAAGTGCAATTAATTTTTTTAACATCTTTCTAAGTTCCTATATACTGTAAAATTTAAAAAAAAAAAAAGGTTTAAAAAAGGATTTATCTTTACTGCTCTGATTTTTTTTTTTTTTAAGGAATACTTGCAGCTTAATTATATTACAAATAAAATGCATGCAAGATATATGTACTTGCATCATTCTACTTTACTAATTTTTCTTGAAGTGACCATATCATTTTCATCTCAAAATAGGCTTGACCATTTTGTTTAAAATTAACGTAAAAATTTATAAAATTTAACTTAATTAATTTGTAAGTATGAAATGTGACTGGTTCAAATAACTTAATTCCTTATATTATCCAATATCTACCAAATAGAAGAGTTGATGAAAGAACAAATGTTCCATTTTTTAAAGGCAGATGATTGTAGAACAGCGATTCTCAACCTTTTGACTGAGGCATACCATCTACACAAAAATTGAAAAAGTTGAGTACCACCACTACAATTTACAATGATTATTTTTTAATTTCTCAATATAAATATTAAAAAAAAGATATATATTTTGCCATTTGCATAACTTATTGTCTATTTGTATTACATACGCACACATAAAAAAAAAATTAGATTAAAAGTTAGTCACCATTTTAATTATCAAAATTTAAGTTATAATATCTTAATTCTAAAATTTAGTGTGAAATTTGGGCCTGTTTAAAGAGAGATCAATTTCTTTATGTCTGGTCTTATGTCACTTAGATTTACCCATAAATTAGATCCACTTTTCATTTTGTTCTGTATTTATTTTTCAAATATAAGATGGAAGGAAATCCTTGTTTACACAAATAGGTTCAAATAAAGCTTTTAAATTTTTATTCCAAAAAGTGAATAAAAATTTAACAGCTTTATTTGAAATGTCTTTAAATTCTTTTTTTTTTTTTCGGTTCAGCTAAAAGTTAACAAGTGTGCTGTTTTTGAAATCTTCAGTTAGAATTCGATCAAAATTTCTATCAACTGTTCTTTTTTTAATGAAATAAAATTTCAAGTACACTTGAACCAAATAGATTTCTAATCCAGTTTTCTTTTTCATAATTCTCAGGAAAATACACATTGAAATTATTTATCACTGGAAAACAATGATTTTTAACGTCGGATGCTAATTCTTTAATTTCCAAATTATTTTCAGTTAGGAAACTTTCTAAAATTCGTAAAATGCTTAAAATATTATTAGCTTGAGTTTTTTTTATCTTTGTATTTATTTTATCCCTAATGGTAAACAAATTAACGTCCTTGTAATCCCAAATAATTCATTTCACTTTACAAAAATATCAGCAAAATATGCTGAACACGCCAACCACAATTCACTAAATAAACTATTTTGTAATTCAAATTTTGAATCACAGAGGACAATTTGAATTTCTGACTGAAGTTCAAAAAGAGAATTTAAAACTTTGCCTCTAGATAACTACCTTACTTCGAAATGTATAAAAGCATTTCATGTTCCCTACCCATCTCTTGGCATAAAATCGTAAATATTAGATAAATAATAATAAAATTAGAATTTAAAGCTTGGCTTTTAATAAAATTAACAATTTTCACAGCTTGATTTTTCAAGTTTTCAGGGATTATTTTGGCTCCTAAGGCTTTATAATGAATGGAGTAGTGAGTAAATTTAGTTTCAGGTATGACTGTCTTTATTTGAGAAATAAAACTGGACTGTTTTCTTGTTAAAGCCTGAGGTCCATCACTGCATATGGCAATGCACTTATTACAAGGAATGTTATACTCGGACATCAAATTGTCAATTACTTTGAAAATTTAATTTGCAGTTGCTCTATCATGAAGAGATTCACAAAATAAATATTCTTTGACAATTCGTTTATCTTCTTCGAAACGTATGTAAACTAATAATTGAACACAATTCGTTATATCAGTATTTTCATCCAATTGCAATGCGAAACATTTACTGTCATTTATTTTTTAAATAAGTGTTTCATTTATGGAAACTGCCAATTTCATGAATTCGTCAATTTATCGAATCATTTGATAACAGAATATTATAAAGTTCATTACATGCTTTTTTGTTGAATAATGTTAAAACAGTAGCTTTAATGCTGGTAATATAAGGGTTCCTCCAATAGTGTGAGCCTAACCAGTCATGGCAATTCTTAGGCTTATTAGGTAACTATTCATCCTTTAAACTGGCATGCTTAGATTCAAGATGTCATTTAAGAAAAGATGGCTTTATACTTTGATTGGATAATACTTCACCGCAAACAACACACTGAGGTTGAGGATCCATTTCATTTCCATTCTAAGCAAACCCAAATGATAAATAACTTTCATTATATTTTCTAGAAAGAATTTTCTTTTCTTTTCAATATTCTTAGTGCTAGTAGATTGTCCTGGATCCATCACATGTGAATCATCTTTCCATTTTAAAAATCTAGGTTTGTTTTATTATTTTTTTGCAAATATTTAAATGCACAATATATTATGAATTCTTCAAAAAGAAACGATGATGATGATATTCTCAAATTGCGTAGAAAAGTAAGGAATACAAAGCAACAAGAAGACAAAATATGTGCTGTTAGACAGCAAATCGAGGTAAAAAATTATTCTAATTGAAAATAGAACAATATGAGCCCAAAAATGGTGGCAACATAAAGTATAGGCATACTAATAATTCAATCAACTCTAAAAGAATTATCGAGATGCTGTTATCTTTTACTAGGAACTTACTTTTATTTCCTATTAAATACAACATCCATTTCTATTACTCCTTTTAAAAACATCATTTGTGACATTTGTAATGGTTACCCCTAAATGAATGTTTGTGAAAATAAAAACAAAATAAAACTGGATTATTTTGCTATTAAATCTATGAATGGCTATAGACCTTGAACAAAAACAGGATGTTGCAGTACTTAATTTTTGAATTTAATAGTTAAAAACACTTTGTTTCTTTGCCTTCCACTAGTTCAGAATCTAAAATGATCTAAAATTTTTCAATGCTTGCATTTATCCTTTTAAAAGATTTTTATAAAATGGTCTTAATTTCAGGCACTGGCACAGTGAATGGCAGTTGAAAAATCTTGGCCTTGTTCTGGAAGTGGAATGGTATAAGTAATGATGTCTAAGTCACTGATAATAATACTGTGAAGCACTTAATTGTAAGCATTGCTAATGAATATGCCTAAAGCAATTTTGGTTATCATGAAAAAAATTATATTTATTATTATCTTCTGGTTGGTTATTAAAATTCCAAAGTTTCAATTGTAGTTATTATAGGCATTATTTAATTTAATCATAATACTATTAATTAAGAGTATGAATTAAGAAAATACAAAATTAGTGTACAAACATATCAAGCAATCGACAGCAAATTTATAACTGGCACTGATTCACTTATTAATATGAATTTGGTGTACTTTTATAGTATTTATAAGACTCACATACTCAAATCTGAATCATCGCTCGACATGTTCAGTTAATCACGCATTGTTGACTTTATTAGTTTCTTGCAGATATGTTAAATTTGAACACAGGTTCAGTGTAGCTATTGATACTTTTAGGTTTACACAAAATATAGATTTGAAACATCAGCTCTTCATTCTGAAGGTCAAGGACTTAAAATTTAATAAATAAACTTAAGTCTATTAAAAACATCATATTTAAAATGTCTTTTTATTACACCATTATTATTTATGCCATCCAAATTTTTATAATACTTTTATTTACTTTTCTAATATATGAAGCCATTTAAATGCCATTAGGGCATTTTGACGCATACTTGTTGTTGAACACTATGTCTGACTGTTAGCATGTAAGACTGGATTATTCATAATTCCCTCTGGGATTTTAGAAGGCTACAGTGAAAAAAAAGTTAAGATCAATACAGCAAAAAGGAATATTGCCTTAAACACAGAAATAGTTCAAGTTTTATTTACAGCCGTATGTGTTCTATGTGTGAACCCTTGGTCACATGACATACATCAATGCAATAGTCCAGTTCCTGCTAGACTCTATTCAACATAGTACTATCAAAGGTATTTATAGCATGTGTGATCTTTCGCACAGTTCAGCTAAACATGGCAAAGAGGTACAAAAACAAGGTCTTTTACATAACCCCACAAGAAAAGTCACACAATGTCAAATCTCATAAATGTGGGGGTGACTGAAAAAGAGATACATCATCTTTGGAAGCTCGCTAATCCAACAACGAAGTAATTGTGTGTTAAGGTAGTCATGCACATTCTCCAGAAAACGGAGTGGAGCTCCATCTTATTGAAAAATGAAGTCATCATACTCATGTTCATATAATTATGGAATTCCCCACAAAGTGTACTCCTAAAAAAAGGGGGGCACACAGATGTGAGGAGGACATAGTACAGAACACATTAACTTTTGGGGACTCACAACAGTATTCCAGTATTGCATGAGAATTTTCCGATCCCCAGATTAAGTTGCAGCAGTTTACCTTGCCGGACAAGTGAAAGGTGGGTTTGTCACTAAAAATAATTTTCTGCAGTAATGAATCATCAGCTTGGGCATCGATGCAAAAGTTCATATAAGAAATGCATCACTTGCATTATTTGCAATCAGTTGGCTTCATATGCAGAGCTTTGTATACCACTCACATATTGTTCATTGCACAGTTGATTTCATTAGGCTTCTTAAAAATGTTTCCCGTACATAACTTTAGGTTTCTGCAGATGGACCTGGCTGACCACTTTGTTGCTTATCACACAAGCATCCAGTTCTTTAAAACTTGCTGTACCATACATGAACTGTCTTGCCAGTGGGTAACTGTATTCAATATTTTGTATGAAATGCTAAGTTTTTTTTAACTACAGCATTTTGAAACCCCGGAGGGAATTAGGTATAATTATTAACCTAGCTTTTCTTGAAATATTTCTTTAAAATTATGAGCAACAGGAATACATCTGAACTTTGATTAACAATCTTAGTGTAGCTGCCACGTTGGATATGAAAACAGACATATAATAGACTGGTCATTATCACCACCACATAATGCAAGGATTTAAAAATGAAGATCACTTATTAGCATAATATTATATTATATAAGAGATAAAAACTATAGAACTGAAAATTTATCGCATATCATCTTTGCTTATTGTTATTCATGTTGAAAGTAAACACTCTGGCATTTGCAACAGAATAAATATCAAATACTTTACCCAGATTTTTTTTTTTACACGGAATTTTATCATTTACATGTGGGAATCATGCCTCAACGAAGCACCATATGTCGCTATCTAAATCTATGGTAGGAACGCTCCAGGTAAACACATCTTCCACTTGGTTAGAGAAGCGGTCTAACGAAATGCTCGCGAAGGAGCTACAACTACATGCTTACCGGTTGCGCATAGCCGATCGGATCTGGACTTATCAAAAGTGACCGCACGTAGGTGGTCGGCTGTTGTTCTCTCCTAAACATATTTAATCCATCTGTACATATTCATCCCGTTATCTTTTCTTCTGTGAGCCAGGAATAAAACGTGATACTTTGAACAGTGGGAGTGATCTCTATTTATTAATAAGACGTCACCCCCACATACATTATTCATAAAGGACAGGACATATAATGATTGTCCACAGAAATTTTTTAATGGAAAACTCTTTTGTATAGTTTTAGTTGATATTTTGTAAGACATGAGAACATTTTACTTTTATTTTAAATACTGTGACAAAACAATTGCAGTACATTACATAATGAAACCTATATTAATAACTTTCATATATATATATGTATATAATATATATTCTTTGCGTTTTGGTGGATACATTCTGCCTCAAGAACTAACAAGTAATAGAAACTGATGGTCGATGAATAATCAATAACTTTCTTGGTATAAATGAAACTTTACCCACAACTGCAAAATTGTTAAAAATATACGAAAAAAGCTGTTTTCAGAATTTTCCTAGTATAGTTTTTCTTTCAGACCAAGTCAGACATATTACATTTAATCTGGGGCTTCATGTTCTTTTCTCAGAAAGTATGTTTTGCTGTAATTCTTATATTGTAAAATAAAATTTATAAAGATACGATGAATTAAAAATGTATTGCAGACATTAAACTATATTTTAACTATATGTAATTTTGAATTTTTTACAGATACTGCTTTCTGTGATTATTATTATTGTTTTTATTAAATTTTTAAGTAATGCTCTTATGCATATATTAGAAAAGTGAAATGAAAGAACTCATATATATAATTAATATATTAATATTATACAAAGTATAATTTGGCTGTACTGTATTGTTTCTCAGTTTGGTTCACCTGCTTTCAAAAAATTACTCAAAGATTCTCATTAAAACCAGCTCAAATAGTTAAGAAGTGTTTCTGCAAAATTTCTGCAATAACGTAAGCACTGTATGACTTTTTGATAATATAAATGTATTTACAAATTATTTCATGAATCAGAAATCTGAAGTCTCACATAGTTATCCAAGCGTTACACTATAATACTGGAATTGATAGATGTATAACTGAATGTTTAATTTTAAGAAGTGAGATTCCACCTTTATGATATTTAAAGAATTAATAATTATGAAGCAAGAAACATTGGTGCATTAACATTTTCTTGAATTTCATTATTTATTCATCATGATACATAGACAGGTAGTAATGTTATTACAAATTAGCATTTGGTAATGTTGGTTTAAAAAATATAAGTTTCAATAAAGTGCCCCTGAGATTATCACACAAAGAAAGCCTGCAGACCATCTGCCAACACAAAGCATTAAAAAAATGAATGAAAATGAAGCAAAACTTAAGGAAAAGCTAAGAAATGTTATTATTCATAATGTCTAATTGTTTCTTTATAATTGTAAATTTATATGAATACTCCTTTATTCTGTTTATTTTGTGTTATTGTAAATTCATGTATATGTTTTTATTCTTTGCTTTATTTAGTTGTATATATAAATTATATTTGCATATCTATGTATATATTACCTCTTTGATTTACTATATTTGAATTTTAATAAACCTTTTATACAATTCAGTAATACTTCTCCATAAAACACTAAACACTCAAACCATGTATAGCACTAACAATTCTACTTGTTTGAGGAATCTCCTGCAATTCCAAATACTTTACTTAAATCATTTCTGGTCATAAATTTGAAAAAATAATAGAACAGCGATATTACATTTAAAGTTAAAAAAATCCCACTCAGTTGGACATTTAAAGCAGTCTTACGTTTAATAAAGGAAAATTTTTTTAAGTATTTAATTAGCATTTGAATCCATATATATATAATATATGTGTGTGTGCGTAATGAAAAACAATGTTGCAATTGTGATGCTGAAGTATGCAGAATTCATAGAATGCAGATCCACACTGAAGAGGAAGAATTCTGATTGCGTAGCATGCTAATATTTTAATCTGTTACGACTAGGCCCATTACATATTTAAGTTTTTTTTAAAAAAAAAAAACTTTAGAATAGTTTATCAGCTAATTTTGAAGACAAAAACACAAAAGTTTGCAAGTGGAAGGGAGATTGTAATTGAGTCTGATGTATCTTCCTCTTAATGTTACACCGGATTTAATTGAATTTGCTTTTTATTTATTTTTCTGTCACTAGTATATTTTTTCAAATTTTTAGGTTTTAATTTCACATTTCTTTAATTCTTATTTTGTATATTTATAGGATATTTTGAAATTTATTGGTATTTGAATTTCACTTTTTGGGGGGGGGGGTTTTGTGCAAAATAGTTTCTAAATTTCTTATTTTTTTGTCTATTTTTAATTTACATATGCATGGCAAGGATGAAACACAACGTCTGAGCACTTGGGAAGAGTGTGAAATAAGCTAATTCCCCCTGAAGAGTCAGTATTATTTCGCTATCTTTTCAATCGTTCATTTTTCGGTTATTTTCTTTGATATTGCTATAATTTTATTTGCAATTTTTGCATCTCAATTTATATACTTTTCCACTACTTCTGCTAGTGCTTGTAAGGCAATTTATTCCACCTGTCATTTTTTCTTTTACATACTTCAAATTATTTTCAAAATACTTTTACCTTTTTGTTTTTATAAAATCAATTTTTCTTTCTTCCCTCTCCTATTACAATTTTGTAGATTGGAATTTATGTAGTCTTCAAATTGTAATTCTTAGTTTTCTTCATTGGCATTTTTATTTTTTACTTCATTAAAATTCGAATTTTAATAGCCTCCTTTCGTGCATTTGATTATGTTTAAGTAAATCATTGCAACATAGGGACAGGATTAGTCCTGCTTTCCTTTTGTTTATATATATATAAAGAAAGAAGGATTATTTAAGAATCCTGCCCCTATGCTGCAATGATTTAATTAAACATAATCAAATGAATAAAAGGAGAATACTCCTACTAAAAGTCCATTTAATTCCAATTTAAATACAGTCAATTCCAGTTAATCAGACGACATCCGGAAGCGATTGTTTTGGTCCTAATAACCGGCTGGTCCGATTACATGAACACGTCCTATGTTGCAAGACGGAACGTGCTATATGTAGCAAACAGTAAATGTACATGTAAATCATGTACTAAAATGTAATTATAACTTTTATTGTGAGATACACACAATATGGTGAACATACATGTACAAACAAGAACTGCAGTCAAACTTTTTTCATTGAGAAAATTAATTTAGTAACAAATTCTAAGAAACAATCTACATGATACTCAGCATGCGAAGCACAATAAAAACAAGTTCCTTCCAAGTTCCACTCAACATCTGAAGAACTTATTCAATGTGATCTGATGCATTCTCTTGACGGATTGCACGTGAACAGAATCGCCACAAATATCTAACGCAGCAATGCGACTGCCTTCATTTCCCTCCTGCATAAAATAACGATCCAAAGTTTCAACACATTTCTTCACATCCTGTGTTGTCATTTGCACCAACTTATTAGCATCATCATCATCACTTTATTGGTCCTCCGATGGTCTTGTGTGTTTTGCTGCAATTCGAACTACGACTGCAGCGTCTAATCTTCATTTTCATCGTAGCATTGAAGCTCGTTGTCGATGGATAAAAATTCTTCACAATTTTGTACCTGTTGAAGTTCCACATGTCCATCATCATTTTCACTTTCAATGAGCATGTCCACATCCATCTCCAAAACCAAGTGCTTAAAGCCACAGTGAGAAAAACAGTTCTGAATTGTCTCACTGCTCATTTTTCGCCAGCTGCTGGCCACAAATGAACTGCTTGTAAGATGTTGACCTTTGCACTGACTTCGCTGGCTTTTGATGATGAGGTCAGCAAATTTTCTTCAACTGCTTCAAAGATGTAATTAACTAACCTTGAACGATAAAGGGTCTTCAAATTTTTTATGATGCCCATGTCCATTGGCTGGACCAAAGCTGTGGTCGTGGGAGGTAGAAATTCCAGTTGGATGTTCTTCAAGCAATCTAAATGAGGATGCGCTGTGCAATTGTCAAGAAGAACCACTTTGAAGAAGAAGCACTTTTCTGGACTGGCATTGTAGCTGTCCCAATCCTCAGCCATTCTTTAAAAAGTTCAGAGGTCATCCACACATTTCTGTTCACATAATACACAACTGGTAAACTGTCTTACCTAAGTTCTTTAAAGCAGCGAGGCTTAGTGCTTTTTCTATAACCAACATCTTCCTCTTGTCTGTTCCTGACATGTTTGAGCAGCACAAGACAGTTATGCAATCCATCACTTTTTTGGAGCCAGAGAGTGCAACATGTTTGTAACTTAATGAACCATCCGGTGTAGCACAATAATACAGCCCAGTTTCATCAGCATTGTAGATGTCATCTGCTGAAAAATTTTCAAGAAGCTCGGGCAGTTTTGTTGATTTCCATTCTTCAGCACCTGCACTCTCAGCACTTTCTTTCTCGCCATGTGCTTTCTTGAATTTTATGTCATGTCTAGATTTTCATCGAGACAACCAACCGTCCATAGCTTTAAAGTTATCACGGCCCAGCATTTTAGCGAGTTCTTCTGCTTTTCATTTTAACACTGGGCTGTTTACTCGCACAGCTCGTCCAGTAACAATGGCAAACCATTCATTAAGGGCCTCATTGATGTCTGGATCCTTGCCTTTACGTTTCCATTTTTTGGAAGTTCCTCCTCGTCCTTCACATTCTGCCCATTCTTCTTACAGCTCAATCTCTTGTTTTATATGGCACGAAATTGTAGTCTTTGCCAATTCGGTAATTTCCACCAACCGACGCTGACTAGTATTTCATAGTTATTGCTTGATCTTATCCAGGAAACCATTTTTTCAGCTAACATCAAGTCCCATCGTGGAATTCTGGCAGGGGAGACAAGACACATGCACAGTTCACTGACTAAAGTGGTCAGAAGAAACCTTGGTGTTTCAGGGTCAAGATGTTGAGGTTAAGAGGGAGTTAATGCTCGCCATTCAAAGCTTTGGCACTAAAATCATCACAAAAGGGTGGTGAAATGATAGCTTTCTTGTGTAAACTTTAATCATGATTGACAGGCAGGAATTCCTTTCAGGTGGAGTCGGACACTCTATTGTTCATTTCCTCGAAAATCGGAGATGCAGTGGGACCAATAACCTAGCTGGCAGCTACTGGTGGCTTTGTTTTAAGAAAGGTCATAGAAAATGGTGCATGTGTTCACCTCCCACTGGTTTTGCTCGTCATGCACTTTAAGGATTTCCTGACCTTTGATAAAGCATTCTCCTGGGGAGTGCAGCTCCAAATCCTCCCATATGTCGCAGACCACCTGTACATCACTGTATGTGGCCGAATTGTGGTTTCTGTTTCTTATTCGCTCTCAGGTTTTTTGGTCCGATTAAATGGAATTTTGCTCCCAATAAGCGAATAATATAGGCTTATGCACAGATAATATAGGATTTGTTTCGGTTCTTTAGGATTCGGCCCGAAAAAACGGCTGGTCCGATTATCTGGTGGTCCAATTAACCGGATTCGACTGTACATATACATGTGGGTGTTTTAATGAATATATGTACAGTGAAAAAATTTTAAATACCTTCATTACAGAAAATAATTTGATCTTCCTGTTAAAAAATTAATCTTTAAATGCAATTATTTATGAAGCTATATAGCTGTAATCTGTAACTCATAATCAGTTAATTCTCCCCCCCCCCAAAAAAAAAGAAACAATTTGCATAGACACTCTCCCTTCAAATTTGTATTATTTAAAATTTTATACATCCCTAAAATTCTAGTAAATTTAAACTGAGTTTAATTGTACATTTAAAATATACACTTGATTTCATCTAGTTCAGTTAGTAGACATTATATGAAAGTTTTCTATTTTGTTCAAATGTTACTCATGTGTTTTGCAAGATGAAGGCCACAATGTTTCTGCTTTTTAAGTTACAACTAATGATGATATAATAGCATGGAGTAGATTTTAGTGTAAGAAATATGGAATATTATATTTTAGTCTTTCTTAATAAGCTCACATTCAAAACATTCATGTTATACAGAAGGTATTCATATTTTTTTTTCTTTTTCTGACATTTAACTGAAGTATTTGAAAGCTAATTTAATTGGTAATATCTGATAATGCAAAGTGCATACGTTATTATATATAATGGAATTCATAAAGCATTATACATGACCATAATACCTGGGCAAAATGATAAATACTTGTTAATTTGTCACTATGCTTGTAAATTATGCTTTTTATTCTCCATCCAGTGTTTGCTTTTAATTATTTGTAGGGAGCTTAAGTATCAGAAACTGTGACATTCTGTATAATCCAACAAGAGACCTATATTCACATCTTATATTTTAAGTTTTCTTTTGCAGATGGCACACACCATATATGCAAAAGAAATTAACATGCTGCTGTATTTAAGCATGTATTTTTCGTATTGACAGCTGTTGCATGCAATGTTATATGTTATGTAATCAAATAAAAAATTTAAAGAATTAAACTTATTGTCGCCGAAACAAATGTATCAAGAGTCACATGTATACTTTGACATAAAGGCAGCATATGTGAATTACATGTAATATAGAACATATTTATTTTAAATGTATATATATTTATATTTAATGTATATAGGACACATTTATTTTAAATGCCTGGAATATTCAAGGTACTACATAAATTCAAAGAAATGGTAAAATACCTTTTACCTGAGGTCAAAATTCAGACTCATGGTTATTTACATGATTATATCACCATTAATAACAATATAACCCTCCCAATAAAAAACATATTGTTTATGTACCCAAAGTCACAAAAAATATGTATATTTCTAACTCTACCAGAAATAAATGCTAAATATTTTGATGAAAAAATTAATCTGAAGTAACATAGGGGAAAAAATGCAAATAATTATTTAACTATTGCTAAATCATGTGAAGCAATGTTTACATACAAAATAGAAGATTCAATACTTATGAAACTCTGCACATTCCTTCACAAATGAGCAAATTTTTGATCAAAAAAAGATTACACACTACAAGACATATTAGTTGGAAGTTTACTGATTATACAGTAGAGTCCCACAAACTCGACATAATGTGCACTGAGAGACTGCTGAATTTCCGAAAAGTCAAGATTTACAGAATAAGGGGTGGGTTTTTCAGAAATCTTTAATATTTAACCTTTTCATGCACATGATATTATTTTTGTACTGTTTTAACTAAAAAATTCTAGAAATCGAATGTTATGATCCTGGAGACAAATAATATGTGAGTTAAAAAAAAAATCTACACTTCTCCATCGAACTATGGTACCACTTTTTCCATCTGTCGAGCCAGCCAGAGCTAGCAGTAAATCCAGGCTCTACTTCTTGAAATTCATCATAAAATTTTAGGCCTTCTCTTGTAAAATCGGTCCTGAAATGGGTGTTCCCCGCTCCCTTTGCTGCCTGAACCACAAATAAAGTGCCTCACTCACTTTTTTGTACTCACCACCTTTACTTTTTCTTTTTTTTAAACTATTTGTACATGCTCTTTTCACACCCCAAGACTCAATGTAATTTTGTTTACACTTTCCCCTTTGTCCAATCTATATTTAGATATCTATATATATGATATTTTAAGATATCTAGTTTCATTTCAATTGTCACGCTAGTTTGTTTTCTTTTCAAACATTTTCACGTCATAGAATATCAAAAGTTCCCAAAAATATATAACACTTATAATGCCTGCATGTGAACTGAGAAACAATATCCTTGATACAATGCTCTTGAATGATGGAAATTGGTGCGAGTTTAATTTGCAGTAAGATGCAGTCACAAAACTTCAGACAAGTCCCCGAATGTTTCGCCATAGAAAGGAATGTGAGGCAGCGGCCAGCCGCTACCTGACTTTCCTGGTATCCTCGAAAGAAGCAAACAGCACTTCCAAGTATTACAACATACCTTGAAATTTGTTAGGCTATTCTAAGAATTAATGGCACAATGCGAAAATGGCAAAAATTACAGAAAAAGAACACTCGAATCTTTGAACAGAACAGGAAAGACATATGCATAAATAATAATTGTATGTACTGTATGTAATATTTGCTCTGTTTGGCCTGGAGATACCTTAAAAAAGTTCCTAAAAAGCTGCATAGTTATACAGAATGTCGAGATATTGGGAGTTGAGTTTGCGGGACTCTACTGCACTCCTAAGAAATAAAAAAAAATACAGTATTTATTATACATTCCACTTGTATATATATACATGCATATAAACATTAAGCATACAAAAATAAAAATTAAATTAAACTGGAATCAAGACAGGACAACTTCCTATTAATATTAATAATTAAGGCTGTGGGAAAATGTTTACATTGTAACTACATATAATCAATATAAGACTTCATCAATAGAATAAACCTGAAAAATAAAAAGCAAATTGACAACAGAAATAAAAACTACACATTAATCTCCTTTCTCAGAAACCCTAAATCAAAACTCATCAGGGAAAAATGATTAAGTCAATTAATGTGTCTCGAATGCATGTTTCATTCTTCTGAATCATTTGCGATCAGAAACCAATAAAAGATTCAACCAAATTTTCAAAAAAAAAGTTTAAAATTAATAAAACCCAAAAACCAAA
>KK114378.1:88994-114278 GCA_000611955.2 Stegodyphus mimosarum | reverse complement strand
CCCTACATGCATTCGAACACTTCGAAAAAAGAGAAAATGAGTAAAAATATTACATTATACAAAACTTACTACTCTAAAAACAAAATTGCCAAAGATACATTAAAATGCAAAAAAGACTTAATTAGACAAAAAAATTACAAATTAATGAGTAAAAGAATAAACTTTTAAATCAAATTGTCATTTAAACAAAACTCAAAGAATGGGTGATCCCTGATTATGTCAACCTTAAACTTTTAATACTATGAAAAAATGACAAACTTTTCTACAGAGATTTCCAAAATAAAATTGTACATAAATTTCTAAACCGAGCTTTAAACAGCTAAAAAAACTAAAAAACCTATTAGAAAACAAAAATTTTGAAAAAAATGCAAACTTACTGAACTTCTTAAAAAGACCATCGTTTTCCAAACTGTGGCCTCATGCAAAAAAAAGTAGTAGCAAAAAAAGTAGAATTCCAGAATGTAAATTCTAGAATGAATTCTGGAATTTGAACAATGACATTCTAAAATCTGAATTCTAGACTCTCTTTGATTTCTTGAGATGTAGAAAAGACAAACTTCTTGGACAAAAGTATGAGATAATGATCTAAATGTCCAATAGCAGAAAGCAATACTTTTATGTATGTTCAATATGTCCTATTCAGTTAAATTTTGTATGTGGGGCTGTGCATCGTGGATGAGGTTTGTGAAAAGTACAAACGACGAAGGAGAATGGCAATGCAACATGGCTGCAGAAGAAAATTTTCTAAAAGATGACTATTGAAAAATCTTAAAACACACAAAAATTTAACTGCCTGAACGTTGAGGAGGAAAAAAAAATCAGGTTATAAAAGATTAAAATCTTTACATAATCGGGGTTCAGAATGTCTTTGAAACTAGGAGCTCCATTTCTTTAGTAAAAGTTTACCAATTTATTTAAATTGGCAAAGTAGTAGAAAGTATGAATTTAAAATACACTGGTTATCATAAATTAAAGAAAAATCACAAAAATAGTGATAACTCCCTCAAAAATAAGCCAAACCGTGCAAAATTTGAATATGTTGTTAAGTAAGAGTAGCTGAGTAAAACTGCAATATGCAAATTAGTGATGCTGCACTCGGAATATGTCATCTGCAAGGAACATAAAAGTCCATGTTTGAGAGCAAGCCCACATATTTCACTGTGATAATGACATCACAAATCTGAGATAGCCAATTCATAACAATGGCCTCCAGGCATCATTTGCCTGCAGAATTAGGATGGAGAGCCATTGGAAGACTAGAGGTAGGACAAAGTCAAACAGAAGTGGCCAGATGGCTAATTGTGAGTTCTTCTGTGGTTCAGAGACTTTGGAGACAATTGCAAACCACAGATTCAGCATCTAGGAGGTTCAGCTAAGGACGGCCAACTGCTACAACGAGTGTCGATGACCGATATTTGACATTAGGTGCACGGAGGAATAGAACAGCTACTCTAACTCTTAGATCCTTCCTTGCTGCAGCCACCGGAAGGTTGGTATCAATGTCAACTGTGCACAGAAGGCTTCACAAATGTGGTCTGTATGCAAGACGACCAGCCATTTGCATGCCGCTCACGTTACACCATAAGAGGGACCATTTGCAGTGGGCACGACAACATGTTCCCTGGATGCCTGATCAATGGAGGGCTGTTCTCTATACGGATGAGTACAGGTTTAGTCTAGTCCGTAATCTGGACTCGTCGGGACCTCGGCGATTCCGGATTAGGGGTTTTTCCAGATTATAGATCATCAATTTAAATCTGGTAAGATGGCATGCAGAAATTATACAATTAAAAATATTAAACAGTAATTTATGAAATAAAGAGCAATTATGATCTAAAGGGTATCAAATTTTACAAAAAAAAAAAGCATAATATTTGTTTACTTCATTAAACATTTCTTTCAATGTAAGTTGTTTAAGTTGCTTCGTTTTTTTGCTAATACTTTCTCTTTAATTCTATAAACAGACATAATTTCTTATTCAGTTACAAAGTGCCACTGTTCAAGTCCTGTAATTGCTGTGTCGAGAATACCGACTAACTTGTCAATCGAAATTTTTTCGTTTTCAATAACCTCTCTGTCACTGTCTTCACTATCGGAAGTGGTATTTTCTGGATCTAGAACCATACTACAGATTTCACTGTCCGTTAATTGATGATTGGGGCACTGTCGTCGCAATGAAAACCTTTTGTTATTCATCTTCATTTATTACCATTTCTCCACATTTCTTTACATAATCCAGTAACTGGAAAATTACACCTTTAGTCTGCGATGTCCGGAAACCTTCAAATTCGCGGCTATCATCTTCATTGTCCTCACCATGAAATATGGTAGCTGGCCATAAATTATGCCAAGCATTTTTTAACGTATCTGGAGAAACATCCTCCCACAATCTTGCGATGCTCCACACAGCAGAATTTATGCTAAAATATTTCAAAAATTCTTGAATAGTTTAGCCATTGTTCAAGAAATTTAACATAGATTTTAAAAATGCTACTTTATATTTGCATTTCAGCACAAGCACTATTCCCATATCCACTGGCTGAATGATAGACGCACAGTTTGGAGGGAAGAATAATATGGATACTTTATCTTTCACTAAAACTTCAAGTGTAGTACGCACCGAACAGTTGTCAACAGTCAGGATTATTTTTTAGTCATCAGGTAAAACAACCAAATTCAAATGTCGCTCAGCCTCGGGTATAAAATGATTTTCAAACCAATCATTCATCAACGCTTGTGTCATCCATGTTCTTTTATTTGCGCAATATATAACGGGGAAAATCGTTACGCCTTTAAGTGCTCGAGGTCGTGCATGTTTTCCGATTACAAAAAGTTTGCTGTGGTTGAAGAGTTCTCCCCGCGCTATTGAGCGTCGTTACCTATTGTCGTAAGGGTTGGAGCGATGTCGCCCGTTTCCAAGGAGATATTTAGAATGACAATATTCCGGGTCAAACCACCCAGGAGTCTGCGTGAAAGTGCGAGATATTCCGGGTCAAACCGTCAAAGGGTTAAATGCTCGAGGTCGTGCATGTTTTCCGATTACGAAAAGTTTGCACTTGTGCGTTCGTGCAGTATTTGCGCACGCTAAAATTGTAAGTCTCGCTTTGGAATCTTTGACACCAGTTGGAACCTTTTCTGTAGAGGTTGCCAAGGTATTTTGCGGTACATATTGCCAGAAAAGACTAATGGCAGTGGAGATATTGGCAAAGAAAACTAAGACCCATCTAAATTAAAATCCATGCTTCATTTCTACAACTTAAATAAAATAAGCTAATATTGTAGCTTTTAAAACCATTAAAAAGAATGAAAACTCTCATAATGCTGACTCAGTACTCAATAACCCCCTTTCGTCGATTCCCCGCCATACATATATATAGTTCGGCCAACCCACCGATCTAGACGTCAGCGGCAACCATGTTAGCTTACCGCCGATTGACCTCCGATCCAATTTGCATGAGGAAAACTAGTCAACAAACGGCCCTCTTTTCCTCATGCAAAGACAAAAACAAAACTTATAGAATTACAAAAGTTCATAGTTCAGTTCTATTATACGAAAGCACTTATTGTCTTTAAACACTGAAAACATCTAAACAAAACTGCTTTAAATTAACAGCAGTTGTCGCTTTTGTAAATAAGTCAGCAGTATTTAATTTACTGGGGATAAATTCAAGGTCAAACAATCCATCACTTACTAGTCTTCTAATATAGTGATATTTTATGTCTATATGTTTAGTCCGACGATTTTCCATTGGCGATCTAGAAAAATCAATGGCAGACTTGTTATCGCACAATAGTTTGCATTCTTTTAAATTAAACTTTAAAATTTCATCTTGTAAGACATTTTTCGTCCACATTAATTCCTTCGCTGCCTCCGGTAAGACGATATACTCCGCTTCCATAGTTGATAAACTTACACATTTTTGTTTAACAGTTTTCCAGATTACTGGTACTTCATCTAAATATAATATAAATCCTCCCATGGACACGCAGTCATCCCTATTACTCTCATAATCAGCATCTGAATAACAATATAAATTTAGATGTTTAATCCTCGATAAGTTTAATTTATATAATTTAGTACTATTGAGATAAGCAATTTCAGCAATGCTTCCCAATGCCTAATTCCAGGATTCTCCCGAAATTGTGATAAGATATTTACTGCATATGTAATATCAGGCCTTGTCCTGTTAGCTACAAAAACTAAACATCCCAGCAGATTTCTAAAAGGTAATTTACGCATTTCTGCACTTGTAGATGGACAATCTAATTTTGTAAGAATAGTGCCTTTAGCTATGGGAACTGAAGTTAATGGTATCTGGAAATGTTTAAATTTTTCAAATATTTCTTCGATATATTTTTGCTGACGTATAAAAACCCCATTTTCGTTCTCTAAGAATTCAATTCCAAGTAACGTTTTAGTTTTGCCTAATACATTCAGATAAAAAAACTTACTCAACTGTGATATTACTTTATCGATACTATGTTGATCTTTACTAAAAATCACAATATCATCTACATATAACAATAGAATTACATTAGAACCCTTATAAACACAATTACACCATTGTATTTTCTTAAAATGTAGATTTTCTAAAGTACTTTCAAATTCACAAAACCATTCACAACCGCTTTGATGTAGACCGTAAATGGCATTCTGTTATAAACATACTTTATTTTCCTCTTCAATAAATCCCTCCGGTTGGGTCATATATATTTTCTCATTTAGGTTTGCGTATAAATATGCGTTCTTTACATCTGACAATTAGCCCATCCATACAAACATACCAGTATAGTGAAAAATATTCTTATGATTGAAAAATTTACTACAGGACTGTAAACGTCATAAAAATTTTCACCTCTTTTCTGCCTGAATCCCTGTGCTACTAAACGTGCTTTATATCTAACTACTTCATTCTTTTTATTTCTTTTTAGTGTATATACCCATTTGGTTCCTAGCATAGTTTTATTTTCTGGCTTTTCGACTAATTCCCAAACCTTTCTTTTCTTCACTGTTTCAATTTCTTACATTCATTGCCTTACCCCATTCTTCGGCATTTACTGATTTTTGTGCTTCTTCAAAATTTTGTGGGATAACAATTTCTACAGAATTTGCCTCTTCAGATACGGAACTAGTCTCCTTTTCTAAAAAATTAACTTTCCCAGAGTATTCGTTTTTGCCACTAAAGTCAAACTTATCTTTTCCAAATTTAATATGTCTTGCCTCACAGTACTTTTCAATATCATTATGGGATCTAAAACGAGTGTCTGTTCCTTATATGTCTGTTATATAATAATATATGTCTGTACGTGTTCCGTCTGGTCTTTTAACGGCTTTTCTTTGTCAGTTTAAGTTTGATACTTCTTTCGGGATAGATTTGTCTTCTGACGACTTTAATTCTTCTCTAGAAGTTTCTTGTTCTTCATCTGATTCTGCTAATAGTTCAGATTCCTCTAGTCTTTTAAACTTAGTTTTTGATTTCTGGTCCAGGATGCCATCTACTGCATTCACTTTTCATCAAACTTCACATTACAGGTTTCTATTAATCTGCGTTCTTCTGGTAACCATATCCTATAACCCCTAGTTTCCTTTGCATATCCTACCATGATTCCCTCTCTGCATCTCATTTGTAATTTATTTCTAATCTGTTTTGGCCCGCCAACATAGGCTTTACAACCAAATACTTTAAAATAAACAACACTGGGTTTTCTATTGAGGAACATTTCTTAAGGGGTTTGGTTGCTTTTATGACATACTCTGTTCCACGTATGTACAAAACAGCCGAGAGCTTCTGCCCACCATTCTTTTCCCATTTTACTATCATTAAGCATAACTTTAACTGCGTCCAATGCCATTTGGTTAAAACGTTCACACACACCGTTCTCTTCTGGGGTGTACGCATTTGCGAGTTCAACACTAATTCCATTTTCAGCTAAGTACCTTTCGAATGGCTTGTTACAGAATTCCCCACTGTTATTGGTGCGTATATTAATTAATTTTCTATTTGTCAGTCTTTCCATTTGCCTATGATAATTCTTAATAAAGTCCGTCATATCGTTTAGCATAGCATAATTTATCCCAATTATTGAAGCATATCCACATCTTCCCATTTGAAACCACAAAATGAGCACCTGCCTTTTCTAACTGTGCTCCTGATAATAAATTTCTCCTTAGATTTGGATTATATAGCACATTATCTAACTCAATCCAATTTATTCGATTGCCTACTTTTACTGCAAATTTAACGGTACCCTTTCCTAATACTTTACTTTCACAATTTCCTACAGCTAAAGACATACGTACATCGTTTATTTCTTCAAAATTTATCATTAAATTTCTATTATTACAGAAATGAGTTGTAGCTGCAGTATCTACGACCCAATTAAATTTATCTGCGTTACATCCTTTATCAGTAGTCGTTACATAATTTTCTACTAACATTAATTCTTTATCTTTAAACTGTCCATTTTTATCGTCTATTTTAAACTTCTGCTTTTTACTTACATTTTCTTTACACTGAGCAATTACGTGTCCGAATTTCTGACATCTGAAACAAGGTCCTATTCTCGTATTCCCTAATTTTTTCTTAGATTTAAATTTACTTTCATCTCTATTTTTCCCTGCATTTGAACTAATAGTATTAAATACGCTTACCTTGCTGTCTTCTAAATCAGCATTTACCTGGCGAAGTCGACTTTCTTCCGTTACCAGTTCTTCAGCAATTTTCTCCAGCATAAAATCTTCGTCCTTCCACCTATAAATCAACTGTACAATGCCGGAATATTCCTGGGGTAATCTCCTTATTGCTTGAAATCCTTTAAAAAGATCTGCCAAATTATGTCCAGCTTCAGCCAACTTCTTTGCAGTCATTCTTATCCTTGCGATGAATAACCCTATTTCTTCATCTGGTGTATATCTAATGCTGAAAAATTCATCCAGTAACTGAATTATCCTTGCTCTTGTTTTGGGTTCGAATTGCTTCTGTAGAACTTCCCATGCTTCTTTACCACTTGAACATTCTTGTATCAGTGGCCTGAACTCAGTTTTAATTCCGTAATATAATGTAGTGAAAGCTTGATTCTCTCTCAACGTGAAGTCCTGCTTTTCACGCCTTGTTGCACTTTTATCTAATTCTTCTTCTTTGTCTTCTATGAAGCTCCAACAATTTCTATCCAGGAACAGCATTTTCATATCGACTTTTCATCGATCCCAGTTGTCGTGGTTTAACAGCTCAAAACCTTCAGGTAGTAATGACATCTTCAATTAAGTGTGAGCACAACAACTTGAACAAACTTCTAAGACAGGTCAGCTTCTTCTCGTCGATAATGGCCCTCTTCACCTACATTCCTTCAATGCTGAGTTGAACTGAGTAACCGGCTAGCTGTTGGCCCCTGGGTCCATAACCTAATGGCAGTGGAGATATTGGCAAAGAAAACTAAGACCCATCTAAATTAAAATCCATGCTTTATTTCTACAACTTAAATAAAATAAGCTAATATTGTAGCTTTTAAAACCATTAAAAAGAAAGAAAACTCTCATAATGCTGACTCAGCACTCAATAACCCCCTTTCGCCGAATCCCCGCCGTACATATATATAGTTCGGCCAACCCGCTGATCTAGACGACATCGATCAATCAGCAGCAACCACGTTAGCTTATCGTCGATTGACCTCCAATCCAATTTGCATGAGAAAAACTAGTCAACAAAGGCCAGTTTCATCAGCATTATAAATTTGTTCTGGAGATAATTGTTCACTAGTAATGAGTTCAATGAATTCATCTGCAAATTCTTCAGCAGCTTCAGTATCAGCTGAAGCTTTTTCACCTGAAATTTTTAATTGTCTTATACCATGGTGATTTTTAAATTTGGTTAACCAACCTGTCGAATATGTGCACTCTGTTTAAGTTCATTTCTTCATGAAATATTTTGGCTTGAGCCATTAGCATTGGACCCGTCAATGGCACGCCCTCGCTGCGACGCTGTCTGACCCATTCAATCATCACTTTGTCTTGATCATCACTTTTAGCATAACAAGCCCTTTTTCTGTTATTCATTGCCAGTGGGGTATTGAAATCCACAAAAAATTCAAAAAGTTCCTTTTTCTTTTTGCTTATGTCTAATACAGTTGACTTCCGATGCCATACTCCTCGCATAATTTTGAGATGGATATGCCTTTATCCATTTTTTGCAGCAATTCCACTTTTTGTTTGATGGACATCGAAATATGTTTTTGCTTTTTAGATCCTTTGGCAGCTCCAGAATTGGAAACTCTTTTTGATATAATCGAAAGTTCAAGCTTAATTTTTATAAAATTGCTCTAACAATCTGCAAAAAATAATAAGCCGGATCCAATTAGAAGATTAAGGAACAGCGCAATCTGCAACATTAACTGAAATGCCTTAGAATTAGTAAAGATAATTTTAGCCTAGCTTATCTCTTTGAAATCCAGACTCTTCGCTATTCTGTATCCTAAAAAAACCAAACCGCCTGAAATAGTTTTCCAGTTTCACAGCAATTTCCTCCCCTCCCCATCCATTAATGCAGAAAATAGGTGTGAAGATTTCAAATGACATCCTTTATAGATTCCATTAGGCTTTGACCCCCATTCTTTATAAGACAATTCTTAAGGTCAGACCAATAAGCCTTTCTGGCTTTGTTATGATCACGACTGAGATTTTGTTTACTTTTATTATTTTTATAGGACCTTTAATGCTGCTGAAAGCTTTTCTGCACTTTTATTGCTGTTTAAAGCTTAAAAGCACACAGTACCACAAAAGAATCAACAATGAAAGGTCATGAGCAACCAAACGATAAGAAACCTCTTAGGACAAGCTGTCTGCAGTAAACTGATACAATGCATTTGGAGAAACTGCCCCTGCTACTGCATACCTTAGGGGAAGGGAAGAAAACAAGATTGCAATCTCGGCCATTTTTGAAAATCTTCACATGTTTTATTATGGAAGGAAAAAAATCAAATGCGCATGCCTAAAGCATAAAAAAAAAAGTTTGTGGCTTTGAGGTCCGGATAATAGATCATTCCGGATTATGGACATTCGGATTACGGACTTTGTACTGTAGTAGGCATTATTTGATATGGAGAGAACCTGGAACCCGTTATCATCCATTAAATATTCGTGAAAGAGATGCATATGGAAGAGGCAGTGTCTATTTTTGGGGTAGCATCTCTTTGGGTAGACAAACAGACCTCCATGTCTTTCTAAGGGGAACCGTGAATGCTCAAGTTTATAGAGATGGCATCCCATATGGCGGGGCAATAGGTGATGCTTTCCTCTTACAGGATGACAACGCAAGACCACATAAGGCTTGCACTGTAGATGATTACCTTTAACAGGAAACAATTATGCGCATGGAGTGGCCAACTCGATCCCCAGACTTGAATCCTATCGAACACATTTGGAATGCTTTAGGGAGACGTCTAGCTGCTCTCAATCTGGCCCCTCAGACCTTTGCCGTGCTTGCAACTGCTTTGCAAGAGCAAAGGCTCTCGCTTCCTATGGAACTGATACACTGCATAATTGAAAGCATAACACATCACTGTATGTGGTGTATTGCTTCTAGAGGCGATAATATTCCATAGTGAAGGTACTTTTCTTATAGCAAACTGACACCTTTGATTTATCCATTTTATACATGTGCTAATTTCTCTACTACCATATTGTCTGGTAATTTCTTTTTATGTTATTTGATACCTTACTATGTGTTGCATATTGTGGGTAAGTTTCATAAAATTCTACACGTAACTTTTTTAGTAATTGTGATTTTTCCTTAATTTATGATAACCAGTGTAATTACAAGATGCTTTCACATATTTACATTAAATTTCTTATTATAGTCATCGAACTATTATCTCTGATTAACGTTTAAGTAACAATTAGCATTTCGCTTTAGATAAGCTCTTTAAAATTTGTAGTTAATACCAGCTTTTCTTAAGAGATATTTTGAATAAGGTGTTTTACAGTAGACATTATCTTTTAGAAAAAAGTTTCTTCTGCCGCCAAGTCGCATTGCCACTCTCCTTTTTTGTCGTGTGTACCTCTCACAAACCACACCTATGATTCACGTACCCACTCACAAAGTTTAACAGGATAGGACATACTGAACACTTGTAAAAGTACTGTCATCTGCTACTGGACACTTTGAAAATTATCTCATACTTCTTCCCAAGAAGTTCAACTTTTCTACATCTCCAAGAGTAGCTGTGAATTCTTTCTTTTGCACAAGTCCACAGTTTGGAAAATGATGGCTTTTTTAAGAAATTCAATAAGTTCTGTTCAATATTTTTATTTTCTACTAGGTTTTCAGTTTTTTTAGCTGTTTAAAGCTTGGTTTAGAAATTTATGTGCAATTTAATTATGGAAATCTCTTTAGAAAAGTTTGCCATTTTTTCATAGTATTAAAAATTAAGATTCACATAATCGGGGACCACCCATTCTTTGAGTTTTGTTTAAATGACAATTTGATTCAAAAGTTTATTCTTTTACCCATTAATCTGTAATTTCTTTTGAAAATCTTTTTTGCATTTTAATATATCTTTGGCAATTTTGCTTTTTAGAGTGGTCAGTTTTGCATAATGTAGTATTTTTTACTCATTTTCTCTTTTTTTAAGTGTTTGTATGCATGTAGAGAAAATTCTGAATACGCTTGAGATTCGGTCTCTCGATTTTATCAAATTTAAATGTTTTTTTGAAAACTTGATTGATTCTTTTATCTGTTTTTGATCTCAAATGATTCAGATGAACGAAACATACATTTGGGTCACATTAATCAACTTTTATGAAACTTTAATTCATTTCCCCCTGATGAGTTTGGACAAGGTCAGACAAAGGGTTAAAAGTTAGGGTTTCAGACAAAGGAGATTAATTTGTAATTTTTATTTCTACTGCCAATTTGCTTTTCATTTTTCAGGTTTATTCTACTGATGAAGTGTTAGATTAATTTTGATTATGTTTAGTTACAGTGTAGACCTTTTTTCCATGGTTTCATTTTTTAATATTATTATTTTAATGTTATTAGAGCTTCTCTTGATTCCAATTTAATTTTAAATTTTGGATGCTTTATGCTTAATTTGCTTCAATCTTGCAGGATAGGTTTAAATTTTGTTTTCGACATATCACTTTGTTTTCCTTTATATATATAAACGTATATATTATTATATATATAAGATGTTAACAAATTAAGTCAAAATAACTACTACATACAGCATATGTTAACATATATTAAATGTAGTGTTTATCAACAAATCAGCTCACATTAAAATGAAACATACACTAGAAAAATAAGCAAGTGCAACTGGTGTGGACCTTGAATAACGAGTAAACAAATTTCTACAATATTCTAATTGTAAGCAGCACTCAACAGCAATGGATTTCACAAATAAGCTTCTGTAGGGTTGCTTAGTTTCCAATATTTCTTCCCATGCTAAAGATCCATCATTGGGCATGCATAGTATATGAAATTTACTTACCATTGAACAATTCAATGTGCGGTCTGCATTATGCAGCGAATCGTACGCAGGCTGTACAGAGCACCACAAAGGTAGCAGTTTAATGCATCAGAGTTCAAGGACAGAATAATCATCTGATCAGCGTTCACAGCCCAGGAAGTGACCTTATCAATGATCTGACAAGTAACCGAGAGCCCAGTGACTACAATGACTATTGATCAGTGAACAGGAGCTCAGGTAAATAGAGGCCATTCCACCAACTAACTCTAACCATTGCACACTGCTAAAGCACATTTGTGGTGGTGCTGGGTACATTTGACCTTCAACCCGTAAACTAAAGACGAATTGTTTTCAATGATGAGTGTCATTTCAACTGAGCCCAATGCCCAGTGAACACATATCTATAGATGTTCAGTATAGTGGTGGGATACTCACCTGACGTATCACCCACAACACAGCCTAATAATCAGGAGTATGGTATGGAGGTGCCATTTCATTTGATAGGCAGACAACTTTGATTGTCGTATGTGATACTCTTATAGTAGGGTGGTACCCTATGAAATTCTACATTCCATTGTGTTGCCTTTCCTTTTACGGATTTCCTCTGGGCTTTTATTTAAACACAATAATGCTGGGCTGCAGACGACATGCCTTTCTACTACTTGTCTTCATGCTTCTCCAACACTTACTTGGATGGCATGACCGTCAGATCTATCCTTAACAGAGCACATTTTGGTTCTGAACAGGCATATCTAACCATCCCTGAGTTACGCTGATTTAATTAGTGAAATGTGAATGGAAAGCAATTTTGCAGGAGACCATCCACCAACTTTGTGAGTCAGTGCACAGCAGGATAATACCTTACATCAAGGTCACAGTGGCCAATGTGGCCGGCCAGACGGTATAGTGGTTAGGAGCGCCGACTGTGATACCAAAAGTTCTGGGTTCGAATCTCAAGAAGGCATGGATGTAAATGGTCCATCCCCTCCTAGGAGATAATGATGGCCGCCTATTAGGTGCCTCATTAATAAAATGACCACCACTTCTGGCCTTGGCTAATGCCTGCCATTTAAAAAGAAAAATATGAAGGCAACAAATTATGACTTTTTGCATTTGCCCACCGTTGCTCATTGTACCAGCTCAATGTCTTTCTGATGCTTCTCCCCATTTAGCCATTTTCTAGTACATATTTTAATACTTTTTATATTATTAGAGAGAAAAAAAAAGGAATATTAGTGTAAATCTAAATATACAATTTTATTAAAATCAATCTTCAGTTAGTTGAGATATTACTTCGAAGCTATTTTTCGATTCGGGGTAGCGTTCATCTAGGTACCAGGATGTCTTAAGCATTGTTCCACAAGGCGAAGTGGGCCAATGCATTACTGATATTTTTTTCTTTTGTAGATGCATTTCCTGAATAAAACATTCAATTCCTATGATACTGATAGTGTTTTGTTTTCAGTACATGTACACCTTGCACAAAAAAAGGGGGGCAGTTCTAGATCTCCTGTTCTACTGGACCGATTATCAAAATTTAACTTGCATTTTTCATTTCTCAAAAGCATGACTTTGGATTTATATTAGATTTATATGTAGCATTGTTTTAACATAGGTAATCTGACACAAAATCGGACTTTTTCAGAAATAACATGTCAATTTTTTTTTTCAATACTTCGATTCTAAGACACAAATTATGCCAAAATGCCAAGTTTTGTAAAAATTGCACGAGTAGTTTTGAAAAGATTAGCTCTCAAAATTTTAGCTCTGCAATGTTAATTGAATTTCGTATATATTTATACCTTTTTTTTAATTTTAGTCAACTTACTTGATTTTTCCTTTCACATTTTGAAATTTAGGTTCATTCCAAATAAAATTTGCCCATTTTACCTCCTTGTACGAAGGAAAGGAGGTATTCAAATCACGAAAAATTCCGGGTTTCATATTTCATTGAAAATATCCATTTTGACCACTATCAAATACAATTTAACAATGCTTTTACCTGACATCTGTACCTAAGGAGACAATAAAAAGCTTTTTTTTTCCCAAACTGATTTAAAATGGATTCAGAATTTTTTGTGACGTCTGTACATACATATGTATGTATGTATCTCTCATAACTCAAAAACGAGTAGCCTCAGAACGTTGAAATTTTTAATATAGGACTGCTGTAACATGTAGTTGTGCACATCCCTTTTTGGTTGTAATAGGATGCACAAAAAGTATATATATATATATATGGTTTAGAAAATACTAATTTGAAAAACTAATTAAAATACTGACTAAAAATCTTTTTTAATTAATGATGGTTTTAATTGAATTTCTGTTACTTGGAGATGGTATATGAAAAGTTTTCTATTATGAATTATATATATATAATTACAAAACACTTTTTTAAAACTAAAATATAAACATACCCAGTATTTTCACACATTAAGCTGCTGAAAAAATATCAGTAGACATAAAGTAAGAAATTTAGACCTACTTTTCCACAAAGACATTCAATTTTAATCTTTGTGAAAAAGGTAGTTCTAAATTTTTTGTTTTATGTCTATATATATACCCATGCTGTACTTGGGTCCGTGACCTCAGTTTTTTTTACTCTTATAAATTGCGCTTTTTTTGCTTTCAAAATGATTGAATTATGCTTTTCTTATCTTCTGGTTACGGTTTTATGCCTTTAGTTAATCTGCATGCAGCAGTTGTAGAATTATCAACAATTTAAAAGTTGTTTAAGCACCACTGGGCCTAATTTTTTCTTTACCATAGTAGCCATATTTGTTTGCATTTGCACCTAGCAGAATAGCGAATTAAGTCAGTGTCTTTTTGTTAAGTTTCAGTTTTGTGCACCAAAATATCTGCCTCCTTGCCTGGTGGCCGAATTGCTTGCTTTTGCATAGGAACTCTAATTTTAATTGTAAAATTTTTTTGATTGTATTTGGTGTTTCATGTTTCTCTATATTTTTCAATTTTTAATGAAGCTATTTTGAGGTTTTATGTATTTTTGCCTTGCGACGAAGTAAGAACGGAATTAATTGAATGAGAAATATATCTCTAATGAATTTCAAGGAAGTAAGCTCAAATGAAATGCATATAATTTAATATTCTGTACAAGGAAGTCATGTGGTGTCTGTATCAGATTCTTTTATGATTTTTTTTAAATTTGTATTTTTAAGTAATTTTTATAAATTTTTCAAAAAAATTTTTCAATTATAAGTATACAGTTTTTACAATCTTCTTAAAGTAAATGTACTTCTAAAGCATACCTGCAAAAAGTTAGAATTTTTCATTTAAAATTTCCTAATATATATGTAAATTTACATAATAGCACTTTTTGAAATTTGGCATATTTGTTACAAGCACTAATAATGTCAAATGTGGTTAACACTCTTTGTTAAAATTATTTGAAAGTATGAAAGATTACCTTTTTTTTTTCCTCGCATACAATGACAAAAAGGAAACAAAAATAGGTTGCTATAAATAAAAAAAGTTTGCTAAGTGAATTATTCTTGGTGCAAACTGAAAAAATGCATCAAGATAATTTTTTTTAATTTCTCCATAAATTTCTCACCAAAATTTACAAAATTTAATATCTAGGCATAACTCATGTCGTAGAATCGAAATATATAAAAAAATTTGCATGTTATTTCAGAAAATGTTCGATTTTGTGTCAAAATACCTATATTAGAACAATGCTATATATAAATCTAATATATAAGTCACACTTTCCAGACATGGAAAACGCAGGTTAAATTTTGAAAATTAGTCCACTAGAACGTGAGATATAGAACTGTCCTTATTTTTTTTTTTTTTTCCTCCAAGGTGTACATTCATAGACATCAACCTTTTTATGCACTTTATAAAGTGTAAATGTGTTCTATAAAAAGAAGTTACTTTAATGCTGATGGGTTCATAAAATTTAACAAACTTATATCTCATAATTTAATGATTTTTTAGCCACTTATCTCTAATGTTTAATGCTTTATAGTAAGCTAATAACTTTTATATTTCTTGCCATGTAGCTAGAATGTTTCTCATCTCTCGTTCATGAGTCTGTATTCTCTACCACTTGCCATCCATTTTCACCTGAGCCAAGATATTTTGTTGAGACAGCGACTATCATATGCTCTTCCCAGTGGATCAGGTTCTAAGATACTAATCTAAAACATCAAAATTGCAATCTTCACACACATCTCTATAAGCAGATCTTTGCCATGCAACAGCTCCACAGTTCACCGACAACAATACTATTGACTTTCAAATCTAAGTGGCAGGCAATACTGACAGCTTCAATTACATGACTGACTTGATCAGTTTCTGGCATTCTTTTGCCTTGCTGTTGAAAAACTAAATGAGCAAATTTTCTTTCAAATATAATTCAAGGCCTTCTGAAAAATTTCATTCTAAGATTTTCAAACAATCCTCACATCGTCCAAAGCACTGAATGGTAAGAAATATTTTTTGTTTCTCAAAACTCAAAACACTGAAGAAATTCATATTGTTTGCTCAATAAATAGACAAAGCAAAATGAGAAATTTGCATGACTGGCCTTAAACTACTGGAAATTTTGTCAAGATCTCTATCCTCAAAGAAAATGAATCCAGCTTGATTTGATGTTTCATTCATTTCACTCCTGAAGAGAACTGCTGAAATAAAAATTATGTCAGACTTTAAGTAATACATGTCTGAACCAGTTGTTCCAAGCATCATGTTCATAGCACGCAATATGATACATGTGGTGGGTAAATGGGAGGGGGAAAAGGTACAACTTTATATTCACTTATGTTGGGATAGTGTAAATCAGCGTATCACAGTATTTTATTTAAATGTCATTTTTTTAGCATTCAAATACGATTAATACTTTGATATTTTCCTATTTATACCATTTTGCTCTGAAAAAAGAGCTAAAGAAACAAATTCTAGAATTTTCAAAATTATAATTTTTAAAAAATTGTATTTAATACTAGACTATTTTTAACAACAAGCAACAATAGGCATTGTTTTCATTCATTTAATGCTTAAATCCTCTTTGATGTGTTGGATTATAATCTGAAATGTCTAGACTGTAAGCTTCCTCTGACAAAATTCTTAAAAATATTGCTATTTCCATAGATTATCACCTTTGAGAGGAATAACCACGAAAATTCTGCCATATGCATTATTTTACGCTTTGTACTCACTTCATTTCCAGAACTAGATACAAAGCTCCTCTGATGAAAATTTCGTAAAAATAAGTATTTTCAATTTATTTTTTTATTTTGCCTTCTAACAAACAGTGTAAAGCTTAAAAAGAATTTTTTTTTTTACATATTAAAAAATTTTTTGCTCTTTATAGATATTCCTTCATTTTTACTCGAAAACGATTTCTACAACTACAGATAGATATTTTTAGCAAAATCACTAACTAATAAACTCGAATGCAAAATAGAACAATTTTTTTCTTAACTTAATCAATTTACATGTATGACAATTTGATCACAGAAATTAATACCATTAGTTTTTGATACATTAAATTTCTTAAACTTTTAATAATAACACACTAAATCACTCTTTCAGTTTAAACACAGAACTATTCTTGAGAAGATATGGTTGCTTCCTTTCCATTGCAACCAGAATTTTGAGTTACGCAAATAAAAATGGAATCAACTTTCAAGTTATGCTGCTTACAATGACAGTACTTTCACCAATGGGTTGAATTGGTAAAAAGGATGCTAATTGCAAAAAATTTTGAAATGCCTCAATAATATGGTTCACAAAAATTGACTTATTAAAAACATGCACAATTTACTTTCAGATTTTTTTATTGTTGTTGTTATTATTTTTATCGTTTCTCAGATTTTTTTTATTATTTTTTTATTTCAGATGCCCATATTCAGGTGGAAATGTTCAATATTCAAAATTTGATGGGTCTGGGTAGCGTTTTCTTCTCACAATGTGAGAAACATGCAGATTTTTTATTATTTAATTTCTTTAAATATAATACAGGGCGATAATATTTGGTGGAAACAATATGAACAGTGAAACAATGCTTTTAGTGAATAAAACAAAATGTCGAAATGAAATTAATAGTACTTCTGGGCAAACTGCCCCTTTGGACTAAAAATGGTGAAACATATATATTTTTGAATGAACTAAAATGAATGAAAAGAAGCTTGGTTACAAGAGCCTACAGATAGGCAGCTAATAAAATTAATTTAGTGAAATGAATGCACTGGTGATAGTCTGAAATAATCTCAGCAATTTTCTTGCAAATTGCAGACATTAGAAGCATGTTTTCAGTACACATAATTTCTATACACATTTTAGCATCCACTAAAATATGAAAAAATTTCAAGCCCATGTATGCTTATAGGACACAGCACTATTGTCACGCAAAGACATTATAAACTTATTTTTTTAAACAAAACCAATAGAATAGCACATA
This sequence comes from Stegodyphus mimosarum, assembly GCA_000611955.2. Lineage (NCBI taxonomy): Eukaryota > Metazoa > Arthropoda > Arachnida > Araneae > Eresidae > Stegodyphus > Stegodyphus mimosarum. The sequence goes on along the minus strand of KK114378.1, from coordinate 96,391 downwards.
ATTCTGAAGTTTATTATATTCCCTAAATAACTTTTAACATTTAAAACATTTTAGATACTGTACCTGAATCTTTCTTGACCAGCTGTGTCCCAGATTTGTAATTTCACTGACTTTCCACCAATATTTACAACTTTTGATCCAAATTCTACTCCTATGGTATGGTTGGAGTCTGCTTTAACTGAAAAATTACACAATATAAAATTTAGATGATTATTTATTAATTAAATTCTTTAAGCAAAACAAGCGAATCCATAGTCTGCTGTTTGATTAAAATGTATTACTTGCAATAGCTTATAATAAATTAATATACATTGATTGGTTCTTCCCCCTACATATTTATACAAAAAGTTTTCACAAGGTAACAGAAGAAATATTCTGTAATTTATTTCTGTCACAAATAGTTAAAAATAACAAAAAAAGGACAAATGATAGCTTAATAAGAACAGAAACTTTTAATTTTAAAATGTGAATATCTATTTAATCTTTTATGCTTTTATTTCTTTCTGCGTACATTTTTTCTTCTTTAATATATGCACATATATAATAAATTTTACAGAACAGCAGCGTTCAGTTTTTTACATTATATGGCAGGGATGGACAAACTTGAAGACGACGGGAGCCACAAGATAGATTTTATTAATGTTTGAGAGCCGCAAGCCCAAATTTATACCATTTTAAAAATAATGAGACAGGTTTTGAATGTGAAGAAACTTTTGAAGTAAATTAATGAACATGTGATTAACATGTTTACATATAAATATGAATAAGTACATCTTATATCTACTGTTCTGTGTTCAGAAAAATTAAGTCCCAAGAAAATAAAAATTTGTAACTCTTGTACTGGACAACAGAGCGTTTTTCTTCAGGTATGGAAACCAAACATTTTCTTCTGATTTCTTTTATACCTCTCCTTTTATAATTATTGTTTTATTTTAGCAAAAATAAAATTAATCAGAAGCATATTCATTGTACATAAAAAAGGGTTGCGTAAATTACAAATCATTATTTAAAAAAAAATTGAGTGTTTTTTTTTTTTTTAACTCATGAGCAGACTTTTAGAAAGGATAAATTAAATTATACACATCAACATGTATTGCAAAGAAAGTGTTATTTCAGAAAGAATATTTATTTAAAAACAAGCTATTAACTTGTTTAACTTATTTAGGCTTTTGCCTGAAAAGTAATTTTGCTTCTCCAAGCGATTAACATAATGACCAACATACTAAGATCATTTGAATCTCTGGATCCTAACCTAAGAAATCGTTAAACATTTCCCGCCAAAACTTTGGAATAACCATTTTACTGATACCCAGTATAGAAGAATTCACCAAAAAAAGGAATATGATTGTAATTTCAGTGGTATTTGAATAATCAGTATCTCTCATAACGGCCCTGACTGATACAGTATTTCAGCCCAGGCACCCAACGGAATCTGGCAGAATTTTTTAGTAATCAGTACACTGCGCATCATTGAAAATTCTTGAAACTATCTCTCGAATCGTCCCGATAATTTTGGATACAGATAACGAATTTCACGTGCATCATTGAAAATTCTCGAAACCACCTCTTGAATCGTTATAATAATTCTGGACATACATAACATATTGCTAATAAATCTAGTTTAGTAGTTCATGCCAGGCTACATAAACACTTTGTTGAACACATATTCCATTTGTCTACCAACCGAATTATTCAACCTAGCTGTTTAATTCTGAGCTGTTTTTCAAATAAATGGCAAACAAAACTAATGTTACAGAAAGAAAACATATCTGTCACTACTATAATATACTATTTCAGAAATGCAGATACAATATGAGTGAACAGATCCACCATATTCTAAGTGTTGGACCCACAAAGGCAGTCAAATGACGTACCATCTCATCTTGAATTTGTACGTGAAATAACTGAGAAGAAAGTTTAAAATAAATTATTGTCAGCTTAACAGTTACATAGTACAACTTTCCAATTGGTTACCTAACCTGTGTACAGAAAATAAATGCCAAGTGGAGTTTGAAATGGAGTCTGTAGGCACAGGATACTTCAGAAAATTAAAAGATCAGACTTTAAAAATAACGCTTTTTTTAACTTTTACATTTTGGTGGCATTTAAAAAATCATTTGCTTTCATTTTTTAATGTTTACTTCATAATATTCTATTTATTATTGAAAAATGGGTCGCAGTTGTAAAGAAAGTACAAACAGCATTCGAAAACTGATAATTTTTCACCATAGTAGTGGTAAATCAATTCGAAATATTGCTAAATTAGTTAATTTATCCCATTCTACAGTGCAGTACGTGATAAAACGCTTTAAAGAAAAAAATCAGATTGAAAACAAGATAAGAAAAGGGTGACCAAGAAAGTTAACTAAACGTGATGAGAGATTTATTATTAGAAAATTTGTGAAAAACCCACGTTTGAGTGCTGTAAAAGTTTCTGCAGAATTTAATGCAAAGTTTTCTACTTCAATTTCACCTAAACTGTTCAACGAGTTCTCAAAGAAGCTGGATTACATGGGCGTTCTGCCCGTAAACAATTTTTTATTAGTTAGAAAAACAGAAAGCTTAGGCTTTCATTTGCAAAATCAATGATAAATACACCCAAAACATACTGGAATAATGTCCTATTTGCTGACGAAAGCAAATTTAACATTTTGGGTTCCGATGGTTGAATAACTGTATGGAGAAGAAAAAATGAGAGAAACTTCATTCTAAGAACTTAGTTGGAACAGTTAAGCATGGCAGTGCAGGTATTCTTGTGTGGGGGTGCATGGCATCAGGACTAGGTAATTTGGTATATATTTATGGCATAATAAATCATTCTTTTTACTTAAATATTTTAAGAGACAATTTAAAATTATCAGCCCAAAATTTGGATATTGGAAACAACATTATTTTTAATCATGATAACGATCCTAAGCATACGGCTCTCAACGTTCACCTGTGGTGTCTCTATAATTGTCCACAGGTTTTGAAAACACCACCTCACTCGCCAGATTTAAATCCCATAGAACACATTTGGAAAGAACTGGAGGTTAGATTACGAAAACCCGACATCAAAATGAAAAGCGAACTCAAAACAGTCATGATGGAAGAATGGATGAACATTGATACAGAAATTACAAAAAATCTAGTAAAATCTCTTCCCAGATGTTTAAAAGCTGTTGTGGATGCTAAAGGATATCCTACTAAATATTAATTTAATGAAAAATTAAATTATTTACTAATATGTCAAGATTTTTTTGAAGTGTACGAAGACTTTTGCGAGATAAAATGTTTGTCATTTTTTTTATTATTAATATTTTTAAAATAAAGTTTCACTATATTTTTAAAATATTTCATGTAATTTTGTTATGAACAGATCATAGATCTTATTACTAAAATCTCATTCAGAAAGTTTACTTTTAATTAATGGACAGAGCCCTATTTAAATGAAAATCATAAGTGTATGAACACTTCTGGGAGCCATTGTATGTGCAGATCAAAATGAATTTTGATTTGTTGATAATATAGAAATAATATAAAAGAAAATTAAATTATGGTATTTATTTCAGAGTATTTATTTTAAATGCATTATAAAACACTTGTCTTAATTGAAAACCAATTATATGATAGATTATTCAAGTGCCCAATAAAATACAATTTTTAAGAAAAAGAAATAAAAGGCCAAATACTTGATTATGTTGATATAAATTTAGAACCAGTGTTTAAACATAGCCAATTATACCTAATGAAACAAAATCCAAAATTTTGTATTACAGACCTTTCTATTTATTGGAACAACAAATTAAGACTTTATTTACAAATGATCAACAGGAAGTAATATACCTTACTTAAAGCTCGTAGTGGCTTAATCCTAGTATACAGTACACACCGGATTTGGCAACATTCAGGAGGCGATACAATTTCATCACCCAAATATCACTGTTGAGTTGCTCATTTTAAACACTTCGTATCCATAAGTCTAACTGATTTTAGTTTTAGTAATTTATAGTGATTTTTTTTCAGTCTTGATAGTGGTATTTATTATTTATGATGAGCAGTAAACACATCAATTTGGTGTTGGCGATAATTTTCAAAGTCGCGCCGAGGCTGTACCTTATACTATAATTTTACCGCTCGTAGCTATTTAAAGCATGGAATTAGCACAAAACCATGCATTAGCCACATCGAAAAAAAAAATTATTTTTTTTCTTTTTAATTTTAAAAATATTTTTATGTTGTTTTTTACAAATATCAACTACTTGAAACAAACTGAAAACGTAAGCTTACACAGTCTTCAGTGCAAATTTAATTCATATTAAACAAACACCTATAGCAGCTGCCTTGGTGCGAAAATAAATTTAGAGCTTTTCTGCACTGGCAAGAAACAAATGGATATTGATTTGTACATGCAAGTGAAACAAACAATTACTGATCAGTGCACATGCGAAAAACAAATGGTTAACAATTTAACTGCTTTCCTGGAATTGCTTTGTGTTAATACAGCAAATTCTCATTGCAAAATATTCATAATGCTTATTATTTACAATCTTCTTACAATCTTCTATCAATGGAAAAAGAAGCCGTAATTTATGTTAGAGGCATTATTAGCAGCAATTGCTGAACTGTGGTCACAGAAATGAGGCTGTAAAAAAATTAATTCTCCGTTATGCTTACATTTTTTAAATAAATTGATAACAACAATACTGTATTCAATAACATAATAATAAACAGTATTTTATATTATGTTTAATAATAAGCAGAATTTTTCTGCTTGGTTATATATGATGTTATTTTAAATAAATTGCTTACATAATTGTATTAAATACTATAATAAATGCATACATTATTGTAGGCACTTAAAAGAACATTTAAATTTGTAGGCAATTTATGAATGATCCTGTTGGCTCACCTAAAAAAAACTACATAGTTAAAACAACTTTCTTTGGATTCTTCTGTAGCTAATGCTTTTGCACAACAGTTCTGTAGAAACACTCCTGCAGTCGGAATTCAAATCTACTACTGATTCAGTTTTTGAGGCACCATTACTCGAGACAAGCTGACCTATGCTTTAAGAACATTTCGTATGGTAAATCATCGGGTGAAGATATAATCCATTCCGAGTTTCACTCCCATCATGGCCCTAAAGCATTTCAGACCGTTTGGACTTTTTTAAATTTAATTTGGAACACTGGTATTGTACCAGCTGAATGGCAAACTTCTATCATTATTCCCATACATAAGAAAGACAAAGAACACGATAGTCTCAGTAACTATACACCAATATTACTTACTAGTATTACAGGGAAGGCTCTGAAGAAAATAATTGTGAGAAGCTTAATTATTACTTAGAAACTTGCAGACTTCTTGCCCAGGAGTATGCAAGGTTTAGAAGCTCCAGATCTACTAATCAAAATGTTGCCCTCCTGAGTCAATTTGTCAAGAATGTCCTGAATAACAGACAGGTCCTGACAGCAGTTTTTATTGACCTCAAGTCTGCCTATGACAAAGTTATGGCAGGAGTGCATTCTACTGAAACTGCTGCAGCTAAGCATTAGAGCAAGTCTTTTTAAATGGATTACAGGGTTCCTGTGCCAGCACTCTCTCAGAGTCAGATACGGTAATGCACTATCGAAATCTAAGATCTTGAAAACAGGTCTGCTACAGGGAGCTCTTAGTAGCTGCTCCCTTTTTAACATCTATATTAATGATTTGATTTTTAAAATAGGAGAAATTTCTGGTATCAAATGCCTTTTATACATGATTTGGTTTCCTGGACAGTTTCTAAAAAACAAAGTGCAGTGAGAAACATAGAGCCTAAACTAGTACATAGAGAATGGTTTGGAAGTTTGGTGTGATACGAATAATATGGAAGTGAACTTAAATAAATTATACTGCCTGACTTTCTCACTTATGCACCAATCTTTGGATCTTCAGCTGACGTATAAGGGCAGTCAAATCCCATTGTGCAATAAATTTAAATATTTGGGTGTGACATTTGACCGCAAACTAACATAGAAGCCACATGTACAGGACTTGTCCAACCATGGTATGAAGAGACTGAGTGTCCTTAAATGCCTTGCTAGGGCAAAGTACGTTTGTACTGGACAACCCTGCTCCAAACTTATCATTCGTTTGTCCTCCCCTTTCGACTTAGTACTGTGAACCACTTGTCGTGGCCAGGAAAAATGTACTCTATACTTTAGAAAAAATCCCAAATCAGAGTTTACGTATTATTTCTGGAGCCGTAAAGACCACCTCGATTGATGCCATGCTTATGTGAACTGGTAATAAATCCTTAAGAACTGTAATTCCAAGAGAAGGCTTCTCTGGAAAAAGATCACTAGAGTTCCTGGATATCTTTCAATCTGGAATGAAGTCAATCAAGATCTGACTAGAAATCTAAAGACCCAGATGGGCTTCCTACAGAGAGTTTTTCAGTTAAAAAATTCACTTGGTTTAATGAATGAACCAAATTACTTGTTCCACTAGAAAATCCAATAAATTTGAAAACTTTCTGGATTAATCTTGACCTGGGTCAAAAAGTAACCAAAAGTAATACGGACCCCTCTATTTTGAAAGCCCTCGCTCTCGAAGTATTAAAAATCTTTTACCTTGAACCAGAATGGCTTTAGATCTTTACAGATGGATCCCTCCTGTCTGATGCCCCTAATGCTGGGAGTTTCTCCAGCTGCCCTAATGCAGGTGGTAGTTCTCTGAAATTTTCTCTTTCTACATCCCTGTACACCAAGGTTCTGCATTTGACAATGAAATTGCTGCAATTCGCACAGCCCTGTACCAGCTGCCATGCCACTTGGAAAAACCTACAAAAGCTATTATCCTCAGTGATTCCCTAGTTGCTCTGTTGGCTATTGTTTCAGATAAAAATCCCATATCACAGGACATATTGGACTGTCGACATTATCTACAAAAAACCTGGCATCACTTGAGAAAATTATAGTCCTCCAGTGGGTTCCTGCCCACTGTGGAGTTTCAGATAACGAGAAAGCTGATTTCCTGGCAAAAAAGGATGCTTTAATCATGCAGAATATTTCTCGCCCTATGCCCTTCCATACTCTTAGAGATCTTATTAAAAGATCTTTCAAAGTACGTGTTCAGGAAGATCTCCATCATCGCGTTTCTCTAAGTCTTGGAAGGATGCTATCCTGAATTTGTGTAACGGCCCAAGGCATACAGTGGTCACTGAATTCCACCTTGCCACTGGACATGACTGCCTACGATATGCACTCTGTACAGCTCTGGAGAGGTGATGGACACCGGACATCTCCATTGTCTTGCTCTGCGCAAGACTTGTTACTGGGAGGCAAGAGGTATGTTAGATTAATGGACTGTGTTAAATTTTTTTTTTTTAATATTGTATTGCTTTATTCCGTGTTCTCTGTTCTTTTTTTTTTTTT
>KK114378.1:77806-88946 GCA_000611955.2 Stegodyphus mimosarum | reverse complement strand
AAAATAAAAAAAAAAAATAAAAAAAAAATAAAATTACACATTAAATTCTGCTGAATTATGTTATTTTAAATAAATTGTTAAGCAAACTGCATTAAATACTATAATAAATACAAATTTAAATTCAGTTCCTTTTTTATACTTATTAAATATTTTTATTGTATAGATACTGAATGAATTACCAATTTATCATTTACTACAGACAGCTTCATTTTTATGGAGGTTTAGAAGATTTGGCAGCAAATTTCTTGAATTGTGGCAATGCATTTTCTGTCACCAAAGCAGGTACAGAAGACGAGTATCCATATTTGTAATAAGGAATTATCCATGAAGACACAAATTAATGTTACTGAAAACTATTGGTGTAGCTAAAGGGGACAGAGTGAAGCATTCTGCCCTACAGCAGCTTATTTTTACAGATGGCCATTTTCTACATGAAATATATTTTATAAGGGTTACTCATGTGGATCATCAAGGCAGCAGAAGTATAATGAAATTTTTAATTGCCATACGAAATAAAACCGAGAAGAAAATAGTTTTCTCTCTAAATAAAGTATTCAAAGAAACCACCACGAAATTTCAGCAATAACATACTCATTGTATCTTTTTTATTTTGTTCCAACTTTTGAAGGAAATTTACAAATATCAACTAAATTATGATGATGATGACATCAATAAGAAAAAAATTCATCATTAAGAGTGAAGTATTTCAGAATTTTATTTCCTTTATTGCTAGTGAAAATGAAACAGGAATGAGGAAAGGTAGTTCTTATAAATTTTTGCAGTTTCTAAAATACAAAATTCATCATTAAGAGTGAAGTATTTCAGAATTTTATTTCCTTTATTTCTAGTGAAAATGAAACAGGAATGAGGAAAGGTAGTTCTTTTGATTTTTTGCAGTTTCTAAAATACAATCTCCAGAACAAGTTCTAAATAACATAATATTACCGAAAACATTTGTCACAAATACTGTAAGGGTTGAGAATTGTGAGAAGTTTTTTTTTCTAAATTAAATCATTTAAGAACTATAAATGTTTATTTTGCATTGAAAGATATGTTTCTGTACTTTTACATAACAAAAACTGGAGCAATCAAACATACCTCTATACAGGGTTCGTACACATTCCTGCACATGGAAATTAAGTACTTTTAAGGACCATTAATGAAAAAAATTAAGGACCTATAAACAAATGGGAACTGAATAAATTCAATTAAAAATATCATCTATGCCTGAACTTCATTTTTGTAATACCATCCTAAAAGAAAATAGGTCCGTAAGTAGGATGAATTATTATTAAACATAAATTAATTAATAAAATTATTAATAAGTTTGAGAATAAAATCAACTTTATAAAATGTATCAAGCAGCATTAAATATTTTACATTTATAATAGTTGGACATATTTGAAAGAAAATAAGTGACATTTTATTTATGCTTTGCTAACAGTTAGTTTTATTTATTCATTTATTATTTTTTTTAATGCTTCATTTTTGTCTCATACTTGCTCAACCTAGAGGTTTAGTAAATAGCAAGTAGATTTTATGTCAAGCGGCATAGGTTAAAATGAGAAGTAAGATCATACTCAGCATGATTCATAACAAAAGATCGCCCTGTCACCGCTGCTGCTTGCCTAGAGAGAGACCTGCTGATTAGAACAAACCTAAAAGGCCTGATATTGGCAAGATTTGAAAGTTAGCTGGGCTCTGTCTGTATCTTGTCGATAAGTTGTTTTGAATTGTTTTAAGTCTTACTAGATGCAAAGAATAAGTTTTATGCGAATTTTTATATTTATCTTGTGGCCACGGGAAGGATTAATGAAAGGCAATTACTCGCTTTAATATGCAGAGATAATTTTTAAAGGTAAGCAATTAGTTATAAATAATTAATTTAGGTAGTTAGATAACCTTAGTCATTATGTATTTACATGGCCAATATGAAATTTTATTTATTTTTTTAATAATATTTGTTAAAAAAGCCCTATTAAAATCACAATCTAATAAAATTTCAAAGTTTAAAATACATACAATTTATGACATTGATTCTTAAACGATATTAGGATAATTACACATTAAAAGCTACAAAACATTCATGTTTAATAACAACAAAACTCAACAAAATATTTATGCGTCTTTTTAATTTGAAGCTTTCCCAGACATTTTGGCTAATTTAAATCAATTTGCTTCTCTTTAAGCATGTTTTCTAACAATCAGAAAATTGTCTCAGTACGCAAACCAGTGTTCTCACTACTTTCTGCGTGCTTGATCTCCTAACTTGTTAATTTCTTTACAATACAGTTATGAGAGTTTACTCGATCTGGTAAAAGTTAAATAGTCCAAAACCTCCCGGCAGACGTGAAGCAAATTACCGCTATGTCTGAAAGCAACTACAATGTCAGAAAAAGGTTTAAATAAGCCTCTTATGTAAAAAGAACTTGGAACATAAAGGCATGTTCTGATGCTAACAAAACCAGTTACAGCTCGTGGTGATGTAATTAAACAAGAACAATCAAATTCAAACTAAAAATGCGGACTAGTGGTCAAAGACTATACAATTTAATTTTAATTTAAGTTGGCTCAGTAACTCTATCATATGAGGAAATAGAAATGGGAAACTATAGTAAAGGCTGAAATCATAAAAAAAACTGGGTAATTTACATAATAATAACTGTACATATCTTTGAAGAATAACTTCTTAATGTATTATTCAGTCTCTTTTTAATTAAGCATTTTTGTTATTCTAAAAAATCTAAATGTATTTAGAATGCATAGAAAAAGCTGCTAATTTTATTTAGCAATATCAAAATTCAGAAGAAATATGAAATATATATATATATATGGTAAGGGCTAGTTATAGAGCTGATGTGGCAGAAATTTTAGAATTTAGTGGCAAACAGAGCAACAAAATCTAGAAATGTCATAACTTTTAGAATTTAGAGCAGGCACTGGAAGCAGAATTTAGAAAGGCACTAGGCAGCAGAATTTAAGATTCACAAAGATTGCATCAGGTGGGAAAATGCCTAGCGCCAGTTCTGTATGATGCCTTAAGGCATATTATATGAATCTTTTAAATTGTAAGTTTTAAATTTCTTTATTAATAAAAAAATACATTTCTATAACGCCTGTCCATGTGATAAGATTAGAAGCATTTTTGATATTTTCCATGCTTGTGTCCAATGAAAAGTAGAGAAAATAAAGGGAAGATAAGCATGTTAAGAAAAAGATTCTAGTATCAGAAGTAAAACATTCAAATATTATGTTTTCATTGTTCTTCCAGGCGTTCTCCAAAAAGTAAGAAATTCATCACAAACTTTCTGTAAAATACATCCATTATGCATTAATACCATGGAGACATTTTTAATTTTGTCACATATTACTGGAATCTTCTAGAATCGTGGGGCTATAACTCGCCTTCAATTTATTCTAAACTTTCTAAGCTACAGTGTCTAAAATCCTAAAGAAAAATTATCCCTACCAATTCTGTAATAGCCAAAAGCCAGAAATATTTTGAAAAAAAAGGAAAAGTGTAAAATAAATTTTATAGAGAAAATTGATGCATATTCTGAGAATTCTGAATATTCTCAGACAATTACATGGGAAAAACTCTTACTATGAAAAAATTAAAAAGAAAACCTTTTTAATTAATTACATAGCTAATTTCGCTTTTAGTCAGGACTGTTTTCGTAAATTGTGTTTTATAGCATTATACCTTGTCTATTTCTCAGATTCAAAATATTGTATAATAAGATGTTAAAATGGAACTTTATAATATGACAGCAAAAAATAAAAATATTTTACTATAATATTATTTTTTAAATGTAATTTCAATACATTACCATTATTTTAATGGAATTTATTAATGTTACAATGTACTAAAAAAAAACGCCGAAAAATTCCCAAATCTCGGAATTAAAAATTTTCTATAAAAACTGATCTTAAAATCGCCAAAATGTTGATATGTCGCCAAATTTAGAACCGTTAAATAAAAAAATTCACATCACCAAAAGCGAAAAGTTGTTTAAGAGATTTTCATTAGAAAAAAAAAAAAATTCGAAATGCTTGTTTCACTTCTTGCTTAGAAGCTCAAGTATCACACTATTTATATTAGAAATAAGAACAAATTATAACACATGAACCCATTCAAAAGATAACCATGTATGTCAGTGAATCGCCAAAAATATTCCTCCAAAATGCTAATTCACACTCGAAATGGCAGTCGTAAAAACAGACAGAAATTTCAGATGATTAAAATTAAGGAAATTCTGCCGATTTTGGACTAAATTAAGGACCTTTAAGGACCAAAAATCGATTCAAAAAAACCTAAGGACTTTTAAGGACTCTTAAGGACCGTACAAACCCTGTCTATAATATGATTTCAGAAATTTTTTTTTGTTTTGTTTTTGTTTTTTGTGTGTGAAAGAAAACAAGCAAAATAATAATTTAAAATGTTGCAATTGAAGTTTTCCTTCAGAAATAAATGCACAGTTTTAATTTTCCTACATGTCATTTTGGCATGTCTTTTTTGTTATTTGCTTGTATATCAAGAGAGGTTGCAAATGCAACATCCTGAATGGTAAAACTTCTAAATACCCCGAAAATAATTTATAAACTTATTAGCTTCTTTTACAGATCCAGAAAATTATTTTAATTAAATTCAACAATAGAAAAGAAGACGAATATATTCCATCATATGCATGTGAACAAGATTCTCTTTACTTCTTCCTCTACTAGATTTATAATTTTCACTACTTCTTGTCTCCACAATGATCCCTTCATTTTCCAAAGCAATATTTGCTTAGCAATTTAACAGCATATTACATATACTTACATTTACTTTCAATGAACTGGTGCAGAAGACAAGATTTTCCTGTACCTGCACTTCCAATGACAAGAAATTTGAAAAGGAAGTCTGAAAAGGAATGAAAATATTTTGCATTTCCTTATTTTCAATAATAAAAAGTAATCAGACTAAACCAAAAAAAAATGTGTTATCTATTACCTAAAATATTTTATATGACTCTAGATCTACCAATATAAAATATTTTATGCAATTGTAATTATCCACAGTCACTGCATTCACATGAATGCATTTCACAAAGCATTTAGAAGTACTTCCCATAATTTATAAATGAAAATATTAATACTTCAAATTCTGACATTACATGCTAGGAATTTCTGTACAAATATCAACTAAATTATGATGATGATAACATTAATAAGAAAAAATTCATCATTAAGAGTGAAGCATTTCAGAATTTTATTTCCTTTATTGCTAGGGAAAATGAAACAGGAATGTGGAAAGGCAGTCCTTTTGAATTTTTGCTGTTTCTAAAATGCAATCTCCAGAACAAAGTTCTAAATAACATAATACTACCGAAAACATTTGTCACACATATTGCAAGAGTTGAGAATTGCGAGAAGTTTTTCCTAAATGCCAGGTATTGTTACTATACATTTAATGATGAATATATCCTAGATCATTAAAAATCCAATAAATTTTAATATAATTATGAACAAAAATTAAAAAAATAAACAATTAAGACATTCTGTGATTCCAAATACATGAATAACTGTAACTGCTGAGCATTACAGTTTAACTCACTTAAAATTGTTTTTCTCATAGATTCCTTTAAAACATAACTAGAAAAATTTCTTAAATTATTTCTTTTAAATTGAGCAAGAAAACTTTAATTGTATTACTATGCGCTTATTTAATGAATTTTCCCAGTGAAATAAATTGTGTCAATTTATTACTACTCACCACATATACCTATGTTATGGACCAAGTATGAAACATTAGCATTCTATAAAATACCTAGGCATTTTTAAACAAATTATGAAATATGAGAATTATTATATACTTTACATAGGCACTGTATACAATACTTATGCATTCCATAAAATGAAAAATGTTCTTTAGGCAAAATATGAAAAAATATCATAAAAAAGGTATTACTTAAAAGACATTCATTCCTCAAAAATACATATGTTATTTTGAAAAAACAACAAAAGACTACTATTAAAAATTTTTGGTTGGAATGCGCTTTAGCCCACTGCTTGGCGGCGATTGTTTTTGAATGAGCAATAAACGCGCCAACATGGGTAACTCCGTATATCCGCCAACATGGCTGACTGTTTATACGTTGCCTACATCGTGCAATTCGCTGAAGTTTTTTTAAGTTTAAAAGGAACGCTGTGCACATGGCATTTTCTTGTAATTTATTTTCGTTATTTTTCTTATTTTGTTGATTTGTGCACGTTGCCTACATTGTGCAATTCGCAGATTTTTTTTTAAGTTAAAACGGAACGGTGTGTACATGGTATCGTTTGTAATTTTAATGCCCTTTTAAAAAAAATTCTTTCTTTCTTCGATGCCATTTTGGTTACGTTTTCGCGGAGCGTGTCGGGAAGGTTATGTAACGGCATAAAATGTGTAAGTATTACAACATAAAATGTAAATAATTAATTTAAACCTAACTGACAAATATTTTAATGATCATAATGTTCGTTTTGCATATTATTTTATTATCTTTTTGTCGCAACAGTTTCCATACTAATTTATGCTTTAGAATTCTATGTTTTGTTTACAATAGGTTTCCGCGAAGCGTGTCGGGAAGGTTGCAATTGCAAAGACGTTTCGCAGAAACGCGCCGAATTGGCGATTTTCAAAACATCGCCAAGCAGTGGGCTAAAGCGCATTTTCACCAAATTTTTTATTCAAAATATAGAAAGAAAAATGAAAATTGTACGAAATGAAAGTTATGTCTAAAGGAAAATATATATTTAATATAAAAAATATGAAATTAAAATTAATCTATTTGGTATAAAATGGTAGGTTTGGATGACATTTTGATTTCATTTTATTACTTTTTTCATGCAAAGATATTTCATATTTTAGCACTTTGTTTTACACATACACTTTATGAATCCTTGGCCATTTCCAATGGACTGAACAATTGCAACTGGCCACAGAGAAATTTTGTGACCAGGAATCTTCAATTCTAAATCAGTTTAAGTTCTTAGAACATGAAATGAACTGTGATCTCACACACAGTTGTTTTAAAATTCTTTCAGAAGTTCCCAGCTAGTAGAAATTATCCTTTGTCATGCTCATTACACTACCAATATCCTGCAGGAATTATATATTTTCTCTGGGCACTGCATATGTACTAGCAAAGTATCAAATCCAGCATTTTATAGAATGTTAAAAACTGGCCAGAAATGTATGAAACGATTAAACACTTCATATATTGCCAAGGCATTCTATAGAATGCCAAATGACAAAGCAGCAAAGTATGTACATACACCCTATTACATACAATAAGACCATATTATATACAATGCCTCGGGAAAGTATATACTAATTCATGCAATATATTGGTAGCTGTAACGAGTGTGATATATATCCCGACTTGTAATGAGAGTGACATAATTTCTACAGACTTGGAACTTCTGAAAAATTTTTAAAACTACTATATATGAGATCACAGTTCATTTTATGTTCTAAGAACTCGCTAGGAATTGAAGATATTCCTAACCAAGAAATTCCTCTCTGGTCAGTTGCAGTTGCTCAGTCCAATGGAAATGGCAAAAATCCATTAAGTATATAAGTAAAACAAGGTGCCAAAATATAAAATGTCCTTGTATGAAAAATTATAATGAAATGAATTCAAAATATCATTCAAGCCTACAAAGTTATAACAATTAGGCTAATTTTAATTTCTTGCTTTCGATAAAAAAATTTTCTTTTCTTTTAAGACAGGCATAAATTTTGTTTTGTATAACTTTAATTTTTCTTCATACTTTCTGAATTAAAAATTTTTAATGGCACCCTGTCTTTATTTTTTCAAAATAACATTTGTAATTTTGAGGAATGAACACCTCTCAAATAACAGCCTTATCATGACTTCTTTTTTTTTTCCATACTTTGCTTAAAAGTATGCAAGTTTCATACTTTGCATCATACTCTGTTATCTATAGAATACCTAGGTATTACATATAATGCCTACATAAAATATATAATTGACATATTTAATAGTTTGCCTAAAAATGCCAGGCATTCTACGAAATGCCTAGGTATTCTACAGAATGGCCGGTAACATATATAACATAAAAATGTATTTCATACTTTGCCAATTTGTAACCTGGCATTTTATAGAATGCCTAGGCAATGTATGAAATGTTTAATCGTTTCATACATTGCTGGCCAGTTTTCGGCATTCTATACAATGCCTAGGTATTCTATGGTATGTAGAATTGCCTGCTTTGCTAAACATATATATGTATATTTGACTGGCCCCAATATAACTTCTTTCAAATATTAAAGCATACCGTATGGGCTACATAACATTTAAAATAGCATAATTTATCACTTATACATTGACTTAATGGTTAAAAGAAAGAATATCTACTTAGTTTTATCTCAAATCGTATGATATTTAAACTACATCATTATCTTTCTTGTAGGATACCTTTCAACATAACAAGTGTGATGCTATTTTGTTACAGTTATAATTATTTTAAAATGTGAGGAACAAGGATGTATATTTATCAACTTGTTCATCACAATCAGGTATAGCTTTTTTTTGCTGTAAATGAGGTAAATTCCTCACTCACTATTTCCTGCTTTTATGAACCTTACATTTCTTCCGGTTATATTTTTCTAACTATGGAGGGGGGGGAGACAGATTTTTTTTAAAGAAGCAGAGTAATAATTAATGAGTTATAATTATCAAAAAACATAATGTTTCTATGAAGTATTGATTGCTGATAAAACACGAAATCAATTACAAGGATTTTTCTGAAAAATACAAATTACATAAAATCTTCCTAATTATTTAAGAAATATATTTCTAGTACGCATTTAATGTACCAAAAAGTTATTTTCAATTTAATAATTCATACTTTTATACCAATCCTTGTTGCTTAATTTGCAACACTCGTTTCATACTTGGTATTATTCCAAATCTAATAAAGTTTGATTTGCTTTTTTTAATGATAAATTATTTTATGCATTTTTTTTGGTGGTGTCGAAGGATTAAATTAAAAATGCAAACTAATAAATTATTTTTTAGATCTAATCGGCCATAAGTGAAAACTTCGAATAAGAATTAGTGCAATTTTAATCCCGGTAGCTATATTAACTGAAAACGTCTGATAAAATTACCATATCCGAATCGAATACAGGAAAATAATTTATAAAACAGTTCTCCGTTCATTGAAACAAGTCAACTGAATCAAAATATTATAATTCTAGCAGACGGTAACGTACACGGAATAACAAACAGATTTAAGAAAAAATACCTAGAGATCAATTTATCGCGCACAGAGGAAATACGATTAAATTTTGATATAGTCAAGACACTGAAATTTCATTTTATTTTATTTAACCAAATAATAACAAAATGTAGGAAGAAAATGTATCACCTAAATCCTTTTGACAACATCAATCAAGCTAAGAGAAAATGCAGGTACATGTATTTACTTAAGGCTCAGAGACTGGAATCACTTAAACCATAACTTACCGTAAGTTTCTGACATTTTCTTTCGTTATTTGACGTTTAACAGCACCATACGATTTAAAGATAATTTAAGAAATATTAACAAAAGCGCAGTTCAGCTCGTGATATACATCATCAACATCATACAACACAGAAATACACATTACTGCCATATTACGCAACAAATCTAAATAGATGTCAACGGTAGTGGAATTATTAAGGTTCTCTGCATTTAATGATAACTACGCTTATGTTGGTAAATAGTAAAATATAATATCACAGGCAGTTTAATATGCTTATTAACGTAAAAGAAAAGAAATCACAAAACTGTAAATGACAATTCTAAAAATAATTTAATAGACATATCAAATTATTTTTGTTTGTAAAATTCGCTAACGTAATTACAAACGAACATCAGTGAATGATTAAATATCATAGACCAACATTGTCACTTTACACACACACACACACACATATCAAAAAAAAAAAAAAAAAAATTTTTACACAAAAAAAAAAAAAAAAAAAAAAAAAAAAAACGATGTTCAAAAATATATTTGACACTAAACGCTGCACATATTCTTGAGGCGGAAAATACAGTTCTTCATATTTTCAACTTAGTCAGATATAAAAACAAAAGAAAAGCCATAACTTTTTATCAGGAAATGTGATAAGAAACCATAATATTGCTCATAAATATGGAAAATAAATTATAAAAACCACTCGAACTTTTGCGAGGGAGGGGGAACAAGCAGCATGTATGAGCATGAGAAATCTGAATAGAATGAATGGCCGCTACATGAAATGTGTTGTGTGTATTTAGGAGGAAGGGCTGTGCTAAAAGACAACGAAATGCAATGTCAGTGCTAAATAGCTTTAGCTGTAGATGAGTAACTGAAAGACTCAAGGATGATATGGTATGACGATGGCAGCCGAAAAGACCGTATCATTCTTAATATTGCAACGTATATGCGGTCAGCTTTCAGAACTGCTGCGCAAAGGATAGAAGATAGTATTCCCCAAAATAACTAAACCTATTTGGCTATTATGCTACCTAATTATTCATTTATTTGCTTCTAATGGTAAATGTTAATAGTAATTGGCATTGAAGGATATGACTTAGCGCCTGTTAAGAAGACGACTATCTGCTAATGAGCCCATCGTCGAGTGGTGTCCGTACACCTAGGTACCTGGGCTGAAGACCCTATCCCATGTAGAATATGTTGTGGTGTTCCTAATAGTGACGTAAAATAACCGAATGGAATTCATAAAAAGTAACAAATGAATATAACGTAGTAGGGTGATCAGAATTTACTTGAGCACTAACAAGTAATGTAAATTAGCCTAAAATGTGTGAAGCTGTTCGAGCCGGTGACTTAGATAGCTGAAACTAAGAGGGTGAATTAGACAAGGGTAATATGCAACAAATCAAGCTCATAATCCGAGTAACTCATGCAACAGCCATCGTTTACTGAGGCTACTCAATTATCGAAAGGAGCTAAGCGATCAACATGATATGTCATATTAGGTGCCTCCTCTCATAATCATATTTTAAATAGTTCTTAGAATAAAATGATTGTATTTAAACTTAACTACTATTTCACCTATGATTTTCCCCGTATATTTTGTTGTGTTTTTCCCTGCTATGG
>KK114378.1:0-77792 GCA_000611955.2 Stegodyphus mimosarum | reverse complement strand
CTGGTTGTTAATTTTAATGCTAATAGAATATAGTGCTCTGCTTTACTGTTTCTTTGTTAGTAGTGCTAATTTAAGCTACATTAAACTGAATAAATAGTCATTAAACTTTTAATATTGTCATATTCATTAATCTGGAGAACTTATAATTCATTCGAGTGATTTAAAAGGCGTCCTTAACCATTTTGTTTTGCTGCTGTCACTGACGGGTCTACTAGTCTCGACACAAGTCGAGATCCACGTCGAAAAACCAGTCGGTATTCTCTTTCCACTCGACAGCAGATGAGAAAGCTACGAAAATGAAAAAATTTCAAAAGGGGACTGAAACATATTGTTTGAAATTAATCAATTTAACTCATTTTAATAACTTCGGACGAATGGAAGTATATTTCGCAAAGAAAACATTTTTAATTAACAACGAACTTATTTATTCAGCATTCTAAATATATCAATGAAAGAACATTCCGTGCACTGTCACGCTCAAAGCATATGAAACAAAACATCACTGTTGCCATAAAAAATCTACATTATAATGAACATATTAAATTATTATAGATTAATTGAGTTCGTGCACGTTCCTTAACATCCTCCCACCTTGCAATTTTAGGAAATTGCAACATATTTCCTACTATGTTCAGAGATTCAGTCAATGAGGAACTTTTACTTGTCCTTCAACCCTAGTGGTTATGGGTCTGTCTTTTGAAAGAGACTCAGTCAGAGGCTCGCTTATCCTTGATGCATCAATCTGACCATCCAGAGGCTTTGGTAGTGGAGAGGATCTTCTGTGATCTGCATCTTGATCTGGATTTAACGAGACGAGGCTGGAAATGCTGAGGTAGCTCTGAAGCCCAATTCACACCAACGCGGTCACGCGTTCCGGCGTAAAGCGTTGACCAATCAGAAGCGAGCTCAGAGGCGGCATTTTCCGGATGATCGGAGAACGCGTGAGTTGACTTAACTTCAACTTTTCGACGCGTGAGTTTCAGGCATCTCGTTTCAAACGTCCAGTTTATACCACGGTTTTTAAATGACTGTACTTTCAAAAATTCTTCTTGATAAAAAAAACTCAAATGGACTAATCTTAATAAAAATTTCAAATAATAATAAAAAACTGCATACGCTAATAGAATAAATAGCTTTATAAATTATTTAAAAGCAAATTCTCAAGTTTATTAGAAATAATATTCCTTAATATTTAACGATAAATTATATATGGTTGATAATTTTTACAGAATAATCTAATGAAATAGACTATTGCGAAAAAATAGTGATGGATTTCGAAATTTCAGATTTTCAATTTTTCTTAAAATATATTTACATCACATTAAGGTTACTCTTATTGCTTAGTGGATAGAACGTTGGCTTCTTAGTTTAAAGATTTGGATTGAAGTGTCACCAGGAGTGGTGTTGTAATGGAGTTGGTATTTTTAAAAAAATATTTGCAGAAAATATTACCGCTAGTTTCAGAGTAGCCCAGTTGCTTCTTCAGTTTCCTGAAGGTGAAGTGTGAAAACCATACTTACTCGCAAGATACCTTAGAGCGGAGGTAACATGCTCAAGTGGAAAATTCAACGTGACTTGTATTGTGGGTTCGGGCCTTGCTTTTTCCTACCTCTAACGGTACAAATACACCATTTTTTTTAATATCTACCGCGACTTTTTTGGGGGGAAGGGACACAAGAAGCTTATATTTATTTTTCATTTCATTTATTATTCATATAAACCTAGTTTTCTCTCTACATTGTGCGTATTATTCTTCTTTCGACAATTAGCATTTGGTATAAATCATAAGATGATCTGACTACTACGATCTGATTTTATTTCGGCTGACACGAGACTAGCAAAAGCGATACTGGTATTAGCATGAAGTTGCTGCTTCAATCTAATTAGAAAATTTAGTGAGTTCTGAAATTTAAACGAGTGGTGACGAGTAAACCATTTGTTCAAAAAATTTAAAAAACTATAATTTATACAGAAAAGAAGCTCGCTAGTATGAAGCTGATTTTATGGAATACTTCCCAGCATTTTAGTGGCTTCATGTTAGTTTTTCTGAACATGCATGACCACTTTACGAACAATTTATATATGAACTCAACCAGAGGTTTAATCTTGATAATAATATTTCAATAATTTAAAGAACTTTTGCGTGGGCATTAGCAAATTTCCTAATTGTGTAATTCAATTTTTAACGTAAATAAAGTAATATTATATAAAATGAGGTTACTTTAATGAATTTTAGATAAAAGTGACCTTATAAAATAGATAATGGCTGTTCATTAATATATGAATGACTAACTGAAGTAATTATTATTACATTTAAGGTAAAAAATATGTACATAAGATAGAAACTAAAACATTTTTTTTAATTGCTGTTGTTTATTAAGTTCAAAATAACTGCTTTTTTTAAGTGTGATATTTAAATTCGTGATCCTGTAAATCCTAGATATATTTAAACAAAATATACTTTTTCTTACATTACTTAAGCCATTTAAGGAAACATTTAAGGGAAGTTCATACATCATGCAAACACATTTATGGTATTATATACCATGAAAATTTTGCTCTCTAAAATACAATCATGAAATTAGGATTTTGTTAAGTATCATTCAACAAAATTCATAAATAAATAAAATTAGATATATACAGCGTTAGATATATACAACGATCCTTTTATGGGATATCCTACTCCTGTCTTCCAAACGATTCTTTTCTGCGATATTCTGACAAAAGTTAGTGTTCTGCTTTTGAATAAATGAGGCTAGAAATTCATCGAATTGATTCGAAAGTAATTAAAAGAAATTTCGTTTCTTTCAAGCGCATTTCTTCAATTAAATTATTTGCATCTCCTTGCTGCAGTCATCTCTCACATATTAATATAAACCACTGCATTCTGATTCTGTTACACAAAGTAAAATAAGTTTTAATTAATTAATCCATTAATCCAGAAATTAAATCCATTTTAATTCAAAAATGTAATCGTAAAAAGTCAAAACACCACACAAAAATTTCCCGTTTTTCCGATACAAAGAGCCATCTAGTGCGAGCATATGACAACTTTTAAAGCGAAAGTTGCCGCGCTGGTGTGAACTGACGTACGCGGAAGGCGTTTTTTTTTTCGCGTTGCCGCTTTGCGCCCCAACGGACTAGTGTGAACACAGCTTGAGGGACGAGTCACTTCTAAAGGGCACAGGTTTTGGACGGGTCTTATTTTTTCTCCGTCAGTCGTTTTTATTTTTGCCACTCTTACATGACCATCTGCACCTGGAAATACTTGGACAAGTCCCAGTGGCCAGTTGATGCGCTTTTCCGGGAGTTCCAATCAACACTACATCACCCACTTCTAAAGTGTCTTCTTTTCGTTCTCTTTTATGGACTAGCATGGCTAGGTACTCATTTCTGAATCTCGAGCGTAAATCATTCCGAAGATTTTTGTAAATACAGCAAGCGAAGATTTAAACTTTTGATGTCTATAGTATCCAGATCCTTTACCACATTGTGAGGGTTTCTTGTATAAAATATGCATGTGTCAATGGCTTTAACTCCACAGTCTCGTCTTCTAAATAAGTTAGAGGTCGTGAATTCATTGTTGCTTCACAGTCGCATAATATAGTTTCCAGTTCAATGTAACTGACCGTTTTAGAACCCAAAACTCGTCTTAAAAGTTCTTTTACCATCCGTACCAACCTCTGCCAAAATCCTCCCCACCAGGCAGCGGTTGGTGGATTAAACTTCCATTTAATCTCCTCAATTGTTAAGAACTCCATTATTTTTTCCAATCAAGTTCGTTTAATGCATTATTCGTTCCTACAAAGGTGGTACCATTGTCGGTATATATGATTTTTACTCTACCCCTTCTTGCAATGAATCTTTGGAGTGCCATTATAAAGGAATCTGCTGATAAATATTTTGTCAATTCAAAGTGCACAGCACGATAAATAGCACAAGTAAAAATCACAATCCATGCTTTTTCGCCAGACAATACACACAATGGACCAGCCAAATCGATGCCAGTGACCTCAAAAGCTCCAGCATATTTTATGCGGTCCTTTGGTAAGGGTGAAAATGGTGGCTGAACAGATTTCCCTTTGAATCTTTTACAAATAACACACTTTGAACAAATTCTTTTCAGACGTCTCACACCGACAATCCAATAATCTTCTCGCAAGTTGCAGATCAAGGTCCCTATACCTGCAAGCTGTAGTCGCCGATGTTTCTGCTCTATTAGGCGATGAACTAGTGTATGGTTCCCTGGCAATAGAATAGGGCACATAAGTTTTCGTCTTCATCACTTAAAATTAGTTTAGTTCTTACTCGAATAAGTCCAAAGTCATCCTTAAATGTAAGCATCCCTTTCAAATTTTTACCATCAGTTTTTTGAAAGTTTTCGGCTTGGAATAAATATAACAACCTTTTTTCTGCAAAACTCACTTCTTCTGAGGTTAATTCCTTGCATTTTTCGTTTTTTTCTATAACGACTGGTATTGCGAAATCTGATGATCCATGCTAATACTCTCACATTCTTATAATATCCAGAAAATCGAGTGAATGTATCTGTGAAGTTTGGAGTCATACAGGAAACACTAGAAACCACATTTTCCCTTTTTTCCTGAATTAACTCTACTTTCATCAGTTTCTAGTTCTGATTCTTCATAGAGAGGCCATTTATCTGGCTCTTGTTTAAGCCACTCCGGCCCCTCCCACCATCTGCTCTGTAGCAACATTTTGGCATCACATCCTCTAGAGGGAAGGTCAGCTGGATTGCTTGAGCTTGGCACATAATGCCGGTCGTTCGGATTTGTGCATCGCCTTATTTCAGCCACACGGTTTGCCACATAAACACTCCAGAGGGAATCCTTTTTGATTCATGTCAGAACTACAGACGAGTCACTCCAAAGGTACACTTGGTACTTTGTCAATTTAAGAGCGTCAATGACTTGACGATACAGCTGAATAGCTATAAGTGCTCCAAGCAACTCTAATCTGGGAATAGTTACTTCTTTGGCAGGCGCTACCCTTGATTTACATAAAACCAATTGTACTGAAGTGTTGCCCTCAAAATTTGCACGTAAGAAAATGCATGCTGCATAAGATACCTTACTAGCATCACTAAAACAATGTAGGGTGATAGAGCATTCATCAAAGGGTCAAATCATAAGTCTTCTTGAAATTTTACAAGAATTCAAGAAGTGTAGTCTTTTAAGCCAAGCCTGAAATTCTCTTTCTATTCCTTGTGGAAGATTTTCATCCCAGAAAAGTTTCATTTTCCATATTTTTTGCAGAATAAATTTTGGAATTAACGTAGTTGGACTAGTAAATCCGATGAGGTCAAATATCTTCTGCGAGACTGACAGTAGAGATCTTTTCATGTGGGCACTTTCAGAAAATATCAAAGGGGTTAAATTGCAAAACAATTCATCATTTTCGGTGTCCCATGAGAGTCCCAGAATTGGAATGATCTTCTGATAGGAAGTCATGCTTCCATCTTTGAATGGCGCAGTAGTCCACCCTCTAAGGTCAAAATCTCCTGAAAACTTAGAGTTTCGGACTTTTCTTTGAACTTGACTACTTCTTCTTCGGTTTCGAAACTAGCTATACAATTGTAGACATAAAAGGTTTATCCAAATGGTAGGAAATCGTTGCTCCCAACAGGAATGGACTCGAAGAAATGCCGAACACAACACGACAGTTTCTGTAGGTAACAATCTCGGTTTGACTTGAAACCTTCCACCACAGGAATTTCAAAAAGTCTCTGTCTTTGGCACACAAACTGATTTGTAAGAAAGCTTTCCTTATATCGGCAGTAACACCAATTGCATGTTGCCAGAATTGCATCAAAAGTTTTGGAAGCATTTCTATTAAATTCGGCCCCCTTTCGAGGCAAGCATTTAAGGAATTCCCATTTTCATCCTTCAAGGATGGATCGAATACAGGTCGCACTTTCGTAGTCAGACTGGAATCCTTGATTACTGCTTGATGCGATAAATAGTGACTTGTATCACTATTATTCTGAGTTATTTCAATTATACCTTCCTTGTGCCAGCCTTTATTAATGCCATCATATTCTTCAAAATATCCCATCTTCTGCAGTCTTCGTGTATTGGCGAAAAGTCTCTTCTCCGCTTTTTCTTTATTATCTCCAAGAATCCGATGACTATCCTTCCAGGGCAAACAGACTTCATACCTATTTCCTTCAATTACTTTAATGTTTTCCAAGAAATTTTGATCGTTTCAGAGTCTAAATTCTCCTTGGTCTTCACTTCTACGGGATCTTTTATGCCAATTGTCTCTAAATTCCATAGTTCTGTGAAATCCAAATAACAATGTCCGACGGTATCAAGCAAGGTATTATGATTTTGCAACAGGCCTTGTCGTTACCATCCAGACAGATAAGGCCTGCGCGCTGAGTTACTACGTCACTGTTAGGGGACCGGTCTTCGCGCAGTTTAGCTTCCTTACTAAACACCGTTTTTCTAAACCTATCTATGAAATTGGCATCTCGTACTATACATTCAGTCTAAAACAAAGTTACAAGCGGCTATACAATGTTTTACAAAGTTTAAAAGAATATGAAATATTTTCATTTTCTTTTGTTGTTATTTATTTTCAAGATAAAAGTATTTGAGAAAGCTGTGGGACTTCTAAAAACAAATCCTTTCGTTGAAGGAAAAATTGGTTTTAAAACAGAAGTAACGAAAATTTTTACTTTGATTTTTTTGTAGTGTATTTGTGTCCCTTTCGCTGATTCCCATCCCGCATCAAATTGTTTGTTTCACCTACTACTTGAACAAAATGTTTACTAGTGGGAACACATATTATTTCTCATTCCATAATTATTGCATATTTTTATTTGTGTATACCATATTAATGTAGCAGGATTATAAAACATCAAACGAATGAAAAGAGGATACTTAATATTTAGACTAAGATTTAAATGCCTTATATCAATCACGAATGTTTTCTGAATGCAATAAATTACTAAATAGTCTTTTTTTTAATTATTTGTTACTTACATATTGCATGTTAATCTGCGTTACAGTTAATGTTTTTCTCTAAAGAAAAAAGTTCTTTAAATAAACCTATACACAATTTTTTTGAAAATATTGTAAAAATGTATAAAATATTAAAGAAATATTTTAGAAATTGAAATACTTGCAAATAGTTACATTATACCTATTTAACTATAAACGTTTCTTCTATTCTGAAAATATCTTTTCTATTAATAATCCATATGGAAAAATATATAAATCATGTTCAAAACTTATTTTTATAACAGAAGCATTTTTTTAACTTGCCTTACATGGCTTTTTGGTGTGCCACATACTCAGATTATAGAATGTAATTCAAAAACTAATTAGAAAAGAATTGTTTCTAAAATTACATTGAACTGAAATACAACGAATACAAATATGCGTACATATCAACTCAATTATTGCTATATTTTCAATAACTGTAAATTTCATTTCGCAGTTCCGTAATTTAATTACCTCAAAATGAATCTTGCATACATTACTTTAGGAACTTTTCTATCATTCTCAGAAAGATTTATATTGTATAACAAATTTTTAACAAACTGATTACATGATGATAACAAATGTAAAAACAAGTCGTATTGGGTACTTTTCATAATTTTCTTTGTATCCAGGAGCAATACAACGAGAAGACATAACAATAATAACACAATTTCGCACGAAAATATGGAGACAGGAAAATGTATCACTAAGCAATTAACATGCAAAAGCAATTAATAATGCAGAAATGTTAATAAACTAACGAAATCTTTGCATTTAACAAAAGCGTGGGCAGTATGTCTAACAGCGTTAAAGACATGAAGCTACTGATATGTGGGGCGGACTAAGAATGCGGGGAAAGTTTCTCGGAGTGTCAATGTGTAAGTAACTGCTGAGGGTCCCTTAACCGTGACGTCACAAGCTAGTTTCGATTCAGAGCGCAGGCCTTATCTATCTCGATGGTGACGGCCTTGTAGAGTCCAACCCAATTTCGTTTCAATGGCAATAAGGTTTTTGTTAATTGGAATGATATTATTCGTCATCAACTGTGCGGAATAGTCGGCTCCTATTAACAATCCGATATCTTGCGTAACTCTACCAGAATCATTGATTTTGATTTTATGTTCTCGAAGTGAGGAATATATATGTTTGAGTTTCACTCTAGAAAGGTTACCGCAAATTTTGTCTTTATCTAAAACCGATAATTCGTATTTGAATTTATTTTCCGTACCTTGTATTTCGATATCAAAAATACCATGGACCTGAAATTCAGTTTCAACTCTACCAAACAGATTGTGGCTCAAAATCTCTTGAACTAATGGGACTAAATCTAGTCTCTTTATTATGTCTTTCTGTAAATAAGATCTTTGTGACCCACTGTCAAAGAGCGTTCTCACAATTTTTGTTTTTCCATCATGGACATCTTTACCATAATAGTTTGGAGAAGAGTTGTTTGTAGTTTTTGGCTAGACAATAAAGACTCATTCGCTCCGTTAGCTAGTTTAGGTGCTTCCTTTTTGGAACTTCTAGAACCTTTGAGTTCTCTGCAAATCACCGTTACATGACGTTTGTTGCAAAATAGGCATTTCACACAACATTTGCACTTTTCAGCAGCATGCCCAATTTTTAGGCAGTTAAAACAAGCTTTTTTCTTCCTTAGTAAATTTTTCTTATCGTCCAATGAAAGGCTGTGCAGCTTAAAGCACTCATATTAATTATGTGCTTCCGTGTCACACCAAACACAAAAATTAAGCTGTTTTTTCTTTGAATCTCTTGCATAAATACAAGCTGCTGTAGCTTGAACCGAGTCAATTTTGTCTGGAGCCGAAAAACTTGCACGGGCCAACTGAAGACGCTCTACACTTTGAACTTCAATTCGGAGAAAATGCATTAAATTTTCCAAATTTTCAGTGTGTGCAACACTTTCCCTGCGCTGTCGAGATCGCTCCCATGCCCTTAGAATTTCTTCAGGTAGTGAAGACTCTACAAGGGGATACAGCATAGCTGCATAAATCTCACTTTTTACCCTCAACGGCTCCAAAGCTCTGCGTTGCGTCTCTAATTTATCATATAAGTTGGACAGAGTAATATCTCCTTTTTTGCCAGCTTGAGCCAAAACTAACTTTAATAATTCGCTTGCATAGATTTCTACTAGCAATTCGTCGCGTGCAAATCGAGATTTTAGTTGCTTGATAGCTTCTTTATAATTCGCACCTGAGGGAGGATAACTATCTATGAGCTCTCTCGCTGGGGATCCAACGACAGTTGCCTGCAATAGGTACTGAAATTTATCATCGTCATCTATATTTACATCTTCGTCGATCTTCTTAAACTGTCCTCAAAATCCTAACCAATTTCAGGTCTCCCCTTTGAATTTTTGAAGTTCCAACTTTGGTAATTTAAAGGTCCTCTTCGTGGAATTTTCTAAAGTTCCAGGTGTAATTACAGGGGTGAAATTCTCCATTCTATTTTCTACGTTTATTTTTAAACCGATATATTTATCACGGCATGTTTCATTCGTGTCAAAATCAGCCAAATATTCACTTTCGTTTTCACTTTCCAACAAAAGTTCGGAAACTTGTGATTGAACTTAATCTAATCTGTTGAATTTAACCTTCTAATTGCGAGCACAATACTTGGAGTTGAGTAATCTCCACGTCAGGTTTTAGAATTTCATCTTCTAAAGCACTGGCAGTAATTGTAAACGATTGCCTTAGAGGCTTACGCTTTTGCAATAAAATTTCCATGATTTTAAATTCAATATATCCAAGGATTAAATCAAGTAAATCATAAACTCACTGGATAAATTCCAAGACGAAATCGATGTTTCGTTTTCAAACCGTTGTTTCGTTTTCTTCAAATAGCCATTCCGTCCTTTCAAAGGACGCCAGTTGTTTGAAATTAATCAATTTCTTAACTTATTTTAATAACTTCGGAAGAATGGAAGTATATTTCGCCAAGAAAACCTTTTTAATTAACAACGAACTTATTTATTTAGCATTCTAAGCATATCAATGAAAGAACATTCCGTGCACTGTCACGCTCAAAGCATATGAAACAAAACATCACTGTTGCCACAAAAAATCTACATTATAGCGAATATATTAAATTATTATGGATTAATTGAGTTCGTGCACGTTCCTTAACACCTATTTTCTAATAAGATTCCAAATTTTTAACTGATTAATGCTCGGTTTAGAATTTTTTGTTATTTATGGCAATCTCTTTTGAAAAGTTTTTAAATTTCTTAGTATTGTTGCGTACGTGCGGGTTCGTAATAGACTGAACGCACAAGTCCGATAAAAGATTAATAAAACTTATTCTTCTCAGAAGAAATATAATAGAACGCTGGAATTTTTCTCAGAAATATTTGTACAATTGTTCACAATATCACGCAGTAATAATCAGTGGTTAACCTTTAAATTACTAAAAACATTAAATAGAACGCAAAGCAAATCACAGAGAAAGCTAATCCGATCAACAATAATAACAGCAGCTAACTAAACAACTGAGACAAGATGTTCTCTGTCTGGCGTTTTATGGCTTTAAATAAGTCGCGTGAGATTTCTAGCAATTTCTGCTCCTAGACAGACAGACAAAGAAGAGCTAAATGCGAACTTGTTTTGCACCCGCCAAGACTTTCTGCACCAATGGGCGATAAATCAAGCTTAGATTTTCTGGAAAACAAAAGAGTGGAATTACGATTACACCTAACACAGTAATCAATTACATTTATTGAATTTAAACATGAATTACGCGATCTCTGGTTATTAAATATTAAATGCACGTGCTCCTGTATTTTAAGTTTTCCTCCGTAGCTTTCTCTTAAAATATGTCTCGAGCTGCGTTGCACAGGGAAAAGAAGCAATTTTAATTAAAATTCTACTAATAATATACAACTAAATACAAAATTCGTAACACTGCCCTCTTCCCAAGGACTACAAGTCCTGGGCACTACAATCCGTGGACAGGAAGGCATATTTACAGCTAAAGCATCAACTAAATAATAAGTATTACAATAACAAACAACATAAATAATAACTGCAATAAGTAGTTTAAAATAAAACAAAAATTAGAAACAAAAAGGACGATGGTTTTATACTATTTACATTATATAAACTACATACTATGGCCGTAGTAAAGAGCTAATCTGTTGTAATGAACGACTTTGAGCTTAGAATTCGGAGATTTACGGATCTGAACAATGACATTGTTGAGCCTGTTTAGGACTGTGTAAGAACCATCCCAAGGTGACTGTAGTTTTGGACAGAGCCCTTTCCGTTGAATTGGATTCCATAACCACACCTTGGCTCCTTCGTTGAATCGATGTCATGTAACTCTCCTGTCGTATCAGGTCTTCATCCTTTCCGTCGCTAATTTAACTCGCTCTCGTGCAAAAATGTACATCACTTTGTACCGGGCCTGGAGATCTCGGATGTACTCCTCAGGCGATGAAGTCGCATCCGGAGAGCGACCAAACAGAAGATCACAAGGCAGACGAAGGCCACGACCGAAGAGCATCTGAGATGGGGAATAGCCGGCAGTCTCGTGGACAGTACTGCGATAAGCTAGTAAAAATAGTGGTAACATTTTGTCCCAGTCCTGTGTGGTTTCATGAAACCACCAACAAGAGTTAAGGATGGTTCAATTAAATATCTCTATCATGCCGTCTGACTGGGGGTGTAAAGGTATCGTTTGGGTTTTGTTAATGCAGAGTTTTTTAATTACAGCCGAGGTAAAATTCCTTCCTTGATCGGAATGTAACTGAAGGCCCGTTTACAATAGCGGAACTTTAGTCCCAAGAAACGTAAGCTAACGTCCTAAGAAACGTAACCTAAGTAGAGCGGTTAATCTTGAAAGGGAATTGACTTAAACCTAAGAGATGGAGAATTTCAACTCCGAACCTATGAGATGAAAGCTTTGGCCAATCACAGACATACAAATTATCACGAGGTTTTTGTTGATGCTATATGCGAAAAACATGGAAGATTCGGCTATCTCTGATAGTGCAGCAACATCCGATTTTATGGAATAACAGGCGAAGAGAATATCGAATGAAAAGAGGACAAGATGTTGCTAGGCTACAGGTTGCCGAAAGACTAAAACGAGATGATATGTATACCATTTATTTATTTATTTTTTTCTTCCCCTTTTGGATTGCAATGCCTGGGAATAATTACAATGCTCTTTAATTTTAGTTCCCTTTCGACTAATGCAATTGTTTAAGTACAGAGTATATTTAATAACGATTGCACGATAAAAATCTGTTAACATATATTACGCTATAGCATTCATTTTAGGACATTTCTGAAAATTCGAGTTTTATAAAAAATTAAATAAGCTCAATAGAGGGTTTTTAAAATTAAAGTTTATTAACTGCTTTAAACTCTACCTAAATGTGCACTGTTTTATGAAAATTATATGCAGTAGCCTTCTTCAATTATATAATATTTGTAATTTTTGTCAAAGACGAAACACAGGTGGGACAGAAATGCAGAAAATCTTTCAAAAACAAGTCTTTTTATGGCTCCCAAGTTCTTTAGAAGATATTATTTGAAAGCCTAATCATTTTATATTTCTGTTCCTACAAAAATACTTTCATGACTAAGCGGAGCAATACTAATAAAATTCCTGACAGTAATAATTACAAAATCTTCGAATATTTATAAAACGTTAGGTATTTTCTAACACAGAAACATATCCTAATGCACGATATTGCATTAAAATGTTGACTGTTCTACATCTGGCACATATAGCAATCTTACATTATGCTCAATCTGATATTACGATATGAAAAACTCAATTCGTTTCCTTAAGGTAATCGAATTACAAACAAACTTCATTAATCATGTGTTTAATTAACCAATTAAAATAATTAGTTATAACTAATGTTAGTCCACAATTATATAAAAAATAAACATTGAAACTTATTCATTTTGTTGGTGATTAAATCGCAACGTATTAATTGATCCTATTTCCTTGGTATAAATTGCTAATAAAAAAACTTACTAAGTTCGTCCTTTAAATAATTACTAATTTACTGATACATAAAAAGAAATATTTGACAGTCTTCATATTTTTAATTTAAGGTTTTACTGAAAAACGAAATTAACTTACCGTTACTCGAGTGTAATTGAAAAATAATTCTGGGTATTTTTGCCTCAGTGACTGTAACAATGTTACATGAGTGGAATATGTATCTCGCTTTTGAAATATTGAGCAAATCCATTTCCCCCTTTGGAACACAAACGCTTTTGGGCAGCAAGTACATAGATATTAGATTACTTCTCAGATGCATAACACGCTTTATTTCTTCAGCTTTTTTAACTTTCGACATTGTACTGTAAACTTTCGACATAGTATCCCAAAACAGGAAATATTGCCAATGCGCAATTAAAAGCGACTTGATTGGTTGGGGGCAGTAATTCTGAGGCTTTGAGACTTGCAAGTTTAAACGGGTTTTCTTCTTGGGAATAACAACTTTACGTCAGCGTACGTTTTTTGGGACCAAAGTTCCGCTAGTGTAAACGAGCCCTGAAGAGGCACTCCGAACCTGGAAATGTTGTATCATTACCTGCACTACCGTGACACCCTCTTGGTCACGAATAGGATATACTTCAGGCCAATTGGTGAAGTAGTTTGTGACAGCGAGTATGTATTTGTTGCCATCAGCTGTTCGTGGCAGAGGTCCCAGGATGTCAAAGGCGATACGTTCAAAAGGTGCTCCTGCATTGTAACGTTGCATTTCTTCGATCCTTTCCAACATGCACGGGCATCACAAGATCAGCACCACTTTTGCACGTCATACTTTGCATTAATTATTCCAGTAGAAGCGCTCCCGAACTCTGTCCAAGATCTTCATTATTCCGATGTGGCCTCTTGCAATTCTGCTATGTAGTTCTTTAAGGACGTCCGGAATCTTGGAAGTATCAGCTGCTATTGGAAAGCCTTTCCATCACTGATTCGAATTTCCGGTACATTTCCGGTACAGAGATCGTTTCGAATATGGAGTGAGTCCCATAGAGCCAAATATTGTTTTGTCGTAGGAATATAGATTGAAATGTCCTGCTAGGTAAGTTTCCTGTTTGAAGATTCCATTAATTCAGTTATGGGTTTAATGTCACCATCTCCTTGTTGGTCTTCCCTGACTTCTTTGTCACTCCATGTGTTTCGGTTAGCCGATGTTGACGTTGTAACTTGTCGGGCGATCGGATTAACCCGTTCAGGACCAGCGTCCCGTATGCGCGACGCAACGATTCCCCTCTTACCAGCCCAGCGTCGCGTATACACGAAGAGCTCCAATCATTATTGATCAGAGACTGGTTGAAACTTCAGCCCAGCGTTATGTATATGTAACTTGAAAACTGAACGATTTTTTTGAATTTTTAAATGCCAGTAGATGGAGGTAAATAACAACGGTTTTCACACGTCATGTGGCTTTTGACCTTCATGTATGAGCATCATTTTCTGTTCTGTGCTTCTGGTTTTGATAGATTTATTGGTGTAAACAAACTGGGAATCACAGCTATTTAAGGTAAAGGGATACCGGCGTGTTTGTTTATTTCTTGAGAAATTTCTTTTTTTCCTCTGTTGTCTTAGTTTTCATTGTTTCCGTTTTTCATTATTAGAATGTGGGAAAACACATCTAGTTTTCTAAAGCTGGTTTAACGTCACCGAACTTTCGTGATGGAAAAATTCAGACCAGTTGGCCTTTTTTATATTTATGTTAAAGCTTAACATAGACTTTCTTGGTTAATTAAAAAGCAACTTTAGAGCATTAATACAGAAATGTAA
Source organism: Stegodyphus mimosarum (assembly GCA_000611955.2). NCBI lineage: Eukaryota > Metazoa > Arthropoda > Arachnida > Araneae > Eresidae > Stegodyphus > Stegodyphus mimosarum. Next base: position 62,994 of record KK114378.1, on the reverse strand, counting down.
TGATATCAGCTTTCCCGATGCCTGATGCATCTTACTTGCTCTGCATATGCTTGGCTAAAAAAGCCATCATTGCCCTGTGTGTCGATTCCCGTTTTGAATTATTCCACACGTAGCAGAATTATTAAATTGGAATTTAATTACTCACAGATAATTATTGCTTAAGTTTGTTCTACATTCAGTATTTGTAATTTTGTTTTCATCTCTATAGTATTTGGTTTTATGCTTATTGTTATAATTTTAGTATTTCGTATGCTTCATTTATTTCTATTAATGTGATAATCTTTAATATTAATACATATTAATAATTAAAATATTCAGTACGCAATTTCAAAAATTGAAGTCATTATATTAAAATGCTGATTTTATGTGAATTTTTTTCTAAAAGTAGGCTTAACTACTGAAAATGCGGTGGGCCGGTGGCGACGTTTCATCTCAGGCGGTTCGGTCCCGTGGCTGCGCTTCGTTCTCCGCGCCGCTGGTCCTCAAGGGATTGAGCAGCTCGTGTTTCTCTTCGACCCTGGTAGTATAATATCAGCAGCTTTCTGAGCAGGGTCGTACAGACAAGGCGTCGGCGTTTCCAGGTGCAGATGCCCCTGATGATTATGTCCTCAGATGCTGAATGCAGTTCGTTATTTTTAAAGTCCAAGAAAAAATTGTATTTCCTTAGAAAGTCTAATCCGAGTGTAAAAGGATATGTAATATCTGCCACATATGCCGTGTGACAGTAGGCGGCACTTCCAAACTTGATGTTTAACTTCCCATCTATGTCGAGTTTTATCACTAGACGCAGGCTAGAGGGTAACACAGGATGGCGTCCAAAGGAGTTCATCTTTAAACCTTTCAGCTAAATCTTTCCGAATGAGGGTAACATTCGCTCCTGTTATCGATCACCATATTGCAAGGAACTCCACTGATATGTGAAATGTCCATTATTGGCGTAACTCACGGCAGAAATCTGAAGCGCTTTGAAATGGGACTTCTCAATGTCTTTCAAATTCCTCTTTGCGATATGACCATCAATTTGTATCTCACGTCGGTGCTGGGAAACTATTTTCCGTACCCTGGGATGTTCTGCAGTTCTTCCGTACGTTGCCTTGAACACCACAGCTCCAACACTTTAGGGTGGGTTTCTTTTCATTCCTACTTCGTCTCAAGGCACTGACTTGTTCAAATCATTTGCTTTATTTTCCGTGGCCTGTGGTGTTCTGCAATTCCATCGTACGTGGCATTCAGTACCAAATTTCGAACACTTTAGAGCCAGCTTGTTCTCACCTGTACTCCGTATCAAAGCATTGAGTTGTCTGAATAAGTCATCTAAACGATCCTTACTTGATCAACTGGCTCGTTGACCTTGCTCAGCTCTGATCGTGTGGCGGTCTCTTTGACTTGCTTGCTGCGCTGCCTCGAATTTCTTGGCGTACACTAGAGCTCTTTTCAAATCTTTAACATCCGCCATTCGTACAGCTTTCTGTATTTCAGGATCGTGAACGCCATCGGTGAAGTACTGCAGGGAGATGATTAAATTGAAGCCTGCAGTATTCCTTCAAACATTTCTCCGCAAAGCGCAGGTCCAAAGCGCTGGATACAGATCCGAAGTTTAGCCGTTCGTTATCGGAAAGAGTCTGAAGGTTATCCGCTGCGCCTGCTATCAGAGAAGAGGCGGGATGACAGACCTTAGCGTGGGAATAACATCAATTCGTTTCCGCCACTATAGAAAATTGTGTCTTATACGCTTTCCAGGAGGTCTTCTTATCATATGTCGATAGCTTCAGAAAGGAAGAGCAGGGATGGGTAGAAATTTAAACCTATGTGTATTGCTCTCCGCCGTCGCTATGAATGTCTTCAAGATACCAACGTCTTTAGGGTCTGTAGAAACCCTGTCATCAATTTGTTGTTCGATTTGTTCTTGGACGGCAGAAACGTTTTTCGATTAGTTGTTCTACAACAGAAACTCTCTCTTCTATTTGTTTTCTGACGAAAGAAACTCTGTAATCGATTTGTTATTCCACGGCGGAAATTTTCTCTTCTGTTTGTTCTTTAACAGAAGAATCTTTTTCTTCCATGTGCCTAACTTCATTTTGAATCGCCTATTCTGCCTTCATAGGTCAAATTTGTTTTCTTTTATGCAGGTCATTTCTCTTTTCATATTTTCTTGACCTGTTCGGATCTTTTCTTGACCAGCTTCCATCTTTTCTTGAATGACTTTCATCTCCTCTTTAACAGATTGTTGGCCAGTTTTCCTCTCTTCTTTTACGGATTCTTGACCAGCTTTCATCTCTTCTTGGCTTGTTTTCATTTCTTCTTTAAATGCAGCAAAGGCTGCCACAAACTGCCTTAACTGTTCCTCCATCGCTGCTTTTACTGGACTTCAATCCCACTTCTGACACCAAAATGTGTTGCATGCGTACGGGTTCGTAACAGACTGAATGCACAAGTCCGATAAAAGATTAATAAAATTTATTCTTCTCAGAAGAAATATAACAGAATGCTGGAATTTTTCTCAGAAATATTTGTAAAAGTGTTCACAATATTGCACAATAATAATCAGTAGTTAAACTTTAAACTACTGAAAAAGTTAAATAGAATACAAAGCACAGCACAGAGAAAGCTAATACGATCAACAATAATAACAGCATCTAACTAAACAACTGAGATGAGATGTTCTCTGTCTGGCTTTTTATAGCTTTAAATCGGTAGCGTGAAATTCTAGTAATTTCTACTCCTTAAGATTTCTGGAAAGCGAAAGAGTAGAGTTACTGCTTCAGCTAACATAGTAGTGAATTACATTTATTCAATTTAAATATGAATTAGGAGAGATCTATTTATTAAATGTTAAATGCACGTGCTCCTGCATTTTTAGTTTTACGGCATAACTTTCTCTTAAAATATGTCTCATGCTGCATTTCACGGGGAAATAAAACAATTTTAATTGTTATTCTACTAAGAATATCTAAATAAATACAAAACTCGTAACAGTTTTAAAGGTTTAAGGCTCACATAATCGGGACCATCCATTTTTTTAGTTAAATGACAATTTGATTTAAAAGTGAATTTTTTACTCATTAATTTGTAATGAAATGTTTTACCTTTGAAAGTCGGATTTCCGTTTAATGTATCTTTGGCAAATTCTGTTATTTAGAGCAGTCATTTTTGTATAATATAGCATTTTATTTTTTTTTTTTTTTTTTAGGGAAAATTCTGAATACCTTTGAGATTCTATTTTTCGGTTTTAATTGAATTTTAATGTTTTTATTGAAAAATTAATTGAATCTTTTATCGGTTTTTGATCTTAAATGATTCAGAAGAATGAAACATGCATTCGAGACACATTAATCGACTTTTCTTAAACTATAATTCTTTTTCCCCTGATGCGTTCTGAAATAGAATTTCAGAGAAAGGAGGTAAGGTTTTATTTTTATTCCTATTATCAATTTGCATTTTTAATTTTCGGGTTTATTCTACTGATGAATTCTTATATTAATCTTGACTATCTTTAGCTACAATGTTAGACATTTTATCCACGGTTGCAATTATTAATATTGTCGGGGAATTGCCTTGTTTTGATTCCAATTTAATTCTAATTTTGGATGCTTTAATTTACATATATATATATATATGTGTGTGTGTGTGTGTGTGTGTAATAATAAATGAAATGAAAAGACGCAGCAGCGTCAATGCATAATACCTATATAAGATAAAGAAACTTAGCAGTCGAGACGTTTTTAATTCCATTTTTATTTTCCAGTTGACTTTTGTGGTCACAATCACTTGGCACTCAAGTCGTGCCTAATCAAGACCATTTATATTTTGGAAAGTATTGCGAGAGAAAGCGCGCACAACGCAATAACGACCAAGCAGAGAACAGAAAGAAGCTGAAGTGCCTAGTTATCCAATATGGAAGCACACGAAGAGAAAAGTTTTGGTTTGATTTAAAAGTTTCAGTCCCCAATCATTATGTCATCAGCGCTGCGCAGGCCATGCAAAATGGAATCATCTAGAAATGATGCAAACCAGAAAAGTTATTACAATTTTTAAAATAGAGAGAGAAGGAATTAGGAGTTAGTTTAAATTACAATTTTGATACACATATTTTTACCTTACACACACATATATATATATATATATATGTGTGTGTGTGTGTGCGTAGTTGTAACTGTAGTATAAATATATAAACATATGCAGTGAAAGAAATTGCAATAAGTATTCCTATTTATACCCTTTTTAAATCTGAATAAAAATACACAAAACTGATATAATATCTAAAAGTGGACCTTACAAAAATTCTGGTAACTAATTATAAGTGATGCATTAAAATATTTATAGAAATTAATTTAACCTAAAATTATACAGGAATTTAACTTGAATTATTCAAGAGATTCTGAAAACTACTGGAAATTATATTAATATCGATACATTTAAAATTACTTAAATAATTTTTTTTACTCAAATTAGTTTAATATGAATGTTAAATTTCGGATATGCATAACCTGAATATAGGTATACTGTTAATTCTTTAATGCATTTTTAATTACTTTTTTATGCACTACAAATTAAAATAAAAGTAGAGGGAATACATCATAATTTTAAGCATAAAATTTCAAAATTCGTCAATTACTCATCAAAACATAAAATTAAGTACATTTATATAGATATAAGTTTTTCGCAAATCTTGAGAAATTAAAATATCCATTAAGTACACTTTCAAAAAAGTATTCGTGACCTCCAACGTCTTCAGTTTAGCTCTAAAACGACAGTCAGAAAGTTGAACGGCAGCTACAAAGCTGACGGAAAAATTTTCGACCCGTCGATCTCTGTAATGATCGAGACGATGACACGAGATTTGTTCTATATCAAATAGATCCCAAAAAACAACCCGTTCGTTCGTCTGAACGGTGTTCAGTCTAAGGCCCTGACATTGTACTGGCATCGAGTGGCAGGGCTTTACTTCTGACTCGTAAAATGCTTTAAGCAGAAAAAGGATATATGAAAGAATCGTATGTTACAGAAAAAATTGGGGGGCATTACCCAAAAGATCACAATAACGGAACTGAAAGAAATTATTTTCCGTAGTAAACAGTATTTGGAAGATCCATAGTTAGTTACAGACATTTTGGTAACAACTGTTGAACAAAGACAAAAAGAAGAAGACGAAGAAGAATAGAACATGAAGACATTAAAAGATAAGACAACACGAAAAACCAGAATTAGAGCGAAATCATGCAAAATCACCAAGTAGAGGTAAGTCTTAAAACTCTTTTACACTAGCTGAGTTTAGACAGTTTAGTAGTGACGTTAAGGGTTGACTACCCTTCTGCAGCCAATTCCTACCAATTCCTACCGAAGACATTGGGCTTGAAATAAAATTTCAGTATCGTGTTCAAGAGAATCCAGAGTACGAGAAAGAAAAGAAAAGAAAGAAAGAAAAGTAGAAAGTTTCCCGCTAACAGAAGCCAACTACGCCAAAGCAGTTGCAATTTAGCAACTAGTTTAAAACCTCGGTTTGGAAGATATGATTTGGTGGAGTTTTTTTTTTGTCAGAGAGTTGTTAAAATTGATAATTTAGATTCAGAAACATGAAAAAACTCAATGATATCTCTGTATGATAAACTCGAATGCTATCTTAGAGCACTAGAGACACTGGAAGTAACAACTGATAAATGTGCTTCAATACTCCTGTGATTGAATCCTGTTTGCGATAAGAGTTCCTGAAAGCATGGAACAGAAGTGCTTCTTACGCAACCTCAACTGATGCTAAGGAATGGTTGATTAATTTTATGTTCTTCCATAAGGCCGAAGCCTAAGGGAGAATGTCATGGCTGGTTTGGGTTTGTATTCAAGTGAAAATCGCCAATCTTTTAAGAAAAGAAGACAGCGTTTGACCACAGGAAGAGTGCCTACAGCTATCAATTTACTCACTACAACTTCAAAGGATGTGAATATAATATAAGTTTTTTATTCTGGAACACACCCGAGCTCAGGCCGTTTTTCGGATTAAAAGAAGAGTTTCAGAAAAGCAGAATATTTTAAGAAAAAGCAGGGCTTCTTCTCTTGACGGCTGAATATCCAGTTCGTAAGTGCAAAGTGTTTTTGAAATGTGTAATATGCGGTAGAAAAACATGTGCCATTTATGTGTGATACTTTAAATGCTCTCGATAGGAAATCGGACAAGAGGGATGAAAAATGCGCATGTTCTGAAATCAATATGTCAGAATGAGTCTGAGCAAGATAGAACTGATGAACTTAAGGGAAAGACAGAATTGAAACCATTCTGGAAACAGGAATGAAAGTAGATTCTGAGAAGAGGAAAGAGCTTCAATTAAAGTAAGGTGAAGAATAAAATAAAATTCAATACAGACAACTATGCAATACAAGGTTCATTGGATGAAATGTGCTTATAAAACTTGGGGCTTAATGAGCTGTAACACAGCAATGTGTTAAGAAGATTTAAGTCAACAAGATGAAGAATAACTTAAATGTCTTTGTCGGCTTTCGAAAAGCATAAGCACAGAATTAGATGAAAGAAAATCTTCCGTAGATTACGAAGAGCTTAATATGATACTGTGTGACTGCAATAAATAAATGCGAGACCGCTGACCTATATATAGTGTTGCGTGCTTACGGGTTCGTAATAGATGGAATGCTCAAGTCTAATGAAAAGTTGATAAAATTTGTTCTTATCACAACAAATAAAACAAAATGCTGAAATTTTTCTTCACAGATATCCGTACAATATCCCACAGTAGTTATATTTTAAACTACTAAAACGTTAAATAGAACACAATTCAAAGCGCAGAGAAAGCTAATCCAATCTCACCGCGAATTCGCTACAGTCAACAACAACAAATAAGTAAACAACTGAATTGAGATGTTTTTCTCCGGCTTTTATAAGCTATTTATTCATGCACAGAAACATTTTGGTAATTTTTATTTTCTCGATGTTCCTGAAAAGCAAAAGAGCAGAATCACAGTTACAGCTAATACACAATTGCATTTATTCAAATTAAATATCAGTTACGGAGATAAACTTTTATTCAATGCGCGTGCTCTGTATTTTTACTTTTTCAGCGTAGTTTTCTCTTAAAACTCGTCACGCACTGCATTGCACGGGGAAATAAAACAATTTTAATTACAGTTCTACCAAAAATACCTAACTGTATACAAAATCCATAACACTGCCCCCTTCCAAAGGACTGCACGTCTCGGCCAGTGAAATTCCTGAACAGGAAGCTAAACTTACAATTACGACATCAATGCAATACCAAACATTACATTACAATAATAAAGAACATAAACAATAATTGCAATAAGTGACTAAAACAAATCAAACACAATCAAATACTAAATACAAATCAAATACAAATGAAATACTATCAAATCCTGAATACAAATCAAATACAAATGAAATACTATCAAATACTGAATCCAAATCAAACACTATCAAATACTGAATCCAAATCAAATACTATCAAATACTAAATCCAAATCAAATACTTAATGCAAATCAAATGCTATGAAATTTAGAAACAAAAAGGATTGTGGTCTTATACTATTTACATTATATACATAAGTATTATGTAAGGCGCTAACGTGTCGTAATGAACGAATTTAGGCTTAAAGTTCGATGATTTACGGATCCGAACCACAACGTCGTTCAGCCTATTTAGGACTGTGTATGGAACATCCGAAAGTGACTGTAGTTTCGGACAGAGACCTTTTCGTCGAGCCGGATTCCCCAACAACACCTTGCCTCCTTCGTTGAATCGGTGTCCAGTAGTTCTGGTGGCGTATCAGGTCTTTGTCTCCGTCATCAAGTTGACTCGCTCTCGTGCAAAATTGTACATCACTTCAAAACGGACTTCGAGATCTTGGCGATATTCCTCAGGTGGTGAAGCCGAATCTAGAAGATGACCAAATAAGAGATCACATGGCAGACGAAGGTCACGACCGATGAGCATCTGGGATGGAGAATAGACGGTGGTCTGGTGTTTCTCTTCGACCCTAGTATGATTCGGCAGCTCTCTGAGTAGGGTCTTTCAGACGAGACGTCGGGTTTCCAGGTGAGGATCCTTTATGATAACGGACAGTCATGTCCTCAGATGTTGAAAGCAGTTTTTTTTTGAAGTACAAGGAAAAATAGTATTTTCTTAAAAAGGCTAATCTGAGTATGCAAGGATCTGTAATATCCGCCACATATGCCGTGTGATGGTAGGCGGCACTTCCAGGCATGTTCACTTTTCACTCCCATCTATGTGAATTTCATCTCCAGACGCAGTCTGGAGGGTAAAGCAGGATTGCGTCCAAATGACTTTATCTTTAAATTGTTGACCTTAATGGTTTCGAATGATAGTAGCATTAGCTCCTGCGTCAATGATCATATTCCAAGGAACTCCATCGATATACCTATTGATAGATAGTTCATTATTGTTTCCACTCACTGCAGAAATTTTGAGCACTTTAAAATGGGTCTTCTCATTATCCTTCAAATTCCTCTCTGCGATATGTCCATTAATTTGTTTCCCGCATCATTTCTGGGAAATCGTCTTATTGTCCACGCCCTGGAGATTTCTGCAGTTCCTTTGCACGTGGCCTTCAGCTCCGCAGCTCCAGCACTTTGATTTCTTCTTGCACTCCTTTTCCGTCTCATGACATTTAATAGTCTGTTTAAATTGTCTTGTTTTCCGTGCTCTGGGGTGTTCTGCAGTTTTTTCGTATATGACCTTCAACATCGCAGCTCCAGCACTTTAGAATTGGCTTCTTTTCACTAATATTCCTTCTCCAGGCACTGACTTGTCTGATAAAATAATCTGTGTTATTTTCCGTGCCCTGTAGTACTCTGATTCCATCGTATGTAGCCTTCCATGCTACATTTCCAACCCTTTAGAGCCAGTTGTTCTCACTCCTACACCGTATCAAAGCATTGACTTGTCTGGATAAATCATCTAAACTAGCCATCGTTTGATCCACTGGCTCGTAGATTTGCACAGCTCTGACTGGTTGGAAGCCTTTACAAGTTGCCTGCTGGGCTGCCTCGTATTACATGGCGTACAACAGGGCACGTTTTACGTCTTTGACATCTGTCATTCGCTGTGCTTTCTGTATTTCAGGATCCCGGATGCCGTCGATGAGGTACTGCAAGGACAGGATTTCTCTTTTTTTTGTAGGGCACTCTGAAAAGGCGAAGTGGGACAGCCTTTCAACATCTGTGGCGAGCTCCTGGAATGTTTCCGTGGGCCTCTGCTGACGGGATTTCAATTGAAGCCTAGTGTAGTCTTTTAAACATTTCTCGCCAAAGCGCAGCTCCAACGCGCCGGATAGACCTTTGAAGTCTAGTCTCCACAGCGTCTGCTCTCACAGAAGCCACGAGATGACAGCTTGGGAATTCCATCCATTTGCATCCGCAACTATAGAAAACTGTATCTTAGGCACTTGCCAAGAGGTCTTCCCATCATATATGGATAACTTCAGGGAGGGAAGAGAAGGTATGAAAAAAAATTTAAAACCATTACTATTGCTCCCTGCCATCACTACAAATTTCTTCAAGGTATCAACTTCTTTGGCGACCGAAGTAACCCTGTTATCAATTTGTTGTTCCACGCAAGAAACTCTCTCTTCTATTTGTTCTTTCATGGAAGAAACGCTTTCTTCTGTTTGTTCTTTTACCAAAGAATCTGTTTCTTCAATGTGCCCAACTTTATTTTCAACCGCGTCAATTCTGCCTTACATAGCCTCGAATTTATTTTCTATAACGCAGGTAATTTCTCTTTTCATTTCCACTTGACTTGCTTCAGTCTTTTCTTGAACAACCTTCCTTTCTTCTTTAACAGATTCCTGAACAGCTTTCATTTCTTCTTTAACAGATACTTGACCGCTTTCATCTCCTTTTTAACGGAATCTTGGCCAGGTTTCATCTCTTTTACGGAATTTTTCATTTCTTCTCAAAATAATGCGTGGCTAGCTTTCCTCTTTTCTTGGAATGCAGCAGAAGCAGTGACGAGCTGTCTCAATTGTTCTTCCATAGTTCTTGTGACTGGCATTCAAATCCCCCTTCTGACACCAATAAAATATTGCGTGCGTACGGTTTCGCAATAGGTTGAATGCACAAGTCTGATGAAAAGTTATTCATCAGAAGCTTATCACAAGCTTATCACAAGAAATACAAGAAAATCCTAAAGTTTTTCCTCACAGATATTCGTGCAATATCACAGTATCACACAGTAGTTATATTTTAAACTACTAAAACGTTAAGTAGAACACAATCCAAAGTGCAGAGAAAGCTAATCCGATCTCACCGCGAATTCGCTACAGTTAACAACAACAAATAAATAAACATCTGAACTGAGATGTTTTTCTCCGGTTTTTATAAGCTGTTTAATCATGCACGAGAACATTCTTGTAATTTTTATTTTCTCGAGGCTTCTGGAAAGCAATTTCATTTACAGCCAACACACAATTTCATTTGTTCAAATTAAATATCAGTTACGGAGATTAAAGTTTTATTAAATGCGCTTGCTCCTGTATTTTTACTTTTTCTACGTAGCTTTCTCTTAAAACTCGTCACGCGCTCATCATATACATATGATGATTCAAATGAACTGGTACCACTGATACACGGAATGTTTATTCATGCAGACAGCAACAGCGAAACTTCAGGTCTTGACAGCGTAGAACGATCTTCCTTGATAAAACGCATAAAGGGAGTGCAAAAGTTATGTGGAAATCTTAGCCAAAATTTAGAAATGAGAATCTCTCCCTTTTAGTCTACGAAGAAGTAAGAAGAAATGGTGTTTTATACGTTGGTGATGTTGTCCTAATTGGGAATAACCATATCCGGCGCATTGATTGGCCTCATAGAATAATTTTATAAGTCTATCCTGTAAAAGACGGTGTTCCGAGAGTAAGAACCTCTAAGGGTAAAAGGATGTGTTCTTTTCAAAGATTTCATCCATTAGAAATTTCTGAAGAAAAGCAGTATGGGCGAAAATTGATGCTGATCTCCTGAAGGCGTCTTAGAAAAGTGACATATATTGTTGCGTTTTACGGGTTCGCAGATTTGAGAGTATCCGATGAAAACACGATGTAGAACAATAAAAAGCACAATTTATTTACAGGAATCACTATTTACAGCACAGTTCCAAAATTACCTTTAAAAGCGTCGAAAATCTACAATAAATACGCTGAAACAATCAGCAACACAGCTTCAGGCTGTAACTGTAAAGGTAGCTTCACGGCAACACTAAACTTATAATAAAACACCGTGAAACAATCACCAATACACTGTCAAGCTATACTGTAAAGATAGCTTCACGGCAAAGCACTATCTCGATCGCTTTCCGTTCACCAAAACTCTCGCTTAGCAGCTATTTTCACAACTAATCACACTGCTCGCAACACTTCACAATCTCGCAACTCGCAACAACAACTCGCCACTCTCAGAAACGCAAGGGTTTATATAGCTTTTCTTTAAGTTCGACACGTTTCGAGAAATATCTCGAGAGGAAGTTATTCTAGAAGCTTCCCGATTGGACCATGGGATATCGCCTATTTGGTCGCCAAATGGGCGATAAAGTCGCCAATCTGGCAACCCTACCATACACTATTTTATGGCAACCCTAGTGCTATGCCGGAAAGCTTTCATACAGGCGCAACCGCCGAATTTTTCGTAACAATATGTTTAGAGATAATCCCGAATCTTCTTTTGAGGACTCTGATAGCGCATAAGTGAAGCACCCTCCAAATAGTAGATTAGGAAAAACCATAAGAATTCCTCGTGGGATAGACTTGTGAACTTTGTTTCTTATTTAACTTGCGTAATTCATTATGGTTTAAATTTTACATTCACAAACTTACGATTTCTGCTTGCTCTAAATTTGTGTGGCGAAGTTCCGTTTAAAAATTCCACTTTGCGAAGTAGCAGTATGTTAAAGATTGTAAGCTAATATCAATATTTAAACTTAACTACTACTTCACCTATGATTTTCAACTTATGTTTTCGTTTTACTTTTCCCTGTTGTTAAATGGCAAAGCTAGTTGTTAATTCTAATGTTTATAGAATGTAATGTTGTACCTATTTGGTGTTTCTTTGTTACCAATGTTAATTTTAAATTGCATTTAATGAATGATTGCTAATTTTGGCTACTCTTTAGTATAGCCCACCCAGAATTTTCACCAAAAAATATCACCAAGCATGGCGATAAATGATAGGATGTAGCAACCCATACCGGTGTACGAGCATGTGTGGTAACCCATACCATTCCGCAAACGCTATGTAAACAACCTTCAATTCCTACTATTTTCTGCTTCTCTAGATTTCTGGAAAGCAATAAGAGGTCAATTACATTTTTTCAGTTTCAATACAAATTACCGAGATATCCATTTACTCAATGTTAAATGCGCGTGCTCCTGTATTCTTACTTTCCTGGCATAGCTTTCTCTTAAAATTTATGTCGTGCCGCATTGCATGGGGAAATGCAATTTAAATTATAATTCTACTAAAATAAACTATCTAAATACAAAATTCGTAACGCTATTATCGACGATTATTTAACGCTCAGACATCGTTGAGAATACTGTTGAGATAAGATCTTTGGCTACTTTAGAGGTGAGATTTTTCCATTTAGTTATGGCTTGCTCTAAACCTGCTGTTAGTGATGTTGTAATGTAAGTATCAGGAGATCTTAAAGGAAATTTTAAGATGAAGATTTCAAACAAGCGTAAAAGTTTGGGAAAGCTAGCATTTCAAACAATATTTTATGTATGAATTAACAAGAGAATATGAACTTTTCGTGGGATTTTTGATGGATTGTGGATTATTTTATTTTTTTTTTCGAGGTGATCTCGTAAAATTCTGTTCTTTTCTTTTTTAGCCCATTATTTGTAGTTAAAATTATTTGTTAATGGCAAATATCTAAAGGGTTTCCGCGTTTTTCTTAAAATTACATCTTTTTAACCTTAATCACTTTCATTAATCATTCTTTAATATTTTTTTAGTTAATCCATAGGAGCTTTGTCCTTGAAGGACTATTGTTTGTATCTGAGAACATCTGTTCATTTCAGTGGGCGCCTGGAGAGTCTCCTATCCCAAACTACGTTGCATTTATTTTTCGAACATTGACGTCGATGGTGAGGAATTGTCTAATAATAGCATGGAAGCAACGATGAACGTCGGAATATGAAGTAATAGCATTATTTTAAGATTGTGAGGTCTATTCTTTGCATATCTTTTCTATTAATTCATCTTTTCATACAAAAGAAGCAGTAGAGGCCGATGGTGTATTGAGTTAGGGTAAAGGCATTAGAGGGGTTAGAGACACAGTTTCGGTCGATAAGAGCGGGCGTCCTTCTGAGGCGGTGACGATGTTGAGACTGAACTGGAGGATAGCTGCACTGCTTCTAGTAGTCTGCGTTACGTGATGACAGGTGCGACATCTGATTGGATCGGTGATAGCTGGAAACTGATAGCCTGAAGAGGGTCACGTGCAAGCAGTGATTTTACATATTATCTATCTTAGTTAAGTTTTAAGTATAAAGAATTTATAATTTTTATTTAAGGCTTAAAGTGAATTAAAGTTAAATTTTAGGGTTTGCGTTCCATGTAACTATGACAAATTCTTGGGGTGTATTAATCATGACTTAAGTTAAAAATATTAGATTCCTCACAAATATTGAAAAGAATAAATAACTTCTCCATAGGAGTTTCAGATTTTTTTAATTGATCCATATTGGATCTTAACAATTTTAGGAATTGAGAAATTTTTACGTTACTCAATATATTATAGATTTCTTTGATAGTGGGAAAAATATCATTGAAAAAATTAATACTACTATTAATATAGGTATTAGTATTCTTCTGAGTACTCTGACTAGCTGCCTGCGCATAATTTTTTCCTTGCGTGGTGCAAGGTGCTGGGCTAACTGTGGGTTGATGAATAGCAGTTCCTGACATCTTGTTTTGGCCAGATTTAGGTTTATTTTTTGGAAATTTTTCGCACCCACGGTACGAAGCAGGATGATTTTTGTGGTAATTTGCACAAACTGGGTTTTCAATAAAACCTTCTGATGGACAGTCGCTAGTTTTATGTTGCTGAGCACATTTTACACATCTTGGTAAGAAGAAACAGGTGTCCGAAGAATGGTGGAAACGCTGGCAGTTATGACACTGCGGCACTGTACTTTTGTTTACATATTTCTCTATTGAGACTATGAAAGTCCAAGATGTGTTTCAATATTTTCTGTAAGATTTAACTGGGCCTGAAATAATGGCAGTAACTGCTTGGTTCTAAAACGAGTGAACTGTACTACTTTGAATACTGAGTAGTCTAAGTTTGTAAGTTCCTGAATTATTTCCGATTTATCGGTGGTAAAGGGGAGGCCCCGTATAACTACTTTGATAGGTCGTTTATGCTTGGGAGTTATGACATAATGCTCAATATTGTTATTTATTAAGTCATGGGTTAATAACCTATGATCGTCAGGAGTACTCGGAAGTAATTTTAAAAATTCCCTGTTGACTTTGCCATAGAGAGTAGCTTTGGTGAGCTTTGATATTTTAGTCAAATATTCATTATATGTGGCGCCATCTGCTGGCTTGACCATAATAGGAGTAGGCGTTAAGCTATTTCTATTTGCTTGATTAACTGATGGATTAACATTATTTGCATTTACAGATGCCTGGTTGATATTACTAGTTTGAGTTAGGGTACTATTATTAATGCCTGCCTGGGGTTGAGAATTTACAGTAATTGCGCTAAAACTAATTCGCACTTTAAGAATACTAGCTTGAGATTGAATTAATTGAGTTTTCTTAGCTGTTTTAGTAGGTTTAATAAAACCATCTGAGTCCTGATTTCTTAACAAATTTTTATGTTTACTCTTACTATTACTACTAGAAGAACTGCTTGCGTGAGTACTATAAAAATTTAACTTATTCTTCAGTCCTACTAGTTTTTGTCGCTTTCTTTCCAGTCGAGCCTTTAGAATATCGGTGTGATAGTCTCTATCCGTCACTAGTCTATTGGCAGCGAGGCTTTGCAAAGTGTCCACTTTTGTAGCGATGGAGTTTTCCAATAATTCAATTTCCTTTCGTAATTTATTAATTTTTGCATCCGTTAAAGCTGGCGGGTCCTGATCGATTTCCATGATCGGTTGAGAGGCGGGAGTAGTCGTCGTAGAGACTGGGATCGTATTTCTATCCGGCGGCACGGCGTCGCCTAAGTTCTCTCGCTCTTCATCGCTAACACTCGGAGCCAACATTTCTGCTAGTTTCCGTTAGTATTTTTTATTAGTTAGTTTTCCGTTAGTTAGAAAACGACTATTGTTTTCGTTTTGCGATTTTGCGTTGGAAACATTAAATGTCGGTTCAATTTTCAAACTGTTGCCACCAAATATTTACTGTATTATATTTAAAGAAATTAAATAATGAAGAATGTGCATAAATGTATGCATGTTTCGCGCATTGTGATTAAACGGTACCTACAGCCATCGAATTTTGCATGACGTAATCCTACTGCGAATATGGGCGTCTGGAAGCCCAGATTTGAAATTTTGAATTTGTTTTATTATCTATTTCATATTTTATAAAACTTTAATGAATTTTTGATTAACAAACTCGAGGATTTCAAAGCGAGCAATGGCAACGTTGTACAGAAAAAAACATTCTTATCTCCAGCGCGTGAGACTGTGTATCGGAAATTCTAAGGATATGCTCAATTTAAAATTATTTTGCGATATTGCTCTTGAACTGAATTTTATGGTTTAGGTGCGAAGAACATGATAGTCACTAAATAAAGGTAACACACAAAACTTTAAAAAAACTCCCCTTTGAGCGTAATGTAAAATCTGAAAACTTTCAGATTTTTTTTTCTTTTAAAATCGTGTTATGATAGTTGTAAATTTATTTCTATAATCCGCGATTTCTGGTGAAAACAATATGGTGGCCATTTTTCAAACACAAAATTTCGTCGGAAATCTTGATGGCAACCATTTTTTAAAGCACGGTATTTGACGTGCTTTGGCGCCAAAAAATTCGCGAAATTTTGAAGGTGGGTTATACTGAAGCTGTTCCCTAATTTTTAATATTATCGGATTCATTCATGTGGAGAACCTGTAGTTCAGCTGAATGATTTTAAAATATATCCTAACCTTTTGTTTTACTACTGTTATTATATGCAGCATTCTTTCTGTTAGTTTTAAGGCCCATTTCTTGAGTTTTCATGAAGGGGGAAAAAAAGAGATTTGTGAAGGATTTATAGAATGATTTTGGGGTCTAGTAATATATGAGGTCCTATGTCCTGGATTGCTGAGCCAAAACAGTAATCATATTCATTAATTAAAGTTGTTTTTATTTCACTAATGGTCAGTTATTAATGGGACGTCAATTAATGCACTAAGATTAGAACATTATGTTTCAGTAAAAGCATTAGCAAAGGCCAAAAGGGATTATTTGACATCTAATATATTTTGAACCAAGGTATACTGCGTTTGATAAAAGCATATATCTCCAGACACTAGAACAAGGTACTGTTGTGCACTGTATCCACTGAATTCAGAATGGCAGTTTCATTTAACTGTCGCCCAAAAAGCTAAAAAAATGATTTTCCATAATTTCGAAGAGGCAAGTGAAAGGAGAACAGTCCGTAACAAAGCCGAAATATAGGACCTGTAAGTCCACCATTATCTTGCCACACTTCTACACGCTCCTTTCGGGCCAATGTAATTAAGTATGGAAATCAGAAATATTCGCTGCAGGACTTATGTGCATGTTTAAGTTGCAAAAGACTCCTCAGACTCTGAGCTTACACCTTAACTTAGTGGTTATACTTACTTTGGAAAGGAGCTTCTGCTATCAGTGATTAGAGAGTATATGATCTAAAGTTTAGTCACTAACTTTGTGTTTAGAGAGTATATGACTTAAAGTTTAGTCTACTAACTTTGCTTCCGAATCATGTGCTTCTTTTTAAAACTCTATTATCTTACTTCTAGTTTTTAGATATTTTCATTATCGTAGTCAATTACTATAAGGTTTCTTCATCTTCCTTCGTTTATTAATCAACGTATTATCATTACTGAGCTGCATTACGTTACCTCATTTTAAACTGCCGCTCAAGTCAGCCTCCATCAACGCGCTTTTCACGAAGCGAAACTCATTAAAAGGAAATGAAGTGGGCAAAAATTCAATTACGAAACACAACTATTTACAGGACCATTTGCCGTCCAACCGGTATAGAGGTTACCGTCGCTTATTTCGTACCGATGGCCCCGGATTGAAAGAGTAATTTTTTTTCGAGTCGCTCGCTCTAGACGTTTATAATCATTGGCCACTACTAAGGCCGGGAGGGGTGGTCTCTTTATAACGGAGGCACCTAACAGGTAAGCCACCTATGCAGAGACGGAAAAATTACATCCCTGACTTCTTCGGGATTCAAAGCTGGGTCCCTCGGTAAAGCAGAGTCACTAACCACTTTTCATTCTCCGCAAGTAATAAGGGCCCGTCCTCGTGCGACGGAAGTGACGTCACAGAAAAGGGGGGCCCTCTGCCATCTTGGATCACATGACAACAGGAAGTGACGTAGATAGATGGGATGACGGACAGAATGACGTCATGCATAGTTTCGTTTTTATTCTATGGCAACGATTTTGTATTTTCAGTTTTATTTTTTGGTGGCAACGACAATTTTTTTAGGTTTGTGGCAACGAGCTCTTGAACAACGTGTTTGGAATGACATCATCCATTTCTTGTTTGATCACGTTGTCTTACAAAATGGCGTCTGCCGTATCACACCTTTGTATGCCTCCACTCAGGTATATGGATACTTTTCTGTAGACCAATCAGATTCTATGAAACATGACCTCACCGCCTCTTAGCCAATCACCATTCAGATGAAATAAAGTGTTCCTACCTGATATGAGACTATCCCGAGAAACATTCCACATTTCTTTCCTAGTTGTCGCCCTGAGTGTACATACCTGCTTTTGCTTCGACCACCGTTTATCATATTTCACTGCTTCGAATGGATCAGGCATGGAACCACAACGCTGCAGCGGTAAGTAATTTTTTGTGAAAAATTTTGGATGGAAAACCTGTCTGAGAAAGAACCTATGTCTTTGAATGATAAAGTGTTGAGGCATGAAGACCTTGTTCACACACAAGATATCCTGAGTATGAAAAGAAAAGCAGAAGAAACCACCCATTTTGAGGAAAAAGTATGTATTTGCGAAAAGTTTATATGTTAAAGTGACTCATTTTTAATGTATTCTATACTAACCGACTTATTGTATGTGACTCATTTTTAATGTATTCTATACTAACCGACTTAAATTTTTCTTTCAGCGCAAAGGACACTTCAGTGAAGATGCTATTCCAGAGGAGCTCATTCACATGGGAAACAATATCTTTGTGGGACCCAGCATTTACAAGGGAAAAGTGACTGTGCATATCCGAGAGTATGCTAAATATGGTAAAACTTACTATCCAACAAGACGTGGAGTGAACTTTGAGCCATGGTGTTTGAATGTTCTCTCAAACAACATGGCAGCGGATGAAGAAGACCTGCTGACACTGAATCTGGAATTGCCCAAGAACTTTGTGGTCACGCATAAGGATTCCCACTTCACTCTGAAACAACTTTCTTCTCAAGAAGATGAAAAAAGTAGCCTCAGCATTACGACTACACAGTGGGAAGCACTGGTGAACAACTTTAGCCGTATCAGCGACATTGTCACCAACCTCGTTTATCAAAACATGAACTTTTGTGAAGCTTACAAAAGCGTATCCGACGACATTTCTATGGGAAGAGCACGCCTCCAAGCCATTTTTAAAGACGTCGCTGGAAGAGCTTCTTAACCAACAAGAAGAACTGAAATATCCTAAGCACATAGACTGTGAAGAACTCGTTCATAAAACTGAAACTGCGAATGCCATTGCTCTGAGATTCAGTGCTGTTGACATCGCCAGACAATTTTACGGAAATATTTGGGGTGAAGAATCGTATTTAATGTTACTGAAACCTGCTCACTACATTACCAAGGACTTTAAAATCTGTGAGTTTAAACCATGTACTCAACGAAGTAAGAGACAAATTTTGTACTACGAATGGTGTCTTAGGTATTGAATACTACGAATATTTGCAAAATAATTATGATACTCAATAAAATGTTATTTTATTTTACAACGATCTCATGACTGTCTCCAGGTTCAGACCTTATTTAAAAGAATGAATCTGTAATTAACATTGTCATAATTTAAAAAAAAACATTTTTAGGAAAAAGCTATGGATTTTTATAGAGTATAAATATGGTTGTTCTTAAACTTATATCTTTACTTGTTCAACCTTTGAGGTATTAAGTAGCATTCATTTTCTCTCTTGTACATGTGTTAGACCTATTTGTAGAATATATTGACTATTAGAAACTCTGTCATTATTTCCCTGTTCTAGTTAAATATATGTAAATGAATATCAGTGTACGCTTAGATCTCAACAAATGTTGCAATGAACGCAGCTCTGGGTCAGACCTATCGGGATCCACAGGTCCCCTCAAGTTTTAGGGCTGTTGCTGCTTTGCATAGTGCTTTAAAAGGTGGCGTAAAAACAAAAGACATCCAGAAATGGCTAAAAACCAAGGATTTTTATACTTTGCACAATACTTTGAGACACAAGTTTCCCAGGAACAGAATCATCGTAGGAGGCTTAAACGAGCAATTTCAATCTGATTTAGTGGATATGCAATCCTTGGCCTCTTTTAATGATGGATACAAATATTTGCTGACCTGTATAGATATTCTTTTCAAATACGCTTGGGCTATTCCTCTCAAAGATAAAACATCTGCGTCCATCAAACCTGCTTTCGAAAAGATATTTTCAGAACGTACACCCGAATCATTATAAACAGATGCAGGTAAGAGTTTACCAATAAACAAGTTCAAAATTTTTTGAAAAAAAGAAACGCTTACTCTTTCACGACACATAATGCAACCAAAGTTTCTGTCATAGAACGATTTAATCGAACTCTAAAAACAAAAATGTGGAAATACTTTACCGAAATGAATATACGAAAGTATTTGGATGTCATAGATAAATTGATATCCAGTTATAACCATACATCGCATCGTAGTATTAAGACAGAACCTTTATCAGTTACGTTACAAAATCAAGAAAAAATTTGGAAAACATTGTACGGACAGCAACCAGCACAAGTATCTGTTCCAGCTGATTTAAAAATTGGAGATACGGTGTGCACTAGCCGAGAAAGGATACGAACAAAATTGGACAAGAGAAATTTTTACAATCTATAAAATTATTCGACGGATTCCTGTTGTCTACAAACTGAAAGATCTAGTAGAAGTTATACAAGGAACATTTTATAAACAAGAACTACAGAAGGTTTCGGACTCTGGTTATTATCCTGTTGAAAAAGTTTTAAAAAAGAGGAAGCGTTGCGGGAAAGTGGAATATTTTGTGAAATTTCAGGGGTACCCTGAAAGCTTCAATGCTTGGGTAGATGATGTTAGAAGGATATAAAAGGCCTGTACATTTTGCTTATCTGTCATTTGAACGAAACATGTCTTTCTTTATCACACTGATAAGTGACAGCTCCATGCGCTTTTTTCCAGACAACAAAATTTCACAATTTACCACTGAGCTTTCTACTTCGATTGATTTAAATAGTCAGTGGGAGTTGTCTCTTCTGGACTTTATTTACCCTCACACATGGTATAACGTCCGAAAAGAGAATAATTTATTTCGATTTGATTTGGGTGATGGGAAATTGGAAGGTCGAAGAGTGCCTCCAGGATGTTATGACATGATACCAGATTTATTAAAGACCATGAAAATACCCTCCCATAAAAATAAGATTGAATTCAGTTATCATCCTGCCGCGAAAAACGTGACCGTAAAAACAGACGAAATCTGCAGAGTCGTTCTTCACGAAGGATAAGTTGAGCTTCTAGGTTTTGAGCCGGGTATTTACAAAGGATTGGAGCAAAGTCCTTTCGTAGCCGATCCCAAAGTATCTTTTCCTGTCATGTATGTGTATTGCGATCTCGTAGAGCCTCAAATTGTGGGAGATGTACAAGCTCCGTTGTTAAAAATTGTCACCATAGAAGGAAATGACGGAGACATCATAAACGCTCATTATCCCAGGCCCTTTTACTTGCCAGTTATCCGTCAGCATTTTCAGACTATACATATTGAAATAAGACTTCATTCTAGAGACTTAGTACCATTCGAAAGAGGCAAAGTATTTATTGTGTTGCATTTTCGCCTAAGACAAATTCTATAAAAGAAGCATTCATCTGCAAATTGATTTCATTTAGATTGTGTATGCAAGATTAGAAGCATCAAACATGCGGATGCGTTTGATGTTGCATGAAGAAATTTGAAGATTATTATTTAGCTCAAACTGGAAATGGATTACCTTACTATCAAGGAACCATTTTACAGAAAGGTTATGGTATTGGTGAATTTTTTGCAAAGCTGTTTCGCAGTGCTATGCCTTTTTTTATGAGTGGAGCTAAAACAGTTGGGAAAGAAGCTTTGCGGACTAGAACACAAATTGCAAACGACGTACTGTCAGGAGAAAATTTTAAAGTCTCCCTCAAAACCAAATCTAAAGAAGCTGACAAAAAATTAGCGAGGAAAGCAGTTCAGAAAGCAGACGAGATGATCGGTCACGGAAGGTTTTAAAGGAAGCGTAAAACCCCCAAACACTTCATTTCGTCTAAAGCCAGGAAGGTGCAACGACGTGATATTTTTGACCCGCAATGGCTTTTCTGTTAAAAAACTATAGAGTGCGCAAAATCCGAATTGGATTTATTTTCGTTAGTTCCCACACAAACAGCTATCGAAAAAGGTCAGTGGGTTGAATTTCATCCATTAGCAAATGTATCGGAAGGACGTCCTGTCGAGTTCAATGTTTCTGGAAGTGAAGACGACTACCTTGACTTATCACAGACACAACTCTATGTCAAAGTGAAAATTTTAAAAAATGATAGCAAGCCAATCACGGCTGAAAATAAAGTGGGACCTATCAATCATTTTTTACATTCTATGCTTTCTCAAGGGGATATTAGCTTAAATGAAAGACTCGTTTCTACCGGTAATAACACGTATTCCTACAGAGCCATGATACAAAAACTACTGAATCATGGTTTTGATACTAAAACGTCTCAACTGTCATCAGAATTGTTTTTCAAAGATACAGCAGGACGTATGAATGTTTTTTATACTCAAGACACTTAGCCGAAAGAAGGATTCAACCAACGAGCAGAAATGTTTAAACTAAGTGCCTCGGTCGATATGATTGGCCGATTGCACTTCGACACGTTTCATCAGGAAAGACTTTTGTTGAATATGGCGGATATGAAAATTAAACTCATACGCAGCAAACCTAAATTTTGTTTATTGGACGAAGGTGAATTTAAAGTTTTATTCGAACAAGCTTCTTCGTTTGTAAGAAAAGTGAGAGCCAGTCCGGGTGTTGTGCTAGGACATGCCAAAAGCCTAGATAAATCAACAGCCAAATATCCCATTAATAGAGTGCTCTGCAAAGTCTGTTCCATTCCAACGGGAATTATGAGTTTTATTCAAGACAATATTTTCATAAGTCAAATGCCTAATCGTATTCTGGTGGCATGTGTCGATAACGATGCCTTTAGCGGAAACTATAAAAAGTCTCCTTTTGAATTCAAGCATTATAATACACTCATGGACAAAAAAAATTAGCGCACCAAGAAATAATTGCGAGATCGTAACGAAACTTGCAATGAAGGTACATGTTGGGGAGATATGCAAATGATTCGAAATGCAGCGTGATTGCGCATTACGTATAGCCGGTAGAGGGCATTGAACGTCGTACTCTGTGGCGTATAAAACAGGTAACCAACGCTTGTTTGAGTGTGCTGAATCATTTACAAAGGAAAAGCTGAGCTAGACATGCCATTACGCCGTGTTCGAAGACAATATGAGCAGTTGTCAAAGTTTGAGAGGGGGAGAATCGTTGGGATGATGGAAGCTGGGTGGTCAGCTAGGCGAGTAGCTCGTCAATTATGCGGCTCTGATTGTGTTGTGAGGAGGTGTTGGGACCAGTGGACCCGAGAGATGTCATGTGCACAAAGACCAGGCTCAGGACGCCCTCGACAGACCAGTCGTCGAGAAAACCGCCACATCGTAAGAAATGCACGCGTACAGCCAACTGCTTCATGGACCGCTATCCAGGCACAGGTAGTACCTTCACTAGTGACCCCTGTGTCTTGTCGAACCATACGAAGGCGCCTGGCTGAAGGACAGTTGGTATCGCGGCGCCCATTACGTGTGCTGCCCTTGATGCCCACCCATCGACGCCTTCGTTTGGAGTGGTGTCGAGCACGAGGAAACTAGACTGCAGCGGAATGGAACAAGGTCATCTTTAGCGACGAATCCAGATTCAATCTCGGCAGTGATGACAATCGTGGTCGTGTGTGGAGAGCCCGTGGTGAAAGCCTCAATCCTGCCTTTGCTGTACAGCGACACATCGCTCCCACAGCTGGTTTGATGGTATAGGGTACCATTGCATACAATACACGGTCACCCCTAGTATTGTTCCGCGGCACCATGACAGCCCAGCGATATGTTCATGAAATCCTTCAACCACATGTGTTGCCAGTCATGCAATGGCTTCCAGGAGCCATTTTTCAACAAGATAATAATCGGCCTCATACGGCAAGCGTGTCACAAGTCTGTCTTCGCACTGTTACTACCCTTCCTTGGCCTGCTCGATCCCCAGATTTCTCTCCAATCGAGCATATCCGGGATCATTTGGGACGACAAGTTGGGCATCCCAAGAGTTTGAACGAACTAGAGGCAAGGTCACAGCAAATATGGAACGAAATGTCTCACGACATCATACAGACCTTGTATGACTCAATGTATGATCGTATCGAATCGTGCATTCGCGCTAGAGGGGGTCCAACGGAGTACTAACTCCTCCTTTCTTTTGCCTTTTTCTCTGAAATAAATTATCCTTTTTCTTTGATTTTCTTCTTATTTACTTATATCAAAGTAGACATTACGTAAGTAAAATTTCGTTTCATTTTGACGACTCCTTCTTGGTACGCTAATTTTTTTGTACATGAGTGTATGAACTTTATCGGCGCTTATGTGGACGGTCAGTCGCTACTCCATAAGCCTCTTCAGCCTAAGTTTGACAAAAATCATTTCATCCGAGCACACCACAATTTATTTATGAATGCAGACGACAGAGGACTTTACCTTTCAAGATCAGAATTTTCAAAAGGATTTTCCTTATTTCGCTTAGACTTGTCATCTGACCTTTGCGATGGCTCTCATTTAAATCTGGTTCGACACAGAAGCTTAAGATTAGAAGTAAAATTTGGGACTCCCTTACGACAAACTGTTTCGTTATTAGTGTATGCTGAATTTGAAAATTTGATAGAAATCAATAAAGCTCGAAATATTCTGTACGATTAAGGAAAGTGATGAATTCATCACAGATTACATCAAATATTATCTCGAGATCCTATTTCTTTGAGATATTGTGCGGGTGTTTTTCCTTGTTACAAAATACCTGCAATTCAAAGTTTTCCCTGCGCACTGGTGCTCAATACTGATAAAGATGATGAAAAAGGAACTCATTGGCTAGCTGTCTACATTGCAGACAAAGAGACTCTGGAATTTTTTTACTCTTATGGACTCCCGCCTGACGTATATGGAAAAGATATCACATCCTTTGTCAAGAAATATCGTCATGTTTGCTGGAACAAGATTTCGCTTCAGAGTTTAACTTCTAATGTATGTGGACATTATTTTATTTATTTTACTATTAAACGATGTCAAGGACTCTGTATCGAACTCATTGTATCACCCTTAGCTGGAAAGAATCGTGATTTCCAAATATTTCAATTTGTTAAAAAAAGGATATGGTGTAAACATGATTCTTAAAAAATAAAATTGTTATAATTTGAAAAAAAAATTGTCTCTTGTATTTCTTTGCACTTTTTCTACACCTATTTAAACAAAATTCATAATGTCTTCTTGTTGGCAATACACTTAAAAACGGTTTTCTGTAAAGTTTAAAAGTCAGTGTTTTCTTAATATTCTGTCATTTCAGAAGATGGAACTGCCGAACTTCGTACATCCTGTTACTTGTCTTTTGAGCGGACCAACCGGTTCGGGTAAAACAGTTTTTGTGAAAAAATTGATAAATCGTAAAATGTTCCCTCCCATGCCGACCAATATTATTTACTGCTACGAAAGTTATGAATCTCTTTTTAACTATATGAAAAATGTAAATTTTGAAGAAAGATTACCATCTAATCTGCAGGCTCTCCAAAGTGTTTTAATTATTATAGACGATTTAATATCTAAATTAGCAAGTAATCCTCGCTTAAGCAAACTTTTTCGAAACTTTTCGGTCCTTTTTATAACGCAAATCTTTTTCACCAAGGCAAGGAAGGATATGAGAAATATTCATTTAAATTCCCATTAACTTGTCCCATACAAAAAATCCTAGAGATAAAAGCCCAATCATGCATTTGGCTAAATAAATGTTCCCTGGAAAAGTAAAGGTCTTTCAAGAAATTTTTCAGGATGCTACTTCAACACCTTTCAGTTACTTGCTGATTGATTTACGTCCTGAAACAAGCGAAACGCTCCGCCTTCGCACTGGCATCTTTCCTGGAGATAAATACTATGTCTACCAGCCCCGTTATTTTCATTTCAGTTGGACACGTCGAATGGATAACATGTCTTCTTCCACCGTCATCGATTTCGAAGGTTTTCAGTGGATGCCTGATTGTTACATTGTTAAAGAATTAGCGTTTTACTCTGTGTATAAAGGATATTACAGTTGTTGGTCATTTTTACCTCCTCAGCTTTGGAAAAAATTATCATACCCTCAACAAAAGTGTTTTACCTGGGTAACAAGAAACCGTCATCACATGAATTGGTATGAGAGTGTATTACCTTATACTCATATTCGTATTATTTTGGAATATTTGTCATCTATTCACTCTGCCTTATACGTGAAAGGATTAGAAAAGAAATTATTTTTAGAAAATTTATTGTGTAGAGACATCATAAATCTGAACTGTACTGCAATAGAAAATTTAAAAAAGAAAACTTCTTTAACATGTTCGAATCATGCAAACAGAATTAATTACTGTGCTGTAACCAAATTGGCTGCATTTGCTACCTATATAAAAGAAAGTGTGCAAGAAGAAGAGCTTATTTGTCATCAAAATGTCTCATCTGAAGGATAAGGATTATTTAAAACTGGTAGGAAAAAGTCGACCAAAAGCAGCTGTATTGAAAAATTGTCCGAATCATATCATCAAATCTGTTTGTGAATGGGTTTTAAATCTTCTAAAAGGAAACGTACCCATCATCAAACGCGTCAAGAATCGACTCGTCCCTTTTAAAAGAACCTATTAATTATTAAATTACATCTTTTTAAGAAAAGAGGTCTTTTGGTTCAAAAAGGTTAAGGTTTTCTCTCTTTCCTGATTCCTGCAGCAGTCAATGTCTTATCGCAGGAGTCAGTGTGTCTCAATGTGAAAATGAACATTTGAGTGGTTTAGATACCTACATTCAAAACATGGAAAATAGACGATGAACAAAAGTCTAAATTGTACATCTAAGTTCTGCAAAAGTATGTTACGTGTCCTCATGTGAAAAATAACCTGAAACGTCGCGTCTGAAAAACAACCGCCTGAACAACTTTCTGAGACAGATGTAGAAAAGGAAAATATGCAAACAGTTCCTGTGAATCAAAAAAGAACGGCACAGAAAATAATGGATTTTCTAAACGAACATCATATTTCCTGGACACACAATAAAGAACTCATTTTGGACGATCATGTGTTTTCTGTTTCTAACATTGTTCAGCTGATAAACTTTCTCTTGAGAAACAAAACTCAAAGACCTTTCGCCTTTGAACAGTCTAAAAATATACTCAATGTTAACGACTTTTCTCAAGACTTTGCAAAAAACAAGCCTTTGATCCCTGTAAAAACTATGTATGCTAGACCTAAAAGAAAATCATCTTCGAAACTATGGCTGAAATTGTAATGAAATGTTCATAATAAAAAGTTAATTTCTGATTATTTGTGTTATGTTTTTCACAATGTCTTGATTAAATTTTTTAACATTTAATATATTTTAAACCGTTCAAAGTCAGCAGGTCTTTCACTTCCATTTCTCAACAGAAAGTTTATCAGAAAACACATGACCGTCCAAAATGAGTTCTTTATTGTGTGTCCAGGAAATCTGATGTTCTTTTAGAAAAGCCATTATTTTCTGTGCCGTTTTTTCCTGATTCATAGGAACTGTTTGCATATTTTCCTTTTCTACATCTGTCTCAGAATGTTGTTCAGACGGTTGTTTTTCAGACGCATTCACATAAGGAAACGTAACATACCTTTTCAGAACTTGGATGTACAATTTGGACTTTTCTTCATCGTCCATTTTCTTTTTTAAAATGTTTTGAATCTGGGTATCTAAATCACTCAAATGTGCATCTTCAAATTGTTGCATGCAATCCAGGGGTACCAGGGCAAATTTCTTACTGTGTTCCATGGATAACAGAGGCTAAGACACTGACTGCTGCATGAATCAGGAAAGATAGAAAACCGTCACCTTTTTTAACCAAAAAAAGTCTTTTCTTAAAAAGGAGTACTTTTTTGTCCGCTAATTTCCTTAAAGTTCTTTTAAAAGGAACGAGTAGATTCTTGACACGTTTGTTGATGGGTACGTTCCCTTTTAGAAGATTTAAAACACATTCAAAAACAGATTTGATGGCACGATTCGGACAATTTTTCAGTACAGCTGCTTTTGTTCGACTTTTTCCTAACAGTTTTAGATAATCTATATCCTTCAGATGAGACATTCTGATGACTTTCTGAGACATTTTGGGCTCTTCTTCTTGCACACTTTCTTTTATATAGGTAGCAAATTCAGCCGCTTTGGTTAAAGCACAGTAATTAATTCTTTTTGCATGATTCGAACATGTTAAAGAACTTTTCTTTTTTAAATTTTCTATCCTAGGACAGTAGAGACTTATGATGTGTCTACATGATAAATTTTCTAAAAATAATATCTTTTCTAACCCTTTCACGTACACTCACGTTTGTGAAAATTGCAACACCAAGAAGGAATCGTCATAATTGAATGCAATTTAATACACAGTTGAGTGGTAGTGGTACAAATAAATGATTAAATGTTTAAAGCAAACAAACAAGAACAAGAGATCAGAATCAGTATTTTGTGTGGCCACCACGCGCCGCAATAAGTGCTGCTACACGACGTGGCATGGAGTCAAACAAAGTTTGAATGTCTGACTGAGGAAGAGCATTCCATATCGTTTGTACGCGTACCCAAAGTTCGTCTGCAGACGCAACAGGACGAGGATCACGAGCAAGACGCCGACCAATGACATCCCACACATGTTCAATTGGCGACATATCCGGGGAACACGCAGGCCAAGGAAGAAGCTGTACCTGCTGCGCTGCAAAGAAGGATTTAACAATCCGAGCAGTATGAGGGCGGGCATTGTCCTGTTGAAATACAGCGCCTGGCAAGCTTTGAAGGAAGGGAACAGCTTCGGGCTGTAGAACTTCACGGATATACCGGTTGCTGTTCAGATTGCCCACAATTCGTAGCAATTGAGATCGTCTATGATATGCTATGGCGCCCCAGACCATAACTCCGGGTGTTCGTCCACTGTGGCGTTCGATAATGCACTCCGGAAGGTGGCGTTCACCGGCATAGCGTCTGACACGAATGCGGCCATCATGGTACCACAAATTAAAGCGGGATTCGTCAGAAAACACGACATGCTGCCAATCAGCACGCCAGTCTCTATGCTGATTGGCCCATTGTAGCCGCAGGCGGCGATGGTCGTGCGTTAGGGGGATCCTGTATAAAGGAGTCCGTGCGCGCAGTCCACACTGCAGCAGACGTCTACGAATTGATGAAGCACACAATGAAACACCTGTAGCTATTGACCACAGTGCTGCCAATTGTCTAGAGGAAGCTGTACGGTCCGTCCGCGCCATGCGGACCAGGTGTCTATCATCGCGAGCTGACGTCACATTTCGGGGTCCACTCCCGGATTTCCGAGTTGTCCGACACTCGTCCGTCCACTGCTTCCAAACGCGCATCACTGTGCTGCTGTTACGCTGCACACGAGAGGCTACTGCACGATACGACAATCCAGCTTCACGAAGGCCGATGATTCTCCCTCGTTCAAACTCTGTAAGTTGTTCAAATCTCGCTCTCTTTCGTCGACGAGGCATAAGTACAGATTGAGTTAACGTTTACCACTAGCAGATAACCACCGATAACCATACACGTCTCGCTACAGCCGTCTATTTATTCGGATCCATCAGCCGTTCAGAGGGCGCTGCTCAGCATACGCATGCGCTACGGATTTGCAATTCTAATCATTTGCATATCATGCGCTACTTTGCATTTCCTGAAAATTTCAGCTCACTCGCGTAAGTCCTTCATGGTGTTGCAATTTTCACAAACGTGAGTGTATATGACAGAGTGAATAGATGACAAATATTGCAAAATAATACGAATATGAGTATAAGGTAATACACTCTCATACCAATTCATGTGATGACGGTTTCTTGTTACCCAGGTAAAACACTTTTGTTGAGGGTATGATAATTTTTTCCAAAGCTGAGGAGGTAAAAATGACCAACAACTGTAATATCCTTCATACACGGAGTAAAAAGCTAATTCTTTAACAATGTAACAATCAGGCATCCACTGAAAACCTTCTAAATCGATGACGGTGGAAAAAGACATGTTATCCATTCGACGTGTCCAACGAAATGAAAATAACGGGGCTGGTAGACATAGTATTTATCTCCAGGAAAGATGCCAGTGCGAAGGCGGAGCGTTTCGCTTGTTTCACAACGTAAATCAATCAGCAAGTAACTGAAAGCTGTTGAAGTAGCATCCTGAAAAATTTCTTGAAAGGCCTTTACTTTTCCAGGGAACATTTATTTAGCCAAATGCATGATTGGGCTTTTATCTCTAGGATTTTTGGTATGGGACAAGTTAATGGGAATTTAAATGAATATTTCTCATATCCTTTTTTTTTCAAATTATAACAACTTTATTTTTTAAGAATCATGTTTACACCATATCCTTTTTTTAACAATTTGAAATATTTGGAAATCACGATTCTTTCCAGCTAAGGGTGATACAATGAGTTCGATACAGAGTCCTTGACATCGTTTAATAGTAAAATAAATAAAATAATGTCCACATACATTAGAAGTTAAACTCTGAAGCGAAATCTTGTTCCAGCAAACATGACGATATTTCTTGACAAAGGATGTGATATCTTTTCCATATACTTCAGGTGGGAATGCATAAGAGTAAAAAAATTCCAAAGTCTGTTTGTCTGCTAGCCAATGAATTACTTTTTCATCATCTTTATCAGTATTGAGCACCAGTGCGCAGGGAAAACTTTGAATTGCAGGTATTTTGTAACAAGGAAAAACACCCGCACAATATCTCAAAGAAATAGGATCTCGAGATAATATTTGATGTAATCTGTGATGAATTCATCACTTTCCCTAATCGTACAGAATATTTCGAGCTTTATTGATTTCTATCTAATTTTTAAATTCAGAGTACACTAATAACGAAACAGTTTGTCGTAAGGGTGTCCCAAATTTTATTTCTAATCTCAAGTTTCTGTGTCAAACCAGATTTAAATGAGAGCCATCACAAAGATCAGGTGAGCAGTCGAAGCGAAATAAGGAAAATCCTTTTGAAAATTCTGATCTTGAAAGGTAAAGTCCTCTGTTGTCTGCATTCATAAATAAATTTTGGTAAGCTCGTATGAAACTATTTTTGTCAAAATTAAGCTGAAAAGGATTTGGAGTACCGTTTGACCGTCCACATAAACGCCGATAAAGTTCGTATTATAATGCTTGAATTCAAAAAGAGACTTTTTATAGTTTCCGTTAAAGGCATCATTATCGACACATGCCACCAGAATATGATTAGGCATTTGACCTATGAAAATATTGTCCTGAATAAAACTCATATTTCCCGTTGGAATGGAATAGGCTTTGCAGAGCACTCTATTAATGGGATATTTGGCTGTTGATTTTTCTAGGCTTTTTGCATGTCCTAGCACAACACCCGGACTGGCTCTCACTTTTGATACAAACAAAGAAGCTTGTTCGAGTAAAACTTTAAATTCACCTTCGTCCAAATGAATTCTTATGGTTTGCTGCGTGTGAGTTAATTTTCATATTCACCATATTGAACAGTGAAAGTCTTTCCTGATGAAACATTTTCAAGTGCAATCGGCCAGTCATATCAACTGAGGCAATTATATGACTCTACGGACTAAAT
The DNA here is from genome assembly GCA_000611955.2 of Stegodyphus mimosarum. Taxonomy (NCBI): domain Eukaryota; kingdom Metazoa; phylum Arthropoda; class Arachnida; order Araneae; family Eresidae; genus Stegodyphus; species Stegodyphus mimosarum. The sequence goes on along the minus strand of KK114378.1, from coordinate 31,621 downwards.
ATCTTCTTCCAACTATTACGTATATCGTGCTCCCAAAATTTGATTTCCAGAATACTTGCTTTCTAAGATACTGATTATTTGAAATCAGTTTCCATTGAGAGAGAATTTTCTACCACAGATGGTGACGAAGCCTTTCAAAAATGTTTCCCTTGCTAATGTAAAAGATCTCAAATTTTAAAATAATACTAATAATTTTGTCATAGCGTTTCATCTCTCTCAGTTCAAAAATGCTCGGATTCTCCACAAAGTCCAATTTTAGGTAATGTCTGGAACCATCAATACATTTGTTGTTCAGTCCCTAAAAATTCCATCTCTGATTTTAAATCTTGTGGCGGCTTGTTTTGTCACACTTGGTCAGTCGCCCAGAAACACGTAATATCCCAGTCGAGTACAGCCCAGAATCAAAGCGCTCGAACCAGGAATGGCACACCTCAAACCCTTCTAAACGAAAAAAAGAAAGAATGAGCAAGTAGAAGATCAGAAGGATGCAGATTTACTTTTTGAAGACCAGAAAATCATCTACAAAGATTTTGTTCCTCCACGCCAAACGGTGAACTTTTACCGAAGTTCTTATGCAGCCAAAAGTCAAAACCAACTGGATGCTGCAATCAGGATAATGTGTTTTTCGACGCTGCATTTTCAGTTAATGAGTTTTTGCAAGTGAAAATATTCTGTGACTCTTCGTGCCCCGTAATATTAGAACTCCCGCAAATTTCATCCCCCTAGAACGCCCGCCGGAGTCATTTTGACTCCAATGGGATTTATAAGGTAAACACGTAAACGAGAACACAATAATGAATACTTTATTCAATTAAAACATTTAAATTTGTAATTAGGAACAAAGGATACAAATATTATTTTTTTTAAAAAAAAGGATAACTGAATGTTTATAAGAAAATGAAAAAAAATTGTCATGCTTTTCACAAAATTCATATACTTACAATTCTTTTTAAACTAAAATTCAGGAATTGAGGAATTCAGGAGTTTTTGCATGCATAATGTAACTTGCTATGACATTTTCCGCACACCATTTTGTTGCGTGAAATACAGATAAGAGTAATCATATTACCATTACAAAGTTTCATTTCACATTTTCTTCTCTTTTGGGCTGATCTTTCTGGTGTGTCTGCTTCGCTTGCACTTCTTTTTGGTTTATTAGTAAGGCGTATGTAGTTTTGACGCATTTTATCAGCTAACATCTGGATGAACGTCTGTCTTGTAATTAGTTTTTCAGCATTTTTTTAAAAATAATCCAGGGAGCTAAATCTAATATTTTGTAAGAAGTATCAACAGGCCAGGCCATCTTCTAGAAGGTGCTTTCACAGTGTACTTTCTAGCTATTGGATCAATTACATGGATACCACATTTGGTTGCATTATAAAAACTATTTTTTTCTGGAGTTTTCTTTTCATTATTCCTTCTATCGACAGATGGATGAAGGATACTTAAAATCACTCCATTTTTCTTTCTCTTTCATTGATATACTGTAAGAGTAGCACTTGTTTCGTCATGTTTCAAAATTTTAGTTTCATACAGTGCTTCTCGGGAATCTTTCATGAACTTTGGGATTTCTCTTCTTGCCCTGCTGACAGTTCCTACCAAGCTTCTCCCTTCTCTTGCCATTCTTCAGCTAAATGAAGTCATGAAAAAAAATTATCAACTGTGATATTTAGAACTTTGTTTAGAAAAGGTTTCGTCAGTCTCATAACAACGTATTCAGATAATCTTTGATCAGATGGTCGTTTTTCATTTTTTCCTAGATAAGGGAAAGCATTGAGGAGGTATTTTGTTTTTACATCAACAAGCCAAAACTTTTGCCCAGATTTATCGGGTTTTAACGGTATAATTTGAGTAAACGGACATCGTGTTTTGCTTGAAAACTGTTGTTTGTCTATTGTTATATTTTCCCCCAGTTTGAAGCAAGGAAAACGCTTACCAAGGAAATGATTCCAATTTGAGATAACATTCCAAATTTATATGTTTGCAAGGATATAGAACATGTAGATTTCAAGTCAAATCTTAAAAATAGTAGAATTTCACAAAATCTGTTTCTCGCATAGTTTCTGTGCAAAACTTCAGGCCCAGGTTTTAGACCACAAGGAATGAACATCTATTCCTCTCGCACCACTCACACCCCGAGCATTAAGGCAAGTAACTCGTCTATAGAAAGAGACCAAGTATCCATTCTCAGGGATGCGCCTTGCCTCTACTTCGGTGCATTTCTTTATATTGTTCAAAATTGTACTGCCTGTAACTAAAAGCCGAGCACTCAGTTATCAAGCCACACACTATTAACAGTGATGTTTCTTTTGGCATGGTTTGTTGGTCCACTATCTTGCCGTATAATATTTTGTTTTGAAAACCTTCCATGATTTTTTTTCATTTGTATACATTTTCCATTCTGTGCCATCAGGAGCAGTGAAACTTCAGTATTACCTGACACATCTTCTGAAATTTTCTTGTTCTCACCTCTATCAGAATCTCATGAATAGTCATTTACACGTTCAAAGTCAACTATTTCAAAATCCTCGTCATCAATGTCTGATAGTTCACCCCCTTCAGATTCATTATCTGATAGCTCACGTAAAAGTTTTGCTATTTCCTCTGACGTTAATCCTTTTTATGAGTCATTTCTTGCAATACATTCAAACTGAGCAGCAGGAACATTTATGAAAAATATAACACAAACAGCAACGAATGACTGCGAATGGAGTCATCAGCTGGATCAGCAGATGCAGAGAACTGACTATTTTTTCCACTTAATGGTAGAAAGAGGAATGTCACAATAACTGATATATCACTCTTTCAAAAAGAAAGTACAATACAAGATCATGACCCCTAAACAGATAGGAAATGATGAAACTGCTGCTTTTTCCCTACTGAGTCGATACGACTCCATTGGGAGTTCTTAGATATAAAACAATAAATATTTTAAAAGTTAAGTTAAATATTTCTGGTTTTCTCAAGTTATAGACATCACTAATGCGTTAAAAGTCACGGCTGGAAAACAACTGAAATGAAAAATTACGAAAGATGTGGGTGTCCAAAGGACTCCGTCGGTCGTTCTAGTGTTAACTTCCCCCCCACAAGAGTCCATATGTTTTTTTTCTGTTCCCAAAATCGAACATCCATCTCAAAGGACATCATTTTTAGGCACTAGAAAAACATTAAAACTTTGAAGAAGAGAATGTGATACTGTAATTTTAACTGAATATGAAATTATAAAAAAAATTCTCATTATTTTAGGCGCTGTGATCACGAACGATGGATGCAGCTCCTTAGCAGAACTCCCGAAATCTTTGAATGTTTTCTCTTCAGAAGGTTTTCATTTCCTTAAAATGGTTTTTGCGATTTATCTCTACAATGCCTCGTCCTCAGGAGTCCTGAAGTTTTATCATCTTATTGAAGTTTTCGTTAAACATACAGGAAATCCTATCTTCCTCGCTGTTCAGCTTGTACAGTACAAGTGCGGAACATTCAGATAAGTGGCCTTTTCTCTGAACTAGATCAAATATCTATCAAATTCATTTATTTATTATGTTCATAAGCTTCTGCCATTAAATAATAGTTGGAAATAGCTCATGGGGTTCTTTTCTCATAGCTAATCCGTAGCGATGCTATCCTTATCAGTAGTTGTTGTCTATTAGCACTACCCATCGGGGTTCTTTTGAGGAACTTCACAAGAGTGAAAAAGGGCATCTTGGTCATCCGTAAATGTATAAGATTGCGGTCTTGCGACTTCAACTTTTTTTTTTCTTCTCCTTTCGCAAATGAGAGGGAAAGTTTAATCTATATTTCCTTGAATATATCTCTTAGAATTATAAGCGTATATTAATACAGTGTGCCTCAATTTGTTAAACTAGTACAAATATAATAAATTATGATGGTTAAATTAATATATAAATATAATGCTTAATTAAAAAATTATTCAATATTAAAATACAAATAATCTCTGTAATCTATTGATATATCTATTTTTGCTGATGTGCCCTCACACTGTGTATGGATTAATGATTTTGTTCGATATAGCTTTGTAAAACAAAATGTATGAATATGTTGGGGACTGCAATAGTTAATGTTACTTTAGATAATATATGCTTTTGTCTGTTATTATGTGTCCTCAGTCGTTATGCCTCAAAGCGAAGACAAACATATTCCCTTGTTTAATAAAAATTTAAAACTTTTTAAATTTTAGTTTCTTGTCGTACCAAAAGTTAGCTTCTAAATTAGACTTAAATTGTTATATTATTTGACCGCCAAAATTTTTCTTCTTTTGATCAATTTTATCATATTTAAATTTTTTTTTCTCCCCATCTTCACATCTATTCAGCTTTACCAAACACACACCTGGAAGATACTATTTATTGTAAATGAACATAGCTTCCTCCCCTTTTGACTACACTCATGGACACAAGCGTATTTTAGGGAAATTTTCTTACTTCTTTACTTTCCATGGGCCCTTTTTTATATTTTTTCTCTCCATTATTTTTAACTTTTTTTTGTCCCATCTTTTTTTCTTTTTTCATGGCCTTTCGAACTCGTATAAAATATACGAAGTTCCTTTTTACTCTCCTCTGAAATACGAAATTGCCCCCTTTTTTAATACCTTTCCTTCGCACCTTAGCTTGATTTTTCGCCCATCGGGGCAGAAAGACTTAGCGGGTGCAAAACAAGACTTCTCTCTTTTTTGTCTGTATAAATGCAATTTAAGTAAAATGGTTTCTTTCATTTTTTTTAGGTAAAAGTACTTTTCTGATCTCTGATTTTTTTTTTTTTTTTGAATTATGCAAAATAAATTTTTAAAAGTCGCAAAGTAAATGATGGAAAGAAGAAACATAATAGAAAACATCAGCACTCTTGGGGAAAGAAAAAAAAAATTAACCCTTTCAGCACCCAGCTATCCAAAGTCGGGCATAGGCTTAGTGTATTCCTTGACAGACCACATGCTAGACTAAGTTTATGCACATAACCGAAAGAATAAATTTAAACACATGTACACAATATTTGTGAGTAACAACGGATTTTTCAGAATTCATGTGTAGTTTAATAACTTTGAAAGTTTTTATGAAAGGGTTTTAATCAATTACCACTAATTTTTCAGAATGAAAACATAATAAGTTCTTGGAAAATCTGCAAGAAAGTGGACTAATTTTCAAAGATGAATGGAATACACAAAGAAAATTAGAACAATGTGTACAAAATTAAAGAAAAACTATACATAAAAAAATATAGCTTCATTAAATTTTTGTAAAATCTTTATCACAGAAGCTACCATAATTCAATATTTACTAAAATATGACAATATGGAGGAATAATTAATATCCAAAGTACAGTAAAAAGGAATTACACATTACTTTAAACATGTGTAAAGATGCTCCTTATAATGCATTCAGAATAATCACTTTTTAAGACGCATAAAGAAAACATTAAAAGTATTAAGCACGAATGCTGAAATTATTTTTGATGCATGAAAGAAAAATCAAACTTCAATCTTTTCAACAATATTAAATCTAGTCATACTTCTTACACACTAATTTCTTCAGAATGTCCAATTTTATATCATTAAAAATTATTTTTTGCAATTCACATTAAAAGAAGAGCTAAACTTATACAGGTAAGTAATTGCAAAAGTATATATTATCTATATAATCACTTATTTAAACTTGAACTAACAACAAAAATCTACAATGATTTCAAAAACAATATTTTCTCTGTATAATGAGGTACTTTTTGATATGAATCAATTTTGATCAAAGCATATCTCTCTCACGGGATACAGTTTAAAATATTCCAAGTAATTTGGTGGGAATCTACTACCACATACAGGAATTTCTGGATATTTCTAGGATTAGCATAAGATGACATATAATCATAAAAACTTTTATTTTGAAGAATGAGCTTTATGTATTAATGCTCCTATGAATACCTGAATACATTGCGAGAAAATGACTCACCAATTCATATTTCCTGCATCTAATACCATAGTCAATTAAAAAACAAAAATTCTTATGAAAAATCTTTATTGCAGAAATGTTTCGTCATATTTTTTTTTTTTTTTTTTTGTAATTGACAAATATGTTGAAAAATTATTACATGTAATTATTTTGATACTGACAATTTAAAAATATTTTTATAAATGGAATTACAGCTCTTAATAATTCAATAAACATCTGCTTGATTTAATATAAAATGCAATTTGTCCATAATTATGCCAAGTTTCATTATTCTTTAAAAAAGGAATATTATACATAAATAACATGGCTGTTTCACATTAATTTGTAATTCATATTAAAATAATAAATAATTGCAAAATAAAAGACGCATGCCTTGTTTATGCCAATCTATGATTTACATAAATCACAAAATTTAAAGACCAGAAAATCAAAGAAAAGGGAATGGGAAGGGGACAAGTAATTATTTTGTGAATGCATTTAATTTCTCACTCTACACAGAACCTAGTCAAATGTAAGGAAATAACAGGCAAAGTGTAGCAAATTTTTGTAAAAATAACAGCCACTTACAAACTTAACAAAATTATATATGATGAAAAGTATTAATACCAATAATGTTCTGTTACTTGTACAGCTTTTCTTAACAAAAAATCACTACATTATTACAACTATAACAAAACTGACATGCTATACAATTATATTAATATCTTTTTTTTTAATAATTTACCTTAAAATGTTGAACTATTGATTAAAATATCATTTAACAAATTGCAAATGATTACATTGGCCTCCAATAGCACAGAATTAAAATAGAAATACACCGTAACTGTAATAACATACGTTACATATACCATATTTTTATCAACTTTGTTTGCAAAACTGCATAATTCTTTAAACACGTTTAATAGAAGCTTCCATCACACATTTAAATATACAGTTATACCCAATGGAGACATGTGAAAAATTACAGTATAATAGCAAAGCATTTTGAAATAGAATTTTAAATAAATCTTTGGACGTCAGTAGTAAATCAAGCAGAAATATGAAATAAATAAAATTTAACACTTTCAAAAGTTATTATGATTACATAATTTATATAGTAATAATTTATTTCTATTTACTATAGAAGAGATCAGTTATGAGGTGATTCACAATGCATTCAATAAACTCATATAAATGAAAATTTTATATCTGAAAAAATCTCCAACTGTTTTATTTTTCAATTCATTAGCTTTTCAAATGTGAAACACGGTAAAATAAATAATTTTTTTAGAAATCTCTAAAATGCTTTTAACCTAGCAACACTTACATACAAAATTTAAGCTTACTTGTCTGAGAAGCATGCCCGCTTTTATCCGGTCATCAAATTTTCTGTCACTTAGAATACCATAACTTGTTACTAAATATATATTTAGTGAGAGAAGAAAACAAAAAGAAATGCTAAATTCCTAAACATTTCTTTTAGTTTTCTGCAAATTATAAAACACTACTGTACTCAGCACTGCTATGCAATGGTAAAAAAAAAAAAAAAAGAAAGAAAGAAATACTACCATGCTTATCAAAAAATAGCCCTTCAGGCAAGAATTACAATCAATAAAAAATGATAAAAGCATTTTGATCTTATTAAACAGTCTCATTTTTAATTATAACACAATTGGCATTTTTCATAGATGGTGGTAAGGAACTGCCTAAAATTTTCATTACGAATTTGTACAGAAAGCAGATAAATCAAACCATCAAGCTAGATATAAAGATTGCACTCATTTTATTCAATTTGCAACTTTTTAAGTTTTCTACTCCAAATATTAATTTCACTGAATGTACCATAACATTCACATAATTGAATAATTATTACGAATTTATGATGGTTAAACATTCTCCAAAACATGTGAAATCAAAAAATTAGAAATAAAGACCATATAAATATATATATATATATATAGCATCACAAAATTTGTTTAAAACAAAAATATCCAAATATTATTTTTACACAACATGCTGCTGAAAAATTAATCAATTGTAGACAAAATAGAAAGAAATTTAAAATCATATCATGACATGAAATTTAAAACCCGTAAAATCCCAAAAAAATATTAAAAAAAAATCAACTCAGTGTTTTTATTTTCCTGTTTTGTGTATTTTTATATACTTCTGTTGTTTTCAAGTTTTTTTCTCTTGTTTTAAAACACTGAGCTGATTTTTTTTACATTTTCATTGGGAAATTTGAGGATTTTACTGGTTTTAAATTGAATTTCTTTCATGTCTCTTTGGATTTGTTTCTAAATTTCTTACTATTTTGTCTTTAATTTATACATATGTGTCTGTGTGATGATCTCTGTAATGATGTGGTTTTTAGGAGGAAGATGAAACTCAAGCAATGCTTGAATCATGGCCGAGAAACTGTTTCTTAGGACTGGTGCAAAAATCTTAACCAATTTGCTGATTAAAACATCACTTTTATTTTTGGAACAATTATATACGTCTAGTTAAAACTGATACAACATTAGGGATGCCAAACATGCCCCACAATTTCAATATACATAGTTACAATACACATAGACAATGAAGAAGGTAGCAAAGCAAGAGACGTGGATTACTCAGGCAATAGTAAGTGAGAAAAAGCAATGCATATTTACTGTGGTCCTGTTTATAGTGGGAAAGTCATTGTGTTAATTCTGATTTAACTGGGCTATAGATGTCACAGTGCAGAGAAATTGGATTGAAAGCATGATATAATATGCGGCAGAGTGTCGCAGCAAAACACAAAGCAGGGATGCGTTTAATTAAAATCTAGGAATCTGAAGATCTATTGCTAATTGATTCCAATTAAGTTTGATTCCAATTAAGTTTAATTCCAATTAAGTTTAATATTTTTGTTTCATTTTTACACAGATATATATATACATTACATAATATATATTATATATATATTAATGTATATATATATATATATATATACATTACAGTTTCATTTTGTAAGGCAAAAAATAAAATTTGTAAATAGGCAAAAAAAAAGTGCATAAAATTTTTGCAGACTTTGCTTACTCCCCAAATCTTAGCGACGTAAATATGCTAAATTTCAAGAAGATTGGATAATATTTAGAGGTTGCACACTTTATTCAGTTTTGTAAAAGTTGGCAACCAAACTTTTACAAAACTGGCAAAAAATCTGATTTTTTAATGTTATTTACTTTTATTGGGAACATAAGAAATCACAAACTTTATATAATATTAAAAGCAGACACTAAGATTAAAAGGTAGTATGAGAGGCATAGTAATCAAATTTGAATGAAGCAATCCCATCTTTAGTTCACTTGGCAAGAACTTTTCAGTGATGCTCGACTACCTTCAACAAGAATTGTTTTTGCAATTTGTCCCTGACTGATTCTTTAAACTTCTTTATCAGAGCAGTTCCTCTTTCTGCAGTATCATTGATAATCTTGAGAGCATTCACATGGCTTCTTAGAGAAACTGCAGTATTCTGTCACGTCATGGATCCCAAACAACTCAAAGAACATCTTTGTTTAATTATGAAATGGCTCAAGTCTTTTCAACCGAAAACTAGGTTTTTATCCTCTAATCATTTAATTTCCCTTTTCTTTGCAGACTTGGTTTCTAAATAATTAGTAATATTTTCCTTATTAACCAGAGTAATGTTTGTCCAAAAAAGCCAATCCTACATTTGTTTGTACATAACCAAAGGTGTCTTTTAGCAACTGAGACTGCATATTTTTGACATCTGCATCTGGGTAAGTTCTCAGAAGCTGTAGCACATCGAAATTCTTTGGAGCCCATTGACTTACAGCTGCCTCATGCCAAAAGTGAACATATCATGAGGCTGGCATAATGTGCAAGCTGTTTCATTCCTTTCAATTCTCATTGAGGAATATTCAATTGTTTAGAAAACAAGACATCTACAAACAAGACAAAATATTGCCTTTGCCATCCAATTTGCTTGATGCAGAGCCCCAGGAATCCTGAAAATGAAATTGTTTTCAGACCAAACTCCTAGAGAGTCGTAATACTCTCTTTGTCTCTAATAACTCAATTGGATGATTTCCGCCTTTAAAACATTTTGGATGTACTTAATGATTTTCACTCATTGTTCATCTAGAAAGCCTTGAATGTTACTTTCTTCAACTAACATTGTCGTAATGACTTCTTATCAAGTGAAGCCCACAGGCTTTGGAACTTCTGGATCTGGATGTCAGGACCACTTCATGGTATGCCAGAGCACTCCTTTCAACGGGTGTGATGAATGCAAGCCAGTGACAACCCTGTTCATCCAAACTGCCTTTCAGTTTTGGTACATGCCCTTGGATCAGCCCTGTATTATATACTGCAGTAGCAAAAGACATACTGATGATATTGTCATGTAGTCCAAATCGGTTCACTTCCCAAAGAACTACTTAAGCTATCTACTCACCAGTGCCTTTCAGTCTCAATTTTCTTTGCTATTTTACTTCTAGCTGGAGATATGGAACATCTTTGCAACATCATGGCAAGGCTCTTTGCAGTTGCTGTAAATGAAGCATTTGGTTGTCGAATAGAGGACTGCTCTCAGTCCCAAGTAGACATGAGTGTCTGATCAAGAGGTTTCATCTAGGACTTGAACATGATTTTGCCCATTTCTGGAGGCGAAAACTCATCCTCTTCGTCACAAGGTGCTGCTGCTGATGATGATTAAGATAAGTCTTCCAATATAACTGTCTTATTGATTTTGGTGATAGCTTTGTAATGTTTATTCTTATATGAATTATTTTTGTCTTCTTTTTTACACTTAGCTTTTATTTTGGAGGTAAAAACTTTGTCTACTCCATTCATTAATGAATTCATACAATCTTCTCTTTGTGGCCTATGGAATTCTTTTTCTTGTGATATGTTAGTTATGTCCATTGCATTTTGCTGCGAAATATCAAATAAGTTGTTGATATCCCCTTTTGAAATCTGCTTTTTCACATTTGCATTATCCTTGTTTCTTGATTTCTTTTTTCCCAGATTTGGTATTCTTTGTACAGCTTCTGTATACCAGCATGGATATTCTTGCCCATCTTAAAAAGGATATTTGCTTTCCTCCACACTTCCTGCAGTTTAGTACAGGTAGATTTAGTTGCATCCGAATATGTTTCTTTCACTTCCTTATGATGGCAAATCAACAAATAAAAAGTACTTGCCCCTTTGACGAAGGCAAGCTCCTAAAACCTCACTACTAGGCACCTTTTGCAAAAGTCAAACTCCTCTTTTGGTACCCATTTTAAAGTACTATTACCTGCAAAAGATGAAAGAAACAACATGAGAAGCCCATTAGAAGAAAGCGCTTTAATATTAGAAATTTCACTAGTTTGAGATTAAAATGATCAATATGTGCAGTCTCTAAATATTGTCCAATCTTCTTGAAATTTGGCATATATATCATTTACATCACTAAGAGGGTAAACAGTCATATGAAAATCACATCTTTGGAAAAAGGAAGCACCCTAAGATAAAAAATAAGTAAAACAGCTCTATAATTTAATTTAGTAACAATCTCTTAATTCCTCATTTTTAATTTGGGTATATCCTCTTTATTCTCAAAAAGGGGAAAAAAATAGCATTTCTGAACTGCATCATTTCTAGATAAATCTATGTCACAATTTGCGTAACGCTAATGAAAGTTAAATTGGAACCTAAACTCTGAGAACTGAAACCTTTCTCTTAATAGACTGTCATATTGGAAAAATACACATTTTTAGTTTCACCTTCTGTGTTGCTTGGGTGCAGTTTTGCTGTTCTCTCTTCCTATTGTAATAGTATTAAAATATGTAAATTTTCTGGAAATAGGCAAGAATAGAGTGCCAAATGAATTGTGGCCACAAATGTCAACTTAAATAAAAATGAAATTTAATCCACTTAGACTGCCAAGTTTCTTAGATATTACGAACTCAACATATTAGCATACTATGCAATCAGAATTCTTCCTCTTCAGTATGCCACCTCCGTGCTTTGTCATCAACCTTTGCTATGTCTTTTCTCAGAACTCCTGAATGCAGAATTTTACAGCAACTCATTCTTAAAAAATAATAATAACATCTACATACATAGATCAATGTATAATTGAAAAAAAAATTACATGATTTCTCAGGCAAAAAGAACTTTACTTGCATTAATCTGATGATTTTTTGCCCCTCAACGTAATGCTGACAAACATTTAATTAAAAAAGACTGCAGTTTTCAATTCAGTACTATTCAATAATACATTTACATCATGTTATTAAAGGGGCAAAAAAGACCCTTACATAATGTTGGCAGTGGAGTACAAGAATAAAAATCTTAATTAATTTAAATTGTATGAAGTAATATGAGTTTGTTATACACTTAAAATTTACAAAAAGGTAAGTTTATTTTCAGATATAAATGAATTAATGACTAAAATATGCACAACTTATTATTAATTTCATCAATGTAAATACAGTAAATTCAAGAAAAGGCACATAAGAATTAGATTTGTCTGATCCATACAATGATGAAGGAAATGTTTTTTTCAACACATCCACAAGTAAATATATTTTATTTCACTTTACATTAATACCAACTGTTTATTTCATTTTCAAAAGAACAATGAAATATGCAGCTAAAACTAGACTTAATTGCCCATGCAATCTCAATGTTTGTGCTGATGATCATCAGAGCATAACTATAACTAATATTCAGTAACATTCACAATGCGATAGTCATTAATAGGTAACCGCAAAAGTTCAGTTAGATTTCCCATATATAATATTGTATAACTGAATTTATATATTCCCAGTACTGTAATCATATATATTCTTTCAAAGATTTATCGCAATATATCCACATAATCATTTTTAAAATTTCAATAAATATTTTTTTTTTAAACTAGACTGGAAATAATGCATTTAACATCAAAATTTTATTACCAAACTTTCTATTATTTATTATCTTTCAAATGAAAATAATTCAACATTAAATTCAACTGCATGTAATGCAAACAATCATCCTATGACAATTACCGAAGACTGATAAGCAGTGACTCCCTTTAAGATGCGTATGTGCATGGTATTGCATAAATTTCAGTTGTGTGACACTGATCTAACTTCCTACACACATGGCCAACTATGGAATGTCAATATAATTATTAACATGCAAAATATACTTCCTGATTCAAATACTGTAATGCACAGAATTTTAATTCACCTTATCCTAAAATTTTCACTCTGCATACATATAAATGAAATTAAAAATACTGTAGATGCTACTAAAACAAAACTCAGAAAATGGTTGCTAAAGATTAATATGAGTAATAAATGGATTAAGTGCTTAAAACAAAAGTGAAATAAAAGCTATTAGAATCACTCAGATTTCATAAATGGTTCACCTGTTTATGGAAACTTATGTTCTAGATTTTTTGAAAATATATTAGCATTTAATACTTAAATATCCCTAAATGAATCTAACACATTATAGGAATGTGAGTTCATAATTAACAAAGATTCAACATTTCTTTGAAAAAAAAATTAACAGTGGTATAATTCATATCAATGCTTATGGTATATTTAATTGCATTTCATTTAAACCAGAAATCATTTTACTGCAAAATTACAAATACAAATACTATCAAACCCAATAAGCACAAAAGAAATTATTTTTAGAATTCCAAACAATTCAGAACTTATTAGCAGAAATAAAAAGGCACAAAATTTTTATTTCTTTATTAATACGTGCTGAATTTTAGCATTTGGGTACAAATGAAATATATATCAGACATAATAGTACTCTGATTAATTGTACCCACGCTTCTGTAGAAAATTGGCAAAAAACATTCTGCTATTTTTGTGATGCTTATTTCTAGTTATAAGTACTAATAAACAGCGTTGATACTTTCTGATTAACTGCACTCCCACAGAAAAGTCACAAAAAAGTTTTTGCAAAGCAAAACAGTATGTCAGCAAAATAGTTATAGGGAACATAAATATGCAAGTAGCCTGTCTCCTTTGATGAGTGCACAATGATAAAGTGGTACAGATACTGAATTTGTGCAATTCTTTGATTTTTTCAAAGTGAAAACACACTGACATATATATGGAGTGTAACAATGCAGAAAAGAATTTTTGAAAAGCTATGTTTTATTACAGATGTTTCTTGCTCTTTTAATTCTTTAAAAACCAAAACATTCGCTAACATGTGCCTTAAAACACCGAACTGCATGAAATAGATTTCAAGAGTCACAACAATTTTCTCCCCTCTCTCATTAACGTACAAAGAGTGAGGATTTGAAATGACATCCTTTCTACTTCTAACAAATAAAGATAAGAAACCACAAATAAAGCCTTTTAGGGCAAGTTGTCGGCAACAAACTGATATAATGCATTCAGGGGAAACTGCACCTGCACTTTAGGGGAGGGAAGAAAACAACATTGGAATTTTGGCCGTTTGAATGAAAGGCAGTCTGGGACATTACGGTCTTCAAAGAGTTAATTTTACTGAGTAATTGCTCTTGCATAGAATTTATTTTCGCCATTTTGAAAATGGTTGTTGCCTTTTATGCATTAGCTTGGCAAAAAATTAGTTGTCAATCATTTCAACTGTTCTCCAAAGTTGGCAACATGTTTGCAGATTTTCCGATGGACGTACAGGTAATCAACAAGTACTGAAATATTTTTTCTTATCTATACAGCTCTTGGATACAACAATTTTCGCCATTTTGAAAATGGTTGTTGCCTTTTATGCATTAGCTTGGCAAAAAATTAGTTGTCAATCAATGTTCTCCAAAGTTGGCAACATGTTTGCAGATTTTCGGATAGAAATACAGGTAATCAACAAGTACTGAAACATTTTTTCTTATCTATACAGCTCTTGCATTTTAAATCGGTGAATACTATTCAGCAAAATAATTATTAATTACAAAGCATTAACCCCTTAACTGCCGCGGGCGTATATATACGCCCTTCTGAAATGCTATCATTTGCTTTGCGCTGCTACCAGTAAAATTAATCACAAAGTTTTGGAATGCAACATCACAATGACCTTGACAGAGTATGCAAAGGAAGACACTATTTCAGAGAAGGGGATATTTCTGGAACGGTGCAAGTAATGACTGCTTAGTTATTAGTCATGTTTCTGTTTGAGTAAAACGTATTTTTTATTGCGTGTCTTCCGTTTTCGTTTACTTTTTGTAATAGGTGCTTTTTACGAATATGAACGACAGTGAAATAGATGATTACTTCCCGTCATCTTCAGAATCGGACATCTCAGAATATGATATTACGTCGGATGAAGAGGATTGTGACTATTTTTCGAAAGATGGTCGACGTTAGGTACGACTTGATATGAAAAACTTGCCTATGCCGCCTGCACGCTTTCCATTTAGGTATACTGATTTTGCTAGGTATAACACTGAAACCTGATTTAAAAATAAATTGATCGAAACTCCATTTTTGGGGCGATGTTTTTATTACACAAACCTCATTTTTATTATACTTTCATCTTTTTCATTATACTGTTACTCTAAACATTATATTTTGTATTTTCATTTTTTCTTAAGTAAGTAAATAGGTTTTAGACAACAAAACTTGCAATTATTTCCCCCATAATACATCGCATAACTACGCACGCCTGTGTAAAAAATGGTGGCACTGGGGAGTGAATCTTCTGCATTTTCCGCGGCAGTTAAGGGGTTAAGTCCACATGTGTGATACGCATATCCATGGGCTAACTATTATAGCATATAAACTGAAAAATATATCAGAAACTTGGCAATTCTACCAAATATTTAAATTGGAAATGCTGATAATTCAAAACTAATGAAATAAATACCTCTGAGCATTTATCAAGGCTTTACTAGTTACAGTGAAGTCATTATCACATAGTCAAATAATTTGGGGCAAACAGTATTAGTTACCCAAAATTATCTAGTTATATCCTATATTAGACAAAAACTTTCACTTTTATCTCATTATCTAACAATTACTGAGATCTGCTACAAAGCTGTATGTACAGGAATGCTTCTAGGTTTTGGTTTTCCATGTTTTGAATGTAGAATCAGATTAAAAGGTGGGCTATACGGATGACCACCCATGATAGTAGGTTTAATGCAATGCTAAACATATAAAAAAATTATTTAAATTAGCTATTTTCTTGGTGAAAATATTATAAAAGGGAATAAATGAAATTTTTTACATAGCACACAAAAGTTTTTTTTTTTAAATTACTATTTCCATGATGGTGAAAGAATAAAAGTTAATCCTTTGAAAAACATGCAAGTGTAAACTTCCGAAAATGAGAGAAAAATATATAAATTTCATTCACTGCAAAATTCGATATAAAATTCACTACAAATAGCTAATTACACAAACCTGCAATAACTGTGTTTTTTAACTTTTGGTAGATTCTTATGTACTTTTTTAGCATTGAATCCAAAAATGATCTTCATTCTTTATGTCAGGAGTTTACATAAATCACAAATTTCAAAATTGTTGAAAAGTCAAAAAATTGCAAAAATATGAGCTTTTAAAATAGACATGAAACTTTCTTTTGGTTTATACTACACATTCTTATAGCAAAACATTTGAGAGGTCTGATGAAAGGCAGGGCAGCCACTAACCCTTTCAATTTCCTAATGAAAATTGCTATAAACGGGCCTAATTTCCTCGAGTTTTTCATTTATTTCCATTAATTCTTTTTACTTTTAAGAAGTTTACCGGGTGCTTGAAATCCTCTCCTATAATCTAAACTACCCAAATTTTGTAGGCTTGTGTTATCCTTAATATTCATGAATCAGGAAAATCTTTACATTCATAAATTCCATTCCATTATTAAACCATAATTTAATTATTCAAAGAGTTTGCATTGATTAAGTCAATTCTTCTGACCCCACTCCACATTTGATTCTTTGCTCCAATCTCACTAAATGGTACCAATCCCACTGCTCATTTGAATCTTTTCACTCTTTGCTCCATCCTCGCTAATCACTCTTAAATCAGCCATGGTTTTCCAGATTTGTTCATCAAAATTATTATTAGTGAGCGATGAATCACAAAAAAGAACCAATTCATTTCAGTCAGCGAACCATTCTGATCAGATTCCATACAAAAGAGGTTTTGCTCACCTCTAATCAGAATGGTTCAAAGCAGCTTTACAAATAATAAAATTAATAATTAATGTACATACTATTGCAAGACTACTTTCAAATACGTGCATTCCTCCATTAAAATTTCAAATAAATAAAAAGAAATTTGGGTTTCAAAGTGCATGGCTGCAGGATTATATATATTCAAGATTTGTTGGCTCTAAATGTCACTGCTTTTCAGAGTAAGGAATATACACACATATTCTTCATTAATTGTTAACAGAGACTAAACAATAGAATTATATAACTCTTCCAAACAACTAAATGATACACAAACATTGGTACTCTTCCATTATCAGGACAAATTTGGAAATGTATGTATATATGCATGTATTTATAAAAGTATGTGCTCATGTATGCATGTGTATACACACACACACATATAAAAGCACACACATGCATATATACATTTCTGAATTCGGTCCCAATAACAGAAGAGTATCCAAATATTTCCCAACGAATCACAAACAGAGGGGATAAGAAGAGTTAGGAATTTTATTACCCAAAATTTTTAAGTACGATTATATTTATCAATACTTCATCTACACACACACACACACACAAAAAAAAACTGAAATGTTTAACATTTCCATGAAGCGTTATCTGGAGATGAATAAAAGGTACGGACAACAGAAACATATCTTTAACGCTAATTCATTAGAGAGTATCTTTTAAAATTGATAATGACAGTGATAGAGACCTTGGTACACCTGTAAATTCATATAGTTCCATCACGAAGAATCACAATAAAGTTTAGAGATCTGAATGATTATTCATGCTGAAAATAAGATTAATCATTTATTTCTCTCCAGTTGAGAGTTAGAATTGCTTAAAGTAATACAGAATGATACTCCATTCATCATTAATGTCACAAAATCAAATGCTTCTAATTTAGAAGAATAGTGCTTCCTAGTAATCTAAAATAACCTGCTAGTGTAGCCATGTGACAGTGTAAGAAAACACTTGAAAAATATAAATATCTAATGTTCTTATGTGGTAATTCTGTCAATTATCTCAACTATTTTTATATAAAAATCTTTAAAAAATCATATACTTGTATCTTTCTGTGTTATTTATGCTATTATATGTTAAAAATTCCCTGAAATAAAAGTTTTTTAACATTTATATCACCTTGTACTTTTATCTATCTGACGGAGTTTTCAACTTATTACATTAACCAAATATCTGCTTTAAAAATTGAATTATCATAAATCAATTTCGAAGACCAAATTCAATATAAAATAAACAATAAAATTTTTGTACTTACAACTATCTGATGGTGTTTCCAACTTATTAAATTAACCAACTATATGTTTTGAAAACTAGTTTGAATATGTTTTGAAGTATCAGACATCAGTTCTGTAGACCAAATCCAAAATAAAATAAACAATCAAATTTTAGCAATTACGATTAAAAAAAGGTTTTTGAATTTTATTTGGCAGAATTCAAAAAACAGAAATCCCAATGACCTTAGGATAGCTTATTAAAATTCCTTCAATGAAAATTTTTAAATCTAAGAAACACTGAAAGTTAAATCTATCATTTGTAATTTTATTTTTTTAGTATTACTGCAGTCATTCAATTATTATAAATTATTCATATCCAAATATAGTATCTTACAAAACTACAAAGTTATAGAAAATAAATTATTTATTAAGAAAATATTGTGGCAGATGCTTTAAGCAGAATTAACTTAGATGAAAATGGAAGTGTAATTAAGATAGACATGCTGAAACACAAATTCTAAATTTTAATAAATGAAAAAGTAAAGTAACCAACTGTCTCACAAAATAATTTCAGCTACAAACTTTTAAGACAGTTATTAATTTTATATACAATAAAATAATTATCAATTAAAGTTTGAAATAAATTCTTTATAATTTTGATAGAAAATGCAAAATAATGTAAGTAATTATGCAATAAGATGATGCATACTCTTATATAATACAATAAAAACAAAAACTTGTCCATGAAAAAATATGCAACTTGAAGAATATCAAAGTTTAAAACAACCCATATAATAAATAATTTATGAACATATTTTACATGTTCTGTGTAGAAAAAGTCTGCCTTAGTCAGATGTGTAGAAAACTACCCATCTAACTAAGGCCATCACAAATATGATTGATATGAATTTCAACATCATTCTTAAATATTGAGATATTTTGCTTATGAAGCTTAGATTGAATTTCTACTAATGTATCAGAAAGAGATTTAAATTCAAATGAATTGTATTCACTGGTGGATAAATGTTTTAACTGTGACATAAGAGATGACAGCTGAGCTATTAGCATCACAATATTTCGGTTTTTAACCACTGGAAAGTCCTCTTGTCCATTCTTTTGTTCTATATAATCAAGAGCTTCTTTTAAACACTGTTCTTTTATGGTACTTGGCTGCAGAACAGGTTGAAGTCCTTGTTCTGGAGCTATTTCTTGACAATAAGTTTGAACTTTGTTTAGATATTCACACAAGTCTTTGTCCAGCTGTTCAAATTTTAAAACCAAAGTTGCATATGCTTTCTGAAATTCTAATGTCATTGGTTGCCCCTGTGAAAGATTTCGTTCTGCAGTTGTATGCATGTCTTTCAATAAAGTTAATTTTTTTTTCTTTACTGCAAGAATTTTTGTAAGTCGAACTAAAAGGGCAAGAAATTTCTTTGGGAAACCACCTAACGTGCCATCTTCAACAAATGAAAGTTCAGGTCTAGACGTTGCTTCTCCAAGAAGAGGATCATTATCTAATTGAGGCCAAGGAGAAATAGGGACAAAACGCGGAGGAGTAAAATAAATATTTCTCGGTCGATACTTCTGAGCAAATGCTGATACTGGCATCATTTCAGGAGGGTCATTGCTGAGAACTTCATAATCTGGAATAGAAAAAGTACCTAAACCCGGTCGATCGAATGTTATACGATACGTTGAATTAGATGTATCAACAGCATCAATAGAGCCATAAAAGAGCCCATCTTGTGGACTACGAACACGTGCAGTTGCTTTTGTTCCAATTACAAGTGGTAAAGGTATTTCATTAGGAAGATCTTTAAAATGCTCTAAATCAACATTTTTTCTCAACTGCAGTTGTCGGATTTTACTCCGCTTCATTTCTAATGAGCTTCTTTCCTCAGCAAAAAATTCTGGAGAACATCTTCGAGGCTTTCCCATCAAGCGCCTTATTTTACACCACTCAATTCGGGTAAGCTTTCTAGTTTTTAGGTTAGGAAAATTTTCTTCTAAACAACTACAGAAATCACTATCATGAAGGAAAAGTGGCTGGTCAATATTCGAATAAAACCATTCGCAACATAAAAATCTGTGTGCTTTGGGTAACTTTAGAAGATTACGAAGTTTGAGACCTACTTTTTGTGCTACGCGTTTATCTGGCAAAGGCTGTACAACTGCAGTAGGCGTAGGAGAAGCAACACGGACTGTTTTCCTAGGTGATGATCTGGACAACGTGTACGATGTGTCCTCATGATCATTATATATCAACCTGTTTCTTTTTCGTATTCTGGGTGAACAGTCTCTCCGTGCAGGTACAGGTGACGGAGTGGTAGGTATATGCCTGGCTTGACTTTTCATGCTCAAAAGCGCAGCTACAGATTCATTTTCAAGGGAATCCGCCATTTTTCCCGCGTTGCCAGACTGTAAAGTTCGGAATGCAACTTTCCACATCTCATTTCAAGAAGAGTTGTTTTACCGCGCGTTATTTAAAATCTGCAATACGTAAGGTAGTAATAATTAATAAAAAAAGCATAAATACTTAGAACTATATCAAAAATACTGTTTTCTAATTTAATATTAAAGCAAATATTCAATTTTTCAAGAGTTTTCATATTCTCTTAGTTACAATTTGAACGATTTTGCACACTGCTTCATACTGCTTACAATAATTATACATAAGATACTCCGTTGAAATTTGTCGTGAAATAAGTCTAAATAACGACATTATGCTAACAGCCTAGACTATATTTCTCTATCATTTGTGATTTTAAAATACGTATCTCGTATTTTAGCAATATTAAATCTGTAATAACTATAGAAATATTGGTTGGGTTCCGCTTGAATTCTGTCTGAAATGATCACCAAGTGGTATTGGTTGTTCGTGAAATCTGGAAGGCCGCTGCGTGAAATAGGTTTTTCGGAACCCTAATGTTGATAATATTGGCGGGACTAGCGTTGGGAAAAACTGTGAAAATATTGCCAAATGTGTTGTGATAAGTTGAGGTTTTGGTTATTTTTTACAATAGTAACCCTTTCGTATGGACCGGAAATTTTCAAACTGTGCTTGGTTGCACGTGCGTAATGTTTTATGAAAGCGGTGCTTGAAAGGTCGTCTGAAAGTTTGCTTAGTGTTATACATGACTATATTATTCAGGATACGACTATAATTTCTGACTGCTGGAAGGAATACATAGAATAGAAGGAACGCGGAGTGCAATTAAACGCGGTTTAGCCAGGAGGAAAACGAAGGGCGGCTTGCACTCTTATACAGCGGATGAGCCGAATGGGCCAGCTGTTTAATTAAATTGCTTACGTGGACGAGATGTTCGTGGAAGGCGTTAAGTATGATCGTGAAGAAAAAGTATGTTAAAAAATTTATGTTTTATTTATTTATTGGTGTCTGCGTGCTTATTTTTGCTAAAAGATTTGTTGTTTATTGTTTTTATATATTAGGAAATATGTATTTTTGGTTATTTACTACTCTGTGTTGGTGTATTTTTGGTTATTTGTTCGCATGTGTGTTAAAATAGAGGCGAATCTTTTCTGGTTAACATGCTAGTTTTGTTTTAGCGTTCTGATTTTGTTTAAGTGAAAATAGGTCGATGTGTGCCTGGAGAAAGTTGAATTAGTGCGTCATGCCTAGTGTATGCAATTCGCTGATGTTTTTTAAGTTAAAAAAGGCCGATGTGTACGTGGACACAGAGTTTGTGCAAATGTTTGATTTTTTGTAAGGAGTGGAAGGAATGGCACCATCTTGAAATTGATGACCATCCTTTGTGGCGCCTATCTTGGCGTCAAAAAAGAAACGATTCGCCAAGCGGGACCGTAGAGTAAAGATTAACCGAAATATTTTATTCTTAATAACAACAAAAAAATTAGAAACATGTCGCCTCAAAATTGAAAAAGAAAGAGTTTATTTTTAATGATGTCCGAGGACATCATTAAAAATGAACAAAAAGGTTTTTTTTTCTTTTTCTTTTTTTAAATTCTGATTTAGATATTCTCTGAGAGATTTCTCCCAGCCGATGAGTTGTTACAATTTTTTAAAAGAATGACATTATCTCTATCTATATAAACATTCTGAGGGTCGCTTCAAAGATCACATCACTTCATGCTGTAATAGGAAATGGATCTAATACAACATGGTCCTCCAATCTGGATTTTCCGTAACAGAGAAGTCTTCTATATTTTTTTAAAGGTATGTACTCTTTTACAATTTCCTGGTTTCCTTTTCCAACCTTTGCTTCACAAGATTCTTCTTTTTGTCAACACCGTCATAGTAAATATCTTTTGACTGACCTTTCTAGTGACGATATGTTAACAGGATTAACTGTATAATGTATCAGTGGAATGTAATCTTTGGACAATGGAAGTGTTTCTTTTCATCATTTCTTCAAAGAATTCAATTCGACACCTTTGATGTTCCGAGGACTTTCCACTTGCATAATGTGTTAGCAGGTGTGACTGTAAGGTAATCAGTACCAATATATCTTTTTAAACTTCAGTTGTTTCACTTTTCAATTTAAACAACACCGTTGATGTTTAGAAGTTGCAATGGACCAATGACACTTCCAATAGCAGAAAATCGTTAAGAGATTTAACTAACTGTAATGTAATTTTTTAAACTTCAGTTGTTTCGCTTTTCAATTTAAGCAACACCGTTGATGTTTAGAAGTTGCAATGCACTGACCCTCCAATGAAAATTCCAATACCTGAAAATATTTAATAGTTTTGAGTGTAATGTAATTTTTTAAACTTGAGTTGTTTCGCTTTTCAATTCAAAAAACACCATTGATGCCTAGAAGTTGCAATGGACTGACCTTCCAATGACGTTTCGAATACCAGAAAATTGCTAATAGGTTTGGTTGTAATGTAATCTTTTAAACTTCAAGTGTTTTGCTTTTCACTTCAAAGAACAACGTTGATGTTTAAAATTGTAATGGACCTATAAAATTTCCCATTACAATTCGAAAACCAGAAAATCGTTAATAGGTTTGACTATAATGTAACAGTAGTAACGTAATCCTTTTTAATATTTCAAGTGTTTCACTAAAAGAAAGACCTCAAAAGAATCAAAAAAGACTTCAAAAGACTTCACACTTCTAAAGAGTTCTTTTTGAAATATTTGATGTTCATCTTGGGCTAACCTTCCCATTAGGATTCAAATAGGATAAAATTGTTCATAGGATGAACTATCATGTAAGAGTAAAAAATCTAATCTTTATTTGCAGCATTTCATTTCAAAGAATTCTATGTCGACACCGTTGATATAAACAGGAATATTCTTCTGTTATGAGGAATCTAGATTGAAGGAGCATGTTGGATTGAATCCATCTTCTTTAACAGCGCAGTGTGATTTGAAGAGAAATGAGAAATGTTTTTATAGATAACGATGAATTCATTCTTAAACAAATTTCCGGGAAAATTCTCTCAGAGAATATCTGAATCAGAATTTAAAAAAAATTCTTTTTTGTTCATTTTGAGACGACATGTTTCTAAAAATAGCTTATGAGTCATACAATCTATTTTTAGGAACATGTCGTCTCAAAATGAAAAGAAAAGAGTTCATCAAAGCTTTTTTTCCATAACAGAAATTCTTCACTAAAGGTATGGCATTCATTTTCAGTTTAAAGAATTCTTCTCGACACCGTTCATGTTCAGAGGTCGCAACTGACTTTGGCTAATCTTTCCAATGACCATGCGTTAATAGGTTTAACTATATTGATCTCTAGCCAAGCAATCTTTTTGCATTTGAAGTCTTTCTTTTTCACTTCAAAGAATATTCTCAATACCGTTAATGTTTGGAAGCTGTCATGGCTGATCTTATTGGGCATCACCATGACACCTTTTGGGTGCCTCCATAATAAAGAGACCACCAATTCTGGCCTATTATAGATTAATGGACTCTGTTACAAATTGTAATTGTTCACAATCTGCCACTGGAAAAAAATCGCTTACATTTGAAGTGTTTCATTTTCCGTTCAAAGAATTCTTCTCAACACCATTCATGTTCAGAGGCTGTCGTGGCTGATCTTCCCATGATAATGTGTTAACAGGATTTAATAAAATGCATCAGCAATAATGTAATCGTTTGCATTTGAAGTGTTTCTTTTTCCCCTCAAAGAATTCCACCGTTGATGTTCTGAGGACCTATAAAATTTCAGGACCAGAAAATTGTTAATAGGTTTGACTATAATTTATCAGTAATAATGTAATACTTTATAACATTTTCATTTTCACTCCAAAGAATTATTTTCGACACCGTTGATCGTAATATTTTTTGTTAGGCTATAAAAAGTTTCAATGACAATGTGTTTGACTACACATGTATCAATAGTAATGTCATCTTCTGTTACATTTCATTTCCACATCGTTCATGTTCAGAGTTTGGCTGACTTCTAAAATTTCCCTTACGATTCCAATCCTAGAAAATCGTTCATAGGATTAAATATAATGCATGAGTAACAATGTCATCATCTTTTCCATTTCTTCTTTGCTTGAAAGAATTCTTTTTTACATCGTTGATGTTCAGTATAATATCTTTCCTATAAAATTCTCATGAGGATTCCAGAAAATTGTTCGCGGGTTTAACATGAATCTATCAGTCAGAATAGAATCATTTTTTTACATTTCCTTTCCACTTCTAAGAATTCTATGTCCACAGCATTGGTGGAAACAGAAAGAGTTTTCTGTTATGACGTATCCAGGTTGGAAGACCATGTTGTATTGAATCTTCAGCAGCCGCAGTGATCTAAAGTGAAACTCGGAAGGTTTATAGAGATTAGTATCTGAATCAGAATTAAAAGAAATCTGAAAGGTTTTATATTTTCATATTACGTCCAAAGGAGTAATTTGCCAAACAAACACAATACAAAACCAAACACAACACAACCCAAACCCAACAGAACCTCAGAACCAAACCCAGCACAAACACAAAAGCAAACCCAACACAACCACAGAAACAAACCCAATACAAACACAAAAACAAAACAAACACAAAAGCAAATCCAACACAAATACAAAAGCAAACCGAATACAAACACAAAAGCAAACACAAAAACAAATCCATCATAAACGCAAAAAAACCAACACAAACAAGCAAATACAACATAAACACACAAACAAAAAAATAAGCATTTTATTGAGAAGCGTAACAACTTTAAAGAGCTATGCCGCAAAATGGCAAAACGAAAATAATAGTCCCTCAGGACAAAGCCTCTTTGGAATAAAAAAAATTCTTTTTTGTTACTTTAATTACGCCTAAAAAACATTCCTTTTTGTTCATTATAATGATGTCCGAGGACATCATTAAAATAAAGAGATCAGATATTCTCTCTGTATATATAAACAGAACAGATATTCAGATCTGATTCAGATATTCTCGGGGAGATTTTTGCCATGGCCCTTGAGATTTCACCATTTGTTTAAGAATGAGTTCATCTTTTATCTATATAAATATTCCGTGTTTTGCTTCAGAACACTACACGTTATTGAAGAAGATGGATGTGCAACAACTTGGTCCTCCAGATCAGTTTTCTCCATAACTCTTCATAAAAAGTATGAAATCTTTTATACTTTCTTTATAAATCTTTACTCATTTCAGCACCGTCGATGTTCTTTGTAATAACCTTTCCAATACACGAAAATTGTTGATATGCTTGACTGTAATGCATTTGTTGAAATGTATAGAATGTGACCTCTAAAACTTTTCAATGATGCCGTAGATGTTACACAAACCCTAATTGAAGGGATCCAACGAGCTGCTTTTTTTTCCTTTCATGTTTCGAGGAATATGACAGAACTTTTAAATAAAAAAAAGACATATCAATTCTGGATCAAACTCGTCTCCAATCTGGATTTAGATACTTTCAACAAAAATGAGACTTTTCCTTCTGGAGAATGGATATTACAACGCGGAAAAGGATTCATCTTCCGAACTGAACACAATTAATGAAACGTTTTCCAGCCGTTCAAGGATCGTTGGATTACCGTCAGTGGTCCACGATATTTTTTTTATTTCTACAGAGCCATGAATATCCTAACGTCATAATGTTCTGAAAATACCCGAAGTCAAGAAGCACTGTTTGGTTCATGAGGGTCCAATGAAAATATCAAATTCTCTGAAAAGAGTATGTTGTATAACATCTTAAGCAACAACAACACTTGTAAGGTTTTAGTTAAACTAACCAAGTTTTATTTTAATTTAAATCTTTCTATCTCTTCTCTGTTTCAACTTCCCGTCAGAAGAAGCGCGCGTTTTCAGCTTATGCTAATTTGAAGTACAGCCAAGTACTATTTAAACCAGAGGTAGAAACCTCTTAGTGTGAGAGAGCTTTAGTCTCAGATCACGGTCAGTCTGCTCGACGTTCGCCTGACCAGCTAGCAGCTAAAATTATAAGCCATAGTGCTTACTACGTGATTGCATATTGAAATAAATTGAAGTGCGCTAGTATTAGTATTTCTTCCTACGCACCAGTTAGTTAGAGGCCAAACTCCGCGATTTGCTCTGCGAGCAAAGTTCAATTTAATTTCTATTTAGGTTTAGATATTTATTTAAATTTATTTGATTTGTTAAGTTAGGCCCAAGTGTGGTCTTTTACTTTCTGTATCTCTCCCGAGTTGGGAAGTGTGTAAATAATAGTGATATAATAAAAGGAGGATTTTAAATCCCTTTCAAGTGCAGTTATTCTCCAGCACAGTACCTACATCAGAACAAAGCCAACATTTGTCAGCTCCCTGTTCCAGTTCAGGACTTGAGGATAAGGAACCTAGTACATCAACATGTTCACTAACGCTATGCACAGAACACTCAGTCCTGACAGTGGCGCCCGAACAAAAGGAAGAGGATGGCCTCAAAGACAAGAAGAAGAACCTGAGATACCTGCTGTACCTGTCCATAATCCTGAGATAGCACCTCCTGGCTTAGAAGGATTTGGCTACATCGTACAAACCATGAGAGCAGCCATGAAGCCAGCGGCAAGTTTTGACGGCAAGACAGCCGTAATTAATTTCCTGGAAGAGCTAGACTCCCACTTCATGCTATATCCAGTTCACGAATTTCAGAAAGTCGCTCTCGCCACCAGCGCTTTGAAGGGCCAAGCACTAGGTTGGTTCAAGTGCATTGGAAAGAATCTCTTGGGGGAACCAGGAAGCCCCACATATACGTATGAAAATTTCAAGAATTCCCTAGTGAAAGCATTTCCTGTGGTACGAGACCGAGCCAGACTGGAAGCGGAACCTTTTAGTCGATATCAAGAAAAAATAGAAGATTTGTCAAATTTTATTTTGAGAAAAATTCAAGTTTTCAAGCTTTTGTATGGAAGTCGCCCGGATCCTGAAGTTATTCAAATTATACTTCCTAGGCTACTGCCCCAAGTTCAAGATTTCATCGAGCTAAGAAACCCAACGACGTTAGACAGATTATTTGAGCTCGCAGTACAATTTGAAAGCCGAAGAACAGCCGACAACGAGCGACGACGCCAATTTGAGCGAAGAAGTCAGTGGAGTTCGCCAAGACCCCAGCAGAAGCAAAATCAAAGTTACGGGAATAAGGCGAAGCAATGACCGAAGAAAGATGTGTCTCCTAAATCGAGCGGCGAACGAAGGGAATTCAATAGAAGAACAAGCAAAGATTCCGAGGGCAACCAGAATAAGAAGAATTTAAACTAAGATGGATTTCTTCGAGGAAGGTGAAGAAGTCCGAAGCAGCGCAAAACCCTTCCAAAATCAATTTAAACACTGTGGTCGTGAAGAATTTGAGTTTACCGAAGATTGAAGTTCTAATTAACAACATACCGGCAACGGCCCTCTTGGATACAGGAGCCCAAAGCAGCTTTATATCGGAAAGATTCTTCAAAAAGCACTTTCGCCGTTACAGAATTTTTAGTGCAAGAGACACGGATGTCATAGCGGCCCAAGGGGAGAAGTGTAGCTGTTTAGGAAAAGTACCGTTGTTCGTGAGTGTCAACAACGAACAGGTAAAACTCTTATTTTATATTGTGCGAAACCTGCAAACATGTATTATTCTAGGTGTGGACTTTTTTAGTTTGGCAGAAGCAAAAATTGATTTCAAGGGGGGAGAGTTGACGTTAAATATGAAAGCAATAGAAATCAAGAATGATAAGCCCCCGCAGCTGAACTTGCAACATTTACCAGAAGAAGAAAAGGAAAAAATCCAGTGACTGGTAAGAGAATTTTCGAATTTATTTAGGGATGTACCGGGCTTCACACAGGAGGTGAACCACGACATTGACACGAGGGATGCTCAGCCAGTTAGGCAAAAGCCATATAGATATGATAAAGTCAAAGAAGAAATAATTGAATGTCATATTAAAGAGATGTTAAAGAATAAAATCATCACGCCAATTTCTAACAGTTATGCTAGCCCCGTTGTCCTGTGTAGGAAAAATAATGATTATCCGATTACGCACCCGAAGCGGTGGCGTTTTGCTATAGATTATCGCAAGTTAAATTCAGTTACAAAATATCCTGTATATCCGTTGCCGATAATTGAAGAAATAATTCGAAATATTTCGTCTACAAAATACATGACTACGTTAGATATTACGAGTGGCTATTTTCAGATTGGGGTAAAACCCGAAGACGTACAGTCGATCACAAAAGTATTTGAACACCGGTACCCCATCAGAAAATTACAAGATTGAATTTTTTCTGAAACCAATTTTTTTTGGGGGGGGGTTCAAGATTGGATATTATTTGAATGATTTCATATTTTGTCGTGTATTGGAAAAAACAATTATTTTGCGCTCTTGAACCATTGTTTTAAAATAGTCCAAGATTGGTTATCATTTTTTTTAATTCAATCCAAGATTGGTTATTTTTAAAAAATTTTATTATTATTATTTATTACAATAGGACAGATTATTAAAATAAATACAAAATTTATTATTTAACATAGTTCAGATATAATTTCATTAATGGAATTCCATAACATTTCCATTTCATCAGAATTTAATTGATTTAAACAATTTTTTACTAATAAATCGTCCGTAATACTTTCCAAGTCCATAAAATCATCTTCTACAGAAGGCGTTTCTTGGCTTATTCGGTAACTCTTGCGTTTCTTGATTGGTAATTTAGACTCCTCATCCTCGATCGTAATAACTTCAATGTCTCTTTTGCGGGGAAATGTTGTATAGGTGCGTGGAAATGTTGTATAAGATGTTCTTTTGCGGGAAAATGATGTATAGGATGTTGGGGATAAAAAATTCTCTTTCTTCCAAAGAATGACTGGGCACTTGTGTACAAGAAATAAACTCTTTTGCGTGGTTAAAATAAGATACTGAGTCTTTGGGGGATATAATGTCTAGATTTACAATTTCAGAGAATGACTTTAAATCACTAACACTTGAAATAGCCTGGGTTGGGAAAACGTCTATCGTGGACATGATTATGCTTTTCTAATGGAGCGCTCTCAGCCTTTTTATATCTGCTCTTTCCTAAAAAAAGAAACAAGAAAAACCAGTCACGTGTTTTCTTCCCTCTCTCTCTATATATAAACAGCGAACCAAGATTTCCCATTTAGATATCATGGAAACCACTACGTATATTCCTTTCCAATATAAAAATTATCGGATTCCCTTCTTTATCATCCAAGGATTTATTTATTTAAAAGCCTCAGATGTTTCGAAATGTGTAGGTTATAATTTACTGGGTCTTACAAAGTTGCAAGAATATTTGAAAGGAGAAAATGTATTAACGGATCGTGCAATTTCTATCTTGGACGAACGAATTTTGTTAATGAAAGGAGATAAATATCAATCTACAACCATTTTTTTAAACCTGTCACAAATTAATAGTATAATGGATCATCTTAAGAAGAAAAAGGATATTGAATTTAGTGATTGGTTGTATCAAATTTTACATGAATCCTTGATCAAGACCGATGATTATTATACTCTCAACAACAATGATCACCCTTCTTCTAATTTTGAAAATCTAATGGAGCGCTCTCAGCCTTTTTATATCTGCTCTTTCCTAAAAAAAGAAACAAGAAAAACCAGTCACGTGTTTTCTTCCCTCTCTCTCTATATATAAACAGCGAACCAAGATTTCCCATTTAGATATCATGGAAACCACTACGTATATTCCTTTCCAATATAAAAATTATCGGATTCCCTTCTTTATCATCCAAGGATTTATTTATTTAAAAGCCTCAGATGTTTCGAAATGTGTAGGTTATAATTTACTGGGTCTTACAAAGTTGCAAGAATATTTGAAAGGAGAAAATGTATTAACGGCTCGTGCAATTTCTATCTTGGACGAACGAATTTTGTTAATGAAAGGAGCTAAATATCAATCTACAACCATTTTTTTAAACCTGTCACAAATTAATAGTATAATGGATCATCTTAAGAAGAAAAAGGATATTGAATTTAGTGATTGGTTGTATCAAATTTTACATGAATCCTTGATCAAGACCGATGATTATTATACTCTCAACAACAATGATCACCCTTCTTCTATAAATTTTGAAAAAATTGTTGAACAAGAAAAGATTAATTGGTCCCCATTAAATGTTCCATCGAAAGAGAAAGTTCAATTAAAAGAACCTACAACTTTTCCAGAGAAAAGTACTCAAACAGATCCTATAGTATTTACTATTTTCATTGGAGAAATCACAACATAAAGTTTTCAAAAAATTTTTTATATATTAAAAAAAAATTTTGTTAATTTTTATAATGTCTTTATACATTATAAAAATTAACTTTCCTTTTGCCAAGATTGGAATCAAATTTTTTGCTAATCCAATTTTTTCTTATCAATTTTCTCCAAGAATGAAATCCAATTTTTTCTTATCCAATTTTCTCCAAGAATGGAATCCAAAAGGGGGAAGTTAATTTTTATAATGTCTAAAGACATTTAGTTAGTAGTTAATTTTTATAATGTCTAAAGACATTATAAAAATTAACAAAAAGTTTTTTTTTACCAATTTTATTTTCAGCTCTTAGAAAAAAATTTGTCTCAGCCCGTTTGTTTTAAAAATGGACTCTATATAAATACTCTTCCATTGAGATTGATACTCCTTAGATTGTAACTTTAATAGTCTTTGTGTTTCAGATTTGATAACAGTTTTTTCCAGTTAAAAGGAATTACCTAAAGATTGTAACTTTAATAGTCTTTGTGTTTCAGATTTGATAACAGTTTTTTCCAGTTAAAAGGAATTTTGATACTCCTTAGATTGTAACTTTAATGGTCTTTATGTTTCAGATTTGATAACAGGTTTTCCAGTTAAAACGAATCTTTATAAACTCTTGGAAATATTTTGACTTTTTAAAAATATATTATGAAAACTAAAGAAA
>KK114377.1:57475-98032 GCA_000611955.2 Stegodyphus mimosarum | reverse complement strand
CTGAACGAACGGAAAGAAAAAACTAGAAAAGCGTGAATAAATGGATGACATAAGGCTAAGTTTAGAAAGAACATTAAATTCGAATACTGGATTCCGGATCCGAATAAACTGAATTGGAATTCAGATAACTGGGTTTGACTTCTAATCAATTACATATTCTAAAACAGAAATTAGGAATTTCAGTCAATCCTCGTTCAGTCCTACTTCTTACTTCCTCTCTGTAAACAAAAAAACACTCGCAGAAAAAATACCCTCTTCCTACAAACAGAAATCATGCAATCGACTTCAATTTACGAACAGTTTTACATCCAAAAAGTACATAAAAACAGTTTTTATGTGGAAGCCTGGTCCCTCGTCAGTAAAAGTACCATCGATCGTAACCTGGAAACGCAGCTCAACTTTTGCAAACTTTCCCAAATTTTATGTTCGTAACACTTTACGCCGTTAGAATAAAAAAAAATAAGAAGTGATGAGACGTAGCTAAGAATCTACAGAAGTTATGCGTTCTCCTCTCTCTTCTACTTTTTTAAATTTTAAAACCTACATTCTAGTAGACGTGCTCCAGCTTTACAAGGTCTTTTTCCCAAATCTGAGGTAGAGACGTTTCGGTAAAAAGATGACTCCCCAGCCGGTAAAAGAAAGATAATATAAAAAACAGAATCGGGTTGAAGAGAGATGTGCTTGGCCTTGCGAGTTTTCCATAGAAGGAACGAATGGCCTACTGGGAGCACATTTCATCAGAATTTATAGATCGTATAATATATGTACCTGGGCATTGGTTTGAGAAATGGGGGCCCTTTACTACCTATTTAAAAAGCTATGTCATTGACTCTCAGAAAGATTGTTTATGTAGCAAAAACGGCAGTTTTATGAATAATTTAAATAAAATCAATTCCCGATTGGCTAAGGGGTAGATTAACTAGGTTTCGGACTAACCAAACCCTATAAAATATTTAATAAAGTTTTTATATAAGAAAAGCTTTTAATTTAAAACTTATAATCCAAAAAAAGAGAAAACTGATTTATCCTATACTTTCATAGAAACAAGAGATTAAATAATGCTCGTTACAAATTTTATTTACAGTTTTAGGCAGTCTTCCTTTATACACCTGCCCCAGGTCTTTGCTTAGTCAAACACGTACCGATGCCCGAAGATAGCAACATCCGGGGACTATGTGTATGATGTGAAGGGTGCAGAGCGACTCCCCTGGCAGATTTTACATCACTCTATGATCTTTTTATGGGCTACGCCAGAACAAGCCAGAAACAAAATCAGCCAACAGCCTCTCCTCAAACAATACCTTACCAAAAGAGAAAACACACAATACAACCATAAGGCATAGACTTGTGGTTTCTTATATTTCATGCACTGATAAAGAATAGTAGGGGGAATAAAAAGCGTTGGAAACTCAAATTATAATGTATTTCTCCCTTCTTCTTAGCATGCCTTCGTGGTGTAATGGCTAGCACACTCGGCGAGTATTCGAGAGGTCCAAGGTTCGGGTCCCGGCGAGGGCATTGCTCATTTCTTCAGTTTCCTGACTTTGAAAAATGTTAAGTTACTCTACAGTTGTAGCATTCATTATTTTAATTAACCAAGTTATTTTTAGTTTGAACTTTCCTATCGATATCTCGAAGTTTCAGTTGCTGCCCGAATTTAGCGCGAGCGAGATATTTATGCAAATCGCATATATCTGTTAGCAATTTAAAAGGCAGGAGTTAACGAGGGGAAAAACAGAGTCTTGGATTTATCGCCGTAAGACTGTGCGCGCAAGAGATTTCCTCTGTCTACTGAAAGTTCGCCTTCATAGGCAAAATTGCAATTACTAGTTCTTGCTAGTGAAATTCGCATTTATTGCATTTCACTGAGCGTTAGGCTTCCCTCGCCGTCCTACTTAACGTTAAACTTAGGCTGAATTGTTTCTTAGGTATCTGAATTGTTAACACACCTTATTTCATATTATTTTAGTTCAGCCCAAGTAGTGGCTTACTCTCAAGTTGGAGAGTTGTAATTATTTGAATTAAAGGGTCACTTTAAACCCTCCTTCTGACTTTGTAGTTCTTCAACACCAAAGGACATAGCCTAGATTTGCTCACTGTCCTCCACATAGGGTTTCACAGCATACGTTAGCAAGAAGATTAAGAGATTGAAGGAGAAACCTTATTCAGTGGCGCCCGAACTAAAAGGTGGTGAATGATGGTTATTTTCCATCACCAAGATTTGGCGTTTGGGTCCCCTAATCTCCAATCGCCCTTTAAAATGGAGAGAATATAAGGTACTTCTCTCGCCTTCTTAGCATGCCTTCATGGTGTAATGGCTAGCACACTCGGCGCCTGTTCGAGAGGTCCAAGGATGCAAACCAACATGTTATGCCTAGCGTTTCTTTGTCTTGATTTATTTCCACCATAATTTTCTCCGCAATCCTTTTCGCTGCTACATTATTGTAAGTGAATGTTTTAAAGTTCTTGTATGCTCCTTCTGTGTCTCTACGGACAACATACTCTCTAACAACATGAAGGCCATCTCCAATCACATAACTTACGTTCATCATTATATCGAAGCCGAAACGTATTAAAACAACAGGGAAATCTTCCGTGGTCGCTTATAATTTGATTAACGTCTGTGCTTGAAATAGGCTTAGTATTTCTTTTAATTCTAAAATTCTGCACAAAATCCTTTCTTTTTACCTAGTCCTACAATAGCATATCCCAATTCTTGTACAAATTATTCAGCATAATTCGAATAACCTTTCTTCTTGAACCCAGTATTTCTGTTTCTGAAGTATTAGGTTGAAAAGCCGCTTCTTTAGGAAGAACATCCGCCCTTTCATTGGTTAAGTATCCAAACTCGGTTGTAATTTAAGTCTAAAATCATGTTTCTTAAGAAGGCTTGTGTATAGTTCTTTGGTTGTTTAAATTAAATTATTCGGATCATCCGGGTTGGAGAGGACTTGCAAAAACAAAAAGCAATCAGAATGTAAATTTTCCTGTTATAGGTTATCTTTATTTGTACCCACTACAGTGCATTAAACATGGCAAGAAGTTCCACTTGAAAAATAGTGTTACAACTTTTCAATTAAAAATTTTCATTGTTTATTTGAGTACCATAACAATAGGCAACAAAAGCACCTCCTAATTTCTCCCCAATCCCATCAGTGCAGATATCAAGCTTATTCTCTTTTGACTCTGTCTTAGAGTATTCCAATGAGCTTATATTCTTGAGATGAATTAAATTCACATTTTGGGTTTTAAAAGTGCAACTAATAATAATATAGACCTCAATCACGTGTATATCCAATCGAGAAATCCAATCTGCCAATCTACCAGTCCAATATCCAATCTGCCAGTCCATAATAACAATTTTTGAAGTAAAAACCGTAAAGTAGTGAGAGGGGCGGAATACGAGCTTACACGCATAGCTCTTCCGTTGGAGCAGTTCTAAAAAGTGTTGTCATTGCCAGCTCCTCTGGATGAAATCTAATTTTGTTTTAATCCGTTGTATTTCCGGTGCTCGAATTCCCCAACCACTAGTAGAGTAGAATATAGTTTATATTAAAGATACTTCGTAATGTGGTGCTTTTGTTAGCCAGAATTACCCTTCTTTTATAAAACTGCAGAATTAAGTCGTTTTTTCTATGCACACTGCGCAGAAAAAAAAAAAGAAAGAAAGAAAAACAAAATGGGACAGTTCTATGTTTCCGATTCTACCGGCCCGATTAAGGAAATTCAATTTGCTTTTCTTCCTGTCTCGAAAGCGCGACTTATATATGTATCAGATTTATGTATAGCATTGGTCTAATATATGTATTTTGACACAAAATCGGACTTTTCCTGAAATGGCATGCCACTTTTTTCTACGACTTGAATTTTATATATATTTATTAATATCTCTTTTTCTATTGAATTTAGTTGATTCCTTCTTCCAAAATTTGAAATTTAATCCAAATATAATTCGCACATTTTTTATCATTTATTTTTAATATTTTTTATATATTTTTCGAAAATACTTTTGTAATATAAGCTACACAAGTTTTAGTATCATCTTAAAGTAGATGTATTTCTGGGTACACCTGCAAAAAATTAGAGTTTTTTATTCAAAATTTGCCAAGATATACAGGAATTTACATATTGGCGCGTTTTGAAATTTGGCATATTCGTTACAAGTGATATAATAACGCCGAATGTGGTTTACTCACTTTGTTAAAATTATTTGAAAGTAATGAACGTGACCTTTTAGTCACTCGTGAACAATGAAAAAAAAAGGAAAGGAAAATAGGTTGCTGTAAATTAAGAATTTCGTTAAGTGAAATATTCTTGGGGCAAAGTGAAAAAAAAATGCTTCAAGATAAATTTTTTAAATTCTCCACAAATTTCTATCCCAAAGTTAAAAAATTTAATATCTAGGCAGAATTTAAGTCATAGACTCGAAATATGGAAAACAATGGTATGTTATTTCAAAAAAAGTCCGATTTTGTGTCAAAATATCTATGTTAGGACAAAATACCTATGTGTAAATAAATCTAATAAATATCTTAAGTCGCGCTTTCGAGACCTGAAAAACGCAAACTGAATTCCGTTAGTCATCTCGGTAGAAACGGAGATATAGAACTGTCCTTTTTTTTCGCAGTGTACATATTTAACAAGTTCAACAAAAGTCAGTGTATTATAGAAAAATACCTCCAAAAATTTCAAATCCTTAATTAGTTCAATATTGTTTTCATTATAAAAAAGACGAGGTTTCCTTACGCTTTTACCTCTCTTGGAGAAAAACAAACTCTTGAACTTTTTTGATCTTTTGAAAGTTGAACTCTAATCTCTGCTGTTCCTTTCTCCTGCTATCAATTACATTTACGGCATCTTTAAATTTTTTCTCCAGGCTCTCCAGGGAGCATTCTGATACCACAAGTATGGTGTCGTCGGCATGGGAGAAAATTTCTACATGGTCGGGGGAGAACTCCTTACTAAGTAATTCATTGATAACAATTAATAATTCATTGATAGCAATTACAAAGCAGCGGCGCGCTGCATGACCCCTGCAGCCAATCTCTCTTCACTTCATGTAATTTATTATCTATCGTATCTTCTATAGAAAACGACTCCTTTCTTTCTTCAAAATAGTTTTGTAAAAGTTTAAAAATGTCAATAAGAACCCTTAATTTTAATAAAATCTTTAAAAGTATGCTCCAATTACTAAATCAAAAGACTTTTTAATATCAAAGGAGACAGCTGCCACGTGAAAATATGTTTTCTTTTCTCGGCATAATTTACAAAATCATGTAAGGCATCATAAGCGAAGAGCCCCGGTAAAAATCGATACTGCCTTCTTGACACATTTCGATTACATATCGATGACACATTTCGATTTCGACATAACACATTTCGATACTGCCTTCTTGACACATTTCGATTACATATCGATGACACATTTCGATTTCGACATAACACATTTCGATACGATCCCTGTTTACATGTAACTGCTCCGACTTTTATTAAAGTTTTATGTAATTGTAACTGTATCTGGTCCTATGTAACTGTAACTGTAACCTTGCAGCAGTTTCGAGAAATCGAAAGTACTGGAAATTTCTTCTCGGCGGACGGCGGAAGACTATATGCAGTATAAGACCTGAGAGAGCATCGGTTTTCCGTTTAGTTTAGTTTAGTTCGGAGTACTGAGATTTCAGTGTATTGAATTCAGAGTACTAAGAAATTATCGTAGGAATTATCGTACATTTGAGGCTTTTGTACTGTCTAGTGTTCAATATTTTTAATAGTTTTTAATAGTCATAACTACAGACTATCATATTGACAAGAGCTGTAGGAAAATTCTTGTGCGAAGGGTTCCGGGAACTGTAAAGTGATATTGGATAATCAAATTTCTCGAAGCCATCGAATGTCGATAATCTCCGGTGAATGGCAACGCATACCAAATACGTCCGTGGAAGACTGATTATCTAGTTATGTTCCTACACATTTGGACCATCACCGGTGTATGCCGACATGCACAGATATGCTCTAGCGGTGGTTGAAACGAGGAGCCGAGAACAGACAGGAGATTTAAAAGAAAAGGAGTCTTATGCAATTCATAACGTCAGAAGAGTTTAATTTGTTGCAATAAATAAGATAGTATAAACGACAATCACATAATTGAATAAGTTTATTATTGGCGTTATTGCCTCATTTAGAATATACTGTTCGTTTTAACTTCAACCGTTTATTTACATGTGCTGTTACTAAAACCTTCTTTTATTTTGACGTCTATAATAATATGTTTTAATAATAAAGTATGACATAAAAACGTAGCAAAAATATTTTTATTCAACATTCATCATGAGGGCATGGCAAATGTCTACATTTACCGGTGTAAGTGAGAAATATATTTATGAAAAACTTCAGACATACACCAAGCGACTATTTGAATATTGACATTCATTGAAGAATGTTGATGTTCTCCAGGTTTTGGTTTTTCACGGCAGCATAAATATAATATATGCTATCGTGAAAGACCGAATAACTCAAGCCACGTAGATATTGAATGGCTTATTGTTTGGGGAAGTAGATATTGTTTTCCTGCCAGCTTAAAACATTTGGCATCACATCGTAATTTCTTAAGCAAGAATTACACCAACGCCACTTTCTTTTACCGAGGTCGCTTGAGAAGAAGAATATCCCAAACATTTGCTTAATCACCTTTGTGTGAACCTGGCATAGCAGTTACTTTGCGTGCCGTAATTTTACCTTTAACTATGATTTTAAATAAGCTTCTGCACGGATAATTTCCTAACTAAAATAAACGATAAAATACAACCCACGGATTTAACATTAGTTAACATTAATTGAACTTACCTGAATATTAGCTGAACATATCATTCGCATGAACATAACCACAATAAAATTTACATGAAAAATTCTACTCATCGATTTAATAAAAAAGCTCAATTTAATTGATAGTTATATGTAACGTTTAGAATAAATCTTTTCGGAAAGAAAATAGATTTCTAGATCACCTATCGTAAGCAATCTAATCTATTAATCTTAAAAATGCAATGGTTGCAGAAGAGAGAGAAAGAAAGGAACTGGCTGATCTAAGCAGGATTACTGGATGTTGTCTGCTTTCTTTTCTCTTTATAAAATCATTTGAGTCTGCAAGAAAATTACTTACCTTTCTGTATTTAACGATTTCGGTCATTCGATTTCTTTCTTCTCACACAGCTTTTACACTGTTTGCCTGAAGCAAACTAATAGAAAGCACTTTATTTTTATTTTCAAAATATTGAAGGTTGTATGTTATTTCATAGGATATTCTATTGTAGTAACAGCAAAATTCTAGGCAATGGAGGACTAAATTAAATACCGTTCTTGGGCAGTACACTATATTATGTTTACTAAGTACTTAGGCAGGCATCCTGGAATATTAAAGACAGGTTTGTCAAGATTTTTGGGGTTGTTAATTTCCAATAATCTTTAAGCCTGATCTGGACTAGAGCTGGTAAGAAATACGCAGTCTTTAAAAATTTAGAAATATTATCAACAGTAAATTTTTTCGAGTGACAACAGTCTCGCTAGCTGGAGAAGAAAATCTGCTTTATTTCGAAACACGTTGCCACTGCTCACTATGTCGAAAATGTTTCGTTAACGTCAGCATTTTAAATAAATAGCTGCTGTTGGCAATTTTTTTGCTTCAGGCTAAGACAATTTGTAGAGACATTAGGTTGTTTCGAAGCGGGTAACTTGAAAAATTAGCAATGCTCTCTTCGGTACTCGAACCACGGACCTGTCGAATACGCGCCGAACGTGCTGACCACTACACCACGAAGGCATGCGAAGAAGGCGGGAGAAATACCTTATATAACCCCCTTTTAAAGGGCAACTGGGGATTAGAGGCCTTAGTCGCCAAATTCTGATGGTGGAGAATCATCATCCACCATCATTTTTAGTTCTGGCGCCACTGTAAAGAAATTGGGTTATTTCGAAACAGGAGATAGGAAAAATGAGCAATGCTCTCGCCGGGTTTCAAACCGCGGACCTCTCGAATAGGCGCCGAGCGTGCCAACTACTACACCACAAATGCATGGTAAGAAGACCGAAGAAATACCTTATAAATTGACTGCCATGTTAATTCTTTTACTGCCTTCTTGACATAATTTCTGCAGTCAATACATAAAGGTAGAATCTTTTTATACATAATTTGTATAAAACCTTTGCTAGGAACTTTAACAAACAATTGGTCTGTATTTTCCATCTTATTTAGACCGCTCTCGCAATCTTTGAGCATTTGGGAAAAACATTTATTGTATAAAAGTACCATAAAATTAGAATGAAAATCAAATATACTTTTCATAAGTCTACAAGTCGATGACAAACGTTTAATCATAGCTACAAAAGCCATTATTAAACTATATAAAAGATTAAAGAAGCATTATTTTTGTTTTGAACACTCATTCAATTTACTTAGCCAAATGAATTTAATCCTTCAGATTCATAGTGCTTAAAAATACAAATAAAAAAAAATCTGAAATGTTTCAGATTTTAAATTACGTCCAAAGGGACGTTTATTTAACATTTTGTGTGTTACCTTTATTTGTTAAATACCATGTTCTTCGCACTTAAACCATAAAATTCAGTTCAACAGCAATATCGCAAAATAATTTTAAATTGAGCATATCTTTAGAAATTTCGGTACACGCTCTCACGCGCTGGAGATAAAAATGTTTTTCTGTACAACGTTGGTATTGCTGGCTTTGAAATCTTTGAGTTTGTTAATGAAAAATTCGTTAAAGTTTTAGAGAATATTGTTACGAATTTCACATTTATTTGGCTATTTATTTAGAACTGTAATTAAAATTCCTTTTTATTTTCCCGTGCAACGCACGCAGACGATTTTTGAAAAGAAAGCTACGTCAAAAAAAAAAAACATGCATACATTTATGCAGATTTTTCATTTTTTAAAATTTAATGCAGAGCGATAACATTTAGTGGCAACAATTTGAAAAGTGATACGCCGTTTTTGTGTTTCCGACGCAAAATCGCAAAACGAAAGTTATAGTCCTTCGGGACTAAATCCCTTTGGACTAATTATAAGGTATTTTATCCTTCCTTTTGCGTCTTTCGTCGTGCAAAGGTTCTTTCTGCACATTCGGTGCGTGTTCGAGAGATCCAGGTTCGAGTCTGGAGGAGGGCATTGCTCCTTTTTTCACGTCTCCAGCATAAAAAAAAACCTAACGACTGTAAAATATTATTAATCATTTTTGTGTTAATTACAATATGTGTTATTCCTGTTTCCTCTTTTTCTTTCTTTTTTAACTGCTTTCAGATTAAACTTAATTTAAAACTAACTGTGGGCAGCGGAGTTAATACGCTTTTAATTATTTACTACTTCCCATATATAAAGAAGGTATCAGAATGAAATTGGCATAGAAAGAAACTATCTATGGAAAACGTAAAATGAAAATGAGGATTGTAACAGCAGTGGTAGAAGAATGTGATAATTATTTAAAACTCAGATTCATCATTTCTAACGATGTTTACTCTTCTGAATACGGACAGAGATACTCTCCCCAAAGAGCTAAGGCAATAGCCTTAGCTCTTTGGTGTCATCCAATAAGTTGAAGATGAATGCAGGAAGTTATATATGTCACTATTAAACATGAAACAAAATAAGTTATGACTATAACTATAGAAAATCACAATCTAGTTTTGTAAGAAAGGTTTCTGCTCCTTATTTGATAGTTTTTCAGTCTCTGCCTTCGTGATTTAGCTTTTAAATTCCCCAAGAACTGAGATATAAGTTTTTTCCTTCATTCGTGGGCACTTAGTCAACTTCCGGCCGTTATTAAGGCTGGAAGTGGAGGCCACCTCATTGTGAAAGCACACCTAATAAGTGGACCACCGTTACCTCCTATAGAGGGATGGGCAATTACAGGTACATCGGGCACTTCGGTATCGCAGTAGGCTCTTCTAACTACTATACCGTTTGGGAAACTAGGTTTAAAGTTTTGATGCTTTTATTAGAACTTTATCTTTTTTTTTTCAATGTAAAACAGGACTTCACATCAGGATCGGTATGAACCTCTTGTTTGTTGATGAAATTGTAAAGGTGGTATATGATAATCAAAGGGTCGGATGGGAGTCGATGGCTGAAAATGCACCGGCAATGGATCGTCATAACTGAGGCTGCATTGATTATAATAAATTTATTAGGTTAGAGTAGATTTAAGGGTGTCCCCTGGATTATCGCTTAGTTAATGTTTCGTTTATCGCCAAGTTGTTCATTCATTTATGGTAACCTGAGTAGTTGAATGCTATGGAAACCCTATTATGACGTAACCGTTTGAGCAGATAGGCCACTAGGGATTCATATATCGGGGAAGTTTTCCTACGGCCACCTTTTATGTTTGGAAAAAAGAAATATGCAGGTGATGTGCTGCATCACTTTGACGCTAGCTAAGCGTAAAAGTGATTTTTAACATTTTGTATGTATCTGTAGATTTTTGAAAATATTTTGTTAATTTCTAAGTCCACTTTTTGTTTATTTTAGGTAAGTGAATTCAGCTGCTTGAATTTAGTTCCCTGAACTTTTATGTGCTTAGAATTAATAGCACTGACTTGTGAAACTAAAATAGGTAAGGTTTGTCTTTTTCGATAAGTTTAAATTGTAAATTATATTGTTGTTGTGATTTTTATTGTAATAGTAATAAGTATTTTAGATTTGGTTAGCAGAAAATTCTTTACTAAAAATTATGAAACTGGATTTAGGGAAAGTAAAACAACATTATGTTATACAGTTTTATGTTCGAATT
The DNA here is from genome assembly GCA_000611955.2 of Stegodyphus mimosarum. NCBI lineage: Eukaryota > Metazoa > Arthropoda > Arachnida > Araneae > Eresidae > Stegodyphus > Stegodyphus mimosarum. The sequence continues at coordinate 87,236 of KK114377.1, read as the reverse complement.
TGATAGCTTTTCCAGAATCCTTTCGCTTGAAAAAGTTCATGATGGGCTAGTAACTATGAGTTGTGATAATGAGAGGTGATGATAATAGTTTAAATCTCATCAGTTTATTCATATTATTTCTTGCCATAATAGGTGCCTGTCATTCCCAGGAATTTATTTTCTTTGTTTTAACCTGTTATATTACTATCGTTACTAATACTCTCAATCAGAGTTGTAAAAAATGTAATTTTAATCACTTTTAAATTATTCTGTAATTGCAATCGGGGCATGCAATTGTAATCAGATCATGCAAGTACGTTTTAACTAAAGTTACAATACAATGCAATTACAATTAAGTTTCAATTATAATTACATTGCAATTGTAAAATCTAATTGCAGTTACAATGTAATTGCAATTACATTTTACAATTCAAAAGTAACTGTATAATCATAATCTAACTACTATTACAAAATAATCGTTAACTCTAATTACAGTGAAGTAGTAATCTTGAAATCTAATTACATTGTTATAATTGTTGCACAATTACAATGTTATTACAGTGTTATGATTTTTATTGTTTATATTATTGTTATATTAATATTTTAATACAGTTGCAGTTACAATATAATTGTGATTGTAATTACAATTAATTATAATTCCTGCAGGTAATTATAATTACATAATTAGGAATATAATTGCGCCTGATAATTTCAATTACACGTCTGGAAAGTCATTATCAGAATTGAAAATTACAGTAAATTACAGTATATCCGAAATAGTTCCCCATTTTGCATAAGAATTGTTAAATAATGCAAAGGGAAATCATGATCGGAATGGATAATTACAATAAATGAAAGCATATCTGCTAACGGTTTGTTAAATAATACAAAGGGAAAATCGCCTGTAAAAAATTATTATGTTTTCTATCTGAAGCCTCCTGCTTAATTTCTTGTATATATTGCAGCTTTTAATAGCAACATAAGTTATTAGCTAACTCTTCGTTAAATATTATGCATATTTTCAGTAGATATGTGAAACATGTAATTAAAGCGGAATGTATTTACAGAAACTAATTTCGGTTATGTTATATAAAACTAAATACATGTAACTTTGTTTTAAACAAATATGTGTGTTTATGATGTTCTCTGAAAGGGCAATGGGACTAATCGCCGTGGTCGTTTCTCCGTCGGGACGTTATGCCGTCAAGACATATTTTTCTTTAAACGACTGTATTATATCTTTCCATATTATATTAAGTTGATTTAGTTGAAGTTTAGTTTTTTAATTCAATTTAATTTAAAAAACAATTCATATAAAATGTTTTTGGGTACAATTTTATACAGATGCATCGTTACGCATGGCATATTAATTAAGAGAATAATGTGCTAACAAGATTCTAAAGTAATTCCGTTTTTCAATTCAGATTTCCTAAAAATGTGAATTTCCTACTTTCATAAGTGATTTCTCTGACCTGGCCGATTAAAATTTCAAGAAATTTTGACGAATCATGTAAATACTGTACCCGCATAATATTAAAATCGATAATATAACTTACGTTACATCAGAGATTTAGCCTCAGTTTCTTTGTTACTGACATAATTTTCTAACTAACTATACGTAATTTCTTTGTATCGCATATTTGTAAACAACTATATATATTATAAGCAACTTTTATCACGTATAAGAAGGTGAAAAGAATTATTAAACTAAATAAATTTAATACGAGTATAATACGGCAAGCTACACTGACTACCAATAAATATTTGAACACCTATGCAAATGACGATATCTGCGGTCCTAAGGTACGTCACGGACTCCGCCGGTATATATCGTGTAGGAAACAGCATCGGCTTTAGTCGCATGCAAGATGCCTCGCAGTTCAGAGCTCTCTGATTTCGAGAAAGGTATAATTATCGGGTATCACAAATGTGGCCGATCCTTAAGTGACATATCTAGCGATCTGAAGTACCCAAAATCGACAGTGGCCTATGTGATTAAAGAAGCGGCAGATGAGCGGTGATTGTCGGAATGTGCCCCGAGTTAGCAGACCAACGAAACTGGAAGATAGAGACCGACGAGTGCTGTCCAGAGAAATTCCGAAGAACCGCACCCAACCCATGGCCCTCATCCGCGAGGAGTTTCAACAGGCATCCGGGAGTATTGTTTCAATGAACACCATCCGTAAGGAAGCACATCTGCTTGGTTTTCACAGTCGTGCTGCTGCCCATAAGCCTTTGATCACAAAGTCCAAACGCGCTGCTCGGTTAATGTTTTGCAAAGCACATCGAAATTGGACCGTAGATCGGTGAAAACGTGTTCTTTGAAATGACGAATCAAGGTTCACCCTTTACCGTTCGGATGGCAGGGTCTGGGTCTGGCGTCTACCTGGAGAACGTCTCCTGCCAGAATGCATTGTGCCAACAGTCAAGTTCGGCGGAGGTGGAATTATGGTCTGGGGGTGTTTCTCCGGGTATGGGCTGGGACCCTTGGTCCCCATTCATGGTAAGCTCAACTCCGATGCCTACTGCACTATTTTGGATGACAATGTGCTTCCTACGTTGTGGCAGTTTTACGGGTTGGACTCCTGTTACTTTCAGGACGACAATGCCAGTTGTCATGTTTCGACGTTAACCAAGGCTAAGTATGGTGCCAATGGAGTTCATCGAATGGACTGGCTTCCCCAGACAGACCTGAACCCTATCGAGAACCTCTAGGACGAGTTGCATCGCCAAATTCAGTGGTGCACTACCCCTGCAAAATCGGTGAAGAAACTTCTATGCCTTCTCCAAGCCGAGTGGAAGAAAATACCACTAGCTGTCATACAAAGACTTGTGGAAAGTATGCCCCGGAGGGTCTACGCTGTAATTATCTCTCGTGGAGGCTCTACCAACTATTTATTTTGAAGTTAGTTTTTATTTCTATCACAGGTGTCCAAATACTTATTGGTAGTCAGTGTATAATACAATCAAGTAAAGAAAAATATGTCTCGACGGCGAAATGGCCACGGTGAAACGGCGACGACGAAATGTCCTAGGCCCCTCTGACAGGCATGTGGATTTAAATTATTCTAGTAATTTAAAGCAAGGACTATGGAAAATAATGCATTTTGTTCAGGATTAGTTTAGGAAACTAGTCTTTTTTTATATATTACACAAAGAATAAATCAAGGCAGCTTCATTTAGGCTTCCCTTTTCAACAAAGGCATCAGTAGGGCTAAACTAATTTTCCTAATGTTATTTAAACGAATCCTTGTTCGTCTTAGCTCGCATAAAAATGACTTTGATTCTCCTGCTTAATTACTATGTGTAATAAAGTTTTCAGTTAGCAGTATTGCTTGCGAATTAGTTTAATTATCAAATACACCGTAACACAAAATACAAAACATATTTTCAATAAATTATTAAAAAAACATTATTTACTGGCAAGTGAATGCATCAGTACGTTTTGTTTTACAGACTTTCAGGGGAAATATTTTTTTAACTGCCTGTAGATTAGTGTTACGGTAGAAGGTTAAGTTATATGGATAATGCAAAGCACACAAAAGCTATCTACTAAGGAGAGAAATGCTTTTGTGAAGGACTTTCTGAGGGAAATTGACTGGTATTTACATTATAGTGAGTAAAACTGCGAAAAGACCTATCCAGCAGCCCATTCGCCGAGATTTTAACTAGAGCGGATTTAATAATGTAAACGATCTTACCACTCTGCCGCTGGTAGACATAAAAGGTGTCTACCTTTATGTCTACCATGAAAGACAGGAAAATGGCCTTAAATTCCATCCGAGATCATCCTGCGTAATTGTTGACTGAACTCATAGTTAAAACAATTTCATAATTTAATAGTTTCATTTCATAATTTCTTTGAGTGAACTCATTGTTAGTATTTCATAATTTCATAGTTAATATCATTACAACAAGCTTGTCGTAATGATACAAACTTGCCGTTATGATAATAAATGTCAAATAGGTATGCAATTTTAGGTGAGTTAAATATAGTTAAAGGTATTTTCTCCTTCCTTTTCGCCTGACTTCGGGGTGTAACTGGGCACAAACTTGGCAAGTATTCGGGAGGTCCAGAGTTCGAATCCCGACGACGGCATTGCCCATTTTTCACGTCTCGATCATCAGAAAACCTAATGATTCCACAAGTGCAGCCCGAACTAAAAGGTGGTGGACGGTAATTCGTCACATCCAGGATTCCCTAGTCCCCAATCTCCCTTTAAAAGGGGGAGCATATAAGGTTTTTTTCTCCCTCCTTTCCGCATACCTTCGTGATGTAACGGTTAGTACACTCGGCGTGTATTCAAGAGGTCCAGGTTCAAATTCCGGCGAGGGCGTTGCAGATTTTTCACGTCTTACTCCTTCAAAATAACCTAATGACTCTAAAAACTCTAGCGGAAATAAAATCCGGCAAAAAGCATTTGTGGGCTCGGCGTATAATTTGTTTGCAATAAGAACAGCTTACATATAAACGTCTATATTCTATAAAGACCATGAGGTTTTCCGAAGTGAGAAACATGAAAAATTAAGTATGTCCTCGTTGGGATTCGAATTGCCTATCTCCGATCCTCTAATCATTTACACCACGATTTCCTCACCAAACAAGTATGATAACTTCTTACATTTTGTCTGACTGGTCTGGCTGGGTGAAAGCTACTTACCAAGTGCAAATTAAGGATTTCAGCAGTTTTGACTTGAGCATTTTTCGCATGGCTTGGCTTCTGCATTTTTCACGTCCCCTGCTTCAAAAATAACCTAATCATTCTACATAATTATAAAGTAACTACAGTGAATTATCAGCTTTGTTCAGTCAATGAAAGATGTCTTAAATTTTCAAGATAAATTAAAGATCTTATGCTTTGCTGAATTACAATATTCTGAGTAACTGCTATATGCTAGGCACATGAAAGTTTATGAAGTTTTATATTTCGCGCACTGGCAGCGCTCCGTAAAAGCTGCTTCTAGATTATTTTCGCTTATCTCATCTATCACTTTACAATCGTGCGTGCAAATTTTTTTACGAGGACAATATTTTGTATCATAAGTGAAAATAATGTGCAACTCTCAAGGTTTAATAAACCGAGGATTTTTAATTCCAGGGAATCCGTATACGATATAATTATAACTGCGGATATAATTTTTATTGCAGCTGTTATTGTAATTTGAAAATGCTCAGTTGCAGTAGCGTTGTAATTAAAATAACTGTAATTAGAATTATATTATAATTGTACGATTTATAATATAATTACATTATAATAGAATTAACTGTAATTGCAATTAAATTAAGTATTAATTACCCAATTTATAATCAACTTTGTAATTACAAATACATGCAAATGCAATTACAGTGTAATTGATTACATGTTAACTGCAATTACAATGTAATTGATTACATGTTAACTCTATTACTTATAGTTGCAATTACATTGTAATTGAATTATGCCCAACTTTTCTCTCAGTTTCATACATAATCAGTGTAAATATCTGTTGCGCTAGGGCTAGTTTTCCTGTTTTTATCATTAGGGCACAATAAATTTAAATTGAAATAATTGCAAAATAAATTATACATTTAAAATCAATCCCATATGCAATTCGGAATAAACCAATTGCAAAAATATAAGTAATAAGAAAAGTATAGTAAAAAGAACAGAAGCATAGTGGTAAATTGCATGAAAGGTGCAAGAAATATTGAAAGCAAAAATGAAAGAAATAAAGTAATTTACGTCTTTAGCTGTATCGTCAGGAGACTCGTGTAGCGAAAGAAATAAACACATTACCCTGTTTCTGAACTAACATAGACACAAATAAAAAATTAGTGTTTATTGTTTATATATAAAGGTCGACTTTCACTTTTTTTATAAAAAAGTAGTTAAAATCAGAGATATTAATTAAAAACTCCTAAAAAAGATAATTTTCATCCTCATTTTTCGCGTGGCAACAGTCTTGGAAGCTCGAAATGAAAATCTGATTTATTTCAAAAGTTGTTGCCACTGCTCGCTTTCAAATCCTAGAGTTTGTTAATAAAAAATTTCAAAGTTTTACGATGAAATAAAAATAGCTTTGTCGAACATGAAATACATTATTCCCGATTAAAAAAAATTCATGGGAAGGCATTTTGGGTATTCCCATTTTCGTACGACTTTAATCAGCCGAAATAGTAATTAAAAACTCCGAAAGCGCTAATTTTGGCACTCATTTTTCCAAATGGCAACAGTCTCGGCGTTGGAGATAAAAATGCTTTTTTTCGAAAACGCTTTTTTTTTAAATGCTTTTTTTAAATGTTGCTACTGCTCGCTTTCAAATCATAGAGTTTGTTAATCAAAAATTTGTAAGTTTTGCAAAATCTATATATATATATATATAAAGAATGTCTGTCTCTGTGTTTGTTTGTTCGCATTATATATTTCTGATCAATTATGATCAATTTTTTGCCATATTTAATCGACTAAAATTTAATATGGGTGAAATATTGGATGGAACTTGAGTTTTCACGACCATTTTATTAGAAAGGCGAAAATCATTAAAAACGGCGTGCCATTGTTACTGAAAAAATGAGAGAGAATTAGTTTATTTTTCTATCGAAAATTTTTATGTCGGTTCCATATCATATCAGACTGAAAAATGTACGACTATGAATCTTATTTTTTGCATCGTTATTAGAAAAGGATTACAGCGGTATATTTCTCTCTGTTGTTAGATACATTACTCTCAATCTAACATAACCGGTATCGGATACTTCCGCTACTTCAGTTTAAAATAATGTCAAAACATTAATCAAAGGAATGTCTTTAGTTTTCAGTCCACCCTTACAGGCTGGAGTAAATAGCGCAAAAATTTGCAAGATTATAGCACCAAAACGATAAACAAGCTTCAAAAAGCCGTCAGGACTGTGTGTTCGGTGCATATTCTTGGCGAACATCTTCGTGAAAACTTTAAGTCCTGATCTTGAACAGGGAGCTGAATGCAGCTCTGTTCTATGGTAGAAAACTGTGGTTAAGTGGTAGAAGAACTGCACTTCAGAAGGATTTAAAATTCTCTTTTATTAAACCACAATTATATACAGCCACTTCCCAACTCGGGAGGGATACAGAAAATAATGACCGCACTTGGGTCTAAACTGAACAATCAGATAATTTAAACTAAAGCTAATTAGAAATTAAGTAGTCGTTGCTCGCAGAGCTATAAACGCGAGGTTGGCCTCTATTCTAAAGCATGCGTAGCAAGATTTAACTAATACTAACGCACTTAGATTTACTTCAATAAGTAATAGCGTAACAGCGCTACGGCTTAGAATTTAAATACTAGCTGGTCAGGCGAACGTCGAACAAAGTAGCAGTGGTCTGAGACTAAAAGCTCTCTCACTCTGAGAGGTTCCTACCTACCGTTTAAATAGAGACTTAGCTCCACTTTAAATTAGCATAAAGCTGAAACGCGCGCTTATTCTAACGGGAAGTTGAAATAAGAACAGATAGAAAAAGCCAAATTAAAATAAAACTTTGTTAGTTTAAACTAAAACCTTACAAAGCTAAAAGAAGTTTTCCTTTTTGAGCAGATCGAGTTCCAAAAAATTGAAACCTATAAGCGCAACAAATTCAGCGGTACGATAAAAAATGTCAATAAAATGTTTGATGGAGAAGAAACTAGTGAGAAATCAACTCGCGGTGGTTTTGCACTGTTTTTCCTCGGGAGATCTCTGGCCACAGTGAACTCTGTCTTCCTCCAGTGATTCGAATAAATTAAATACTTTTATTGACTCAGATAAACTGTCTGAGGTATCACTCTGGCACTAACACTTTTACTCTATTTCACGGCATTTGACGATAATAAGAAAAGTAGGGAAATGTGCTTCACAGCCTCACTGAGGAAAACAGAGCGCAACGTTTGGAAGTGACTTCGTTCATAAGAAGAGAAAGATTTCAGAAACTAATTTTGAATGTGGATGAGATATGTATTTTAAAACAATCGTATCCTTCAGAGACTGTATGCTCCAGGAAGGATTCCAAAGGCATCTTGGAGCCAAAAAAAGAGGTTGTTCATTGTATCATGGTGTAAGATTTATCCTAATTTTATAACTGTTATTGTAAGTTTATGCATCTTTTCTATCCATTCTAGCTTCAGCTTACAATTTCCTAACAGAATGTATTTTCAGAAACACGTTTAATGCAAATGAGTAAGAGTAGTAAATCGATGCCTCACTGACTTCGTTAGAGAGCCCGAGTTCCTGACTAGCGCTCGTTTGCCTTGGGCTACGTCTCTCTCTAAGCTATTACTACGCTCGGCCGTACTTTAGGCCCTTGAAAGCTTCACCTACTTAATTGAGATTTAGGGGACAGTTACTTAGAATCCTGATAGCTTCGGCTATATCTTTTTAGCTAAGCATTAGTTTTGAAGTTTTAATTCTTATTAATTTGAGTTCAAGCCCAAGTGGAGGCTTTGTTGTACGCTCCGAGATAGGAGCAAACTGTGTTCATCCTTATTTTGAGAAATAAAGGGTAGTTAACCCTTCTTCAGTCTTACGTCTCTGTTCACACACTCAAGCGATTATTCGCTTGAGTTACAAGTCGCTTGAGTCGATTTTCGCTTATAGTATACAAGTTCCTCACACTGAACTGTGAAGTAAAAAGGTGGAACGCCACAATGGTCTTCTACTCATGTTATTCACTACTAGCTCCTTCCACGTCGGGAAGAGATAATTGCTGTTCGATACTGTATGGATATGCTGCAAAAGCAGGGAAAATTGTCCATCAAATAAACCAACACTTATGAATAGAATGGATTGTTTTACTGCTTCAGGGTAACCCCCGACCACATACTTTAACATCAACCATACATCAAATCAACAATATGAGATACGAAATTGTACATTGCGGGGGGAAAATGGGACAATTCTATATCTTCCGTTCTACTGGGCCGATTGAAGAAATTCAACTTGCGCTTTTCATATCTCGAAAGCGCGACATAGGATATATATTAGATTTATATATAGCATCATTCTAACATAGGTATTTTGACACAAAATCTGACGTTTTCTGAAATGCCACTTTTTTTCCATATTCTGACATGCCACCTTTTTTCCATATTTCGAGTCTACGACTCAAATTATGCCAAACTCCCTAATTTTGTAAAAATCGCACGAGTAGTTTTTAAAACGTTAGCTCTCAAAATTTTAGCTCCTCAATTTGTGTTAAAAGGTTAATTGAATTTGGTATACCTTTCTTTAGTAATATCTCTTTTTTTATTAAACTAATTTGAATTTTCCTTTGATATTTCGAAATTTAGGTTCATTCCAAATAAAATTCGCCCATATTTTATCATTTATTTTTTAAATTTGTATTTTTAAGTAACTTTTATAAAATTTTCGAAAAATATTTTGAATTATAACCTATAACATTTTTCCCATCAGCTTAAAGTAGATGTATTTCTAAGCATACCTGAAAAAAATTAGAATTTGAATTTTCCTTTGATATTTCGAAATTTAGGTTCATTCCAAATAAAATTCGCCCATATTTTATCATTTATTTTTTAAATTTGTATTTTTAAGTAACTTTTATAAAATTTTCGAAAAATATTTTGAATTATAACCTATAACATTTTTCCCATCAGCTTAAAGTAGATGTATTTCTAAGCATACCTGAAAAAAATTAGAAGTTTTTATTCAAAATTTCCTAAGATATACGTGAATTTACATTTTGGCGCGTTTTGAAATTTGACGTATTTATTATTAGCGATAATAATGAAAATGTTGTTTACGCACACTGCTAAAATTATTTGAAAGTATGAATGATGACCTTTTTTCCGCTCGTGGACAATGGAAAAAAATGAAAAGAAAATAGGTTCCTATAAATTAAGACGTACATATATGAGTCACCACACCCCGCAGAAGTGGGACCGGGGTTCAACCCTTTTCCCAGGACCTTGGAGGGATCGGTGCAACGCACCCGAAAAAACGGGGCGTCACTGATCGTTAATTTGCTACCTACCAGTCGCTCGGGCTGCCCGTCTCAAAGGTCATTACCCAGCGAACCCAAGGCTCTACCCCCGGGCTACTAAAGCCGCTCTGCTGTAAGACTTGCCGGAGCCCGGACCGGCCAATAAGTGACCTTTCTGGAGCCCTCAGAACCACTAGGTTCCTAATTTGTATACCCCTGTGGCCGAGACTGCCTAGATACAGATCCTAGCCAGTAGCTTAGCAGAGTTCTCTACGTCGACTCCCGGGGGAGGGGGGGGACTGCTCGTGGACAATGAAAGAAAGGAAAGGAAAATAGGTAGCTATAAATTAAAGATTTTGCCAAGTAAATTATTTTCGGCAAAAACTGAAAAAAATCCGACGAGATAAATTTCCAAATTTCTTCATAAATTTCTCACCAAAAATTACAGAATTGAATATCTAGGCATAATTTGAGTCGTATATTCGAAATATGGGGAAAAATTGGTATGTTATATCAGAAAAATTCCGATTTTGTTTCAAAATACCTATGTTAGGACAATGCTACATATAAATCTAATATATATCCTAGTCGCGCTTTCGAAACATGAGAAAAGCAATTTGAATTTCCTCAATCGGCCCAGCAGAACGGGAAATAGATTTTTTTTCCCGCAGTGTACCTATCTTTCAGACTTCCCTAAATGTGCCCAAGATATTGCTATTTCTTCAGCACTTGAGCCATTCTTTTCCCAAGAAATATATTGCCAACTGCGCATCAGTTTAATGGATAGTGGATGATTTCATAATTTTTAAAGATACTGATTTTTACAAATAAATGGTATAAATGACCTTGTCAAATGTTGACAGTAATGCATTAAGGCTGTTGCAGATTACTTAATTTTTTTACCTCCCTGTTTCTTCTATTCTCTTTCAGTCTTCTTTAAAATCAACTATTTGATGTGCAACAACTCAATATGTTACAAATTTCTGAAACATACTGTGTGAAATACGAATAAGAGGGATATATTTTGAGATAAAGACGTTTAAAGTTTTTTTTTTCACTTTAAAAATCATCTTCACTTTTGTTTCATAATATTAACTCTTATGGTTTCTCAGCTTAAGTTTCTTTTTTCCATATATTTTGAATGATGTTTTTTAAGTGAAACGAAGGATAAAAATAACAGATTACAAGTTCTCTTTGATAAGAACTTATTGGCATTCAAAGAACTTTTTGCAATACCCTCGAAACAAACCAGAGCGACGTTTGCTTTCCTCTTCAAACTCAGTTACTTTTCCTCGACAACATTTCTGTCCGAAACAGTTCTGTTTTCAGATATTTCGCATTACCAACTAAAATGGCCTGATTCTGCATATCGAGTGCTCACATTGTATGAACAAAAAAGTGTATGGAACTATTTTTCTTATTTTTAGTCGATTCTATTTGGGGATTTCAAGTATATGCAAGAGAAAAACATTGTATTAAACATTTTATCTGTCTCGGAATACTTTGTCTCTAGTGTTTCTAATCGGATGTGTGAAATGATCCCCCCCCCCAGAAAGACTGTAATCCCCACGATTGCAAGAGGCAAAGAAGTCTACGTGCTGCCACCATCCCCTCTTTATTTGTACATATATTTCTTCTTTATTGTTGCTTTCAGACACGTACTGTTTGCTAATCTGCACTAAACGAACGGATCAGTGAGAACGCACTTAGCGACGAAAGGCGAAATAATTCTCCGTTTTATTCTTCTGTAATCTCCTCTTCCATCTTATTCTCCTTTCTTCTCTTCCTTCCAACTTTCCGTATCAGTTATTGCGTCATATTTTCTTTTCTTTACTTTTTTAATATACATTACCTGTCCAAGCGACGGAAACTGTCTGGGTAATGCGACAACTTAATCATCGTTCGCAGAGCTCTAGTTTCTAATAATTATGTTTTTCTTTCATAATCAGCTATTCTGATGCTTCGACATGGAATGACAGGATGGAGTCGCCCTCCCTTTTTTTCCCTACCAGGATGTTGTGATAACAGTATTTGAAGTGAACAGACTTAGTTCACCATTAATCCTTGCATAATGACTAGCGATTAGTAATCTTAAGCCTTTTGACATGCTAAAAAAGATACTTTTTTTTCCTTCGAAGTAAAACTTCTTTTTAGACTTAGTTATCGTTTGGCGTACAATCTGTTTTAAGAATCTCATGTTTGAGCTCCTACAGTGTTTCCAAAAATTTCAAAAAAGGTGCATTTAATCGAGTGAATTATTAGAATAACTGCTGCGCTTAATTTTCTATTCCATATTCAGATTAATAAATATCACAGATGAAATAAATGATTGCAAATATCTAATGTTTCTTATCTAAAATTCTTTCCTAAAAATATTATCTACACACTTCATTACTTCCTTGAACGGAAATTAAATTATACCCATTTTTTGCTGCATTTTATTTAAACTTATTTCGTTGAATTTCATTAGAGATGTATTTCTCATATATTTAACACAGTTCTCACTTCGCGGCAAGCCAAAAATACATGAAACCTCAAAATATATTTATTAAAAATTGAAAAATATATAAAGATATAAAACACCAAATACAGTTAAAACTATTTAAAAAAATTTGAAAAATTTGGTTCCACTCGGAAAAATATACTGAAGGTGGAGAAACAGATTCAATTCACTGCTCTGCTAAGTTTCAAATGTAAACAAATATGGCTGCTATGCTAAAACGATTAGGCTTAGCACACACTTAAACAACTTTTGAATTCTTGATAATTCTGCAATTATTGCATGCAGATTAACTAAGGGGTAAAAAGCTTAAGCGAAGCATAAGAACAACATAATACAATAATTTTTAAAGCAAAAAAAAATGCACTTTACCAATATATAACAATAAAAAAACTGAGCTCATGGAGCAGAGTAACAGAGCGGATATATATTTTTTTCTTTGGTGCGGTTGATTGCAACCAAACCGGGAGAAGCACAACCATATATTATAGCAGTCCTATGTACAAAATTTCAACATTCTAATGCAACTTGTTTTTGAGTTATGCGAGATACATACATACTACGTACGTACGTACAGATGTTACGAAAAAATCTCTACTGAATCCATTTTAAATAATTTTTGCATCCCGTTTTGGGAAAAAGAGTCCTTTATTCTGTCCTTAAATTAAATCCTTAAATTAATCCTTAAATGTCCTTAAATTAATCTGTCAATTAAAAGTATCGTTAAATTGCATTCTACAGCGGTCAAAATGCAAATATTCGTTGGAATATGATACCCGAAAATTTTTGCGATTACTTTACTTACTTTTGCGATTACTTTGCGTACAAGGAAATAAAAATTGTCAAGAACATCTAAGTTCTTCTTTTATTTGTCTTTTCTGGAACAACTGTGATTTAATAAAATGCAAAATGTGTTAATTCGTATTGCTAGAAATTGCGAAAAATTCTGAAATTTCCATAATCTCTCATGTAAATGTCTTTGAAAAATCTATTCTAGTATTCTATATTTCTAATAAATGAAGAATGTTTATTATAAGTACAGTTGCTCACATTTGTTTTCGGATATTTGTATTTTTGAAATATTATTTACATAGATTTTGTACTAAATATTGAAATATAGACTTCAGATTTTTATCTAATATATTGATTTTTTCCTAAACCTTCATTTTGTAAAATGCATATCATCAAAATATTCTTTGCAATACAATAATTTGTTCGAGACGTGTAAATCAGTAACTCAGATAATAATTAGGGCACCTCAATTTTTTGTTGAATTTTTGTATTGAAATGTTTTGATAAGTAATGTTTCTTGCTGTACGCTTGTTTTTAATGAAAAAACATCATAAAAATTATCGTATGCATTTGGAAAACATTACTCATTTAGAAAAATATATTAACAGCTCATATCTGAAGTAAATATGGGAAGACGCTACAAATTAACGACCACCTCTGCTAGAAATTTAGTAGTTAATTTTTTTACTTCCTCAAACGAAGTAAAAGAAGTATTGCAATCACGAAAAATTTCGGGTATCATTACTTCAACGAAAATTAGTTTGATCGCTCTGTAATGCAATTTAGCGATGTTTTTGCGTTACATCTGTACATAAGGACAGAATAAAGGACTCTTTTTCCCCAAACGAATTATAAAACCGATTTAAAATGGATCCAAGAGAGATTTTAGCGTGGCGTCTGTACATCCGTACGTATTTACCTACTTACGTATGTATGTATTTAAGGTTACCGTTAAGGTTTTTATAAATCAACCGGAATCTGCATATTTCTGCATGCAATAGTTGTAGAATTATCAACAATTAAAAATCGTTTAAGTGGAGCTAAGCCTAATTTTTTAGTTTCTTGCACGAAGTGAAAAGGAAGTTTTGTAATCGCGAAAGATTTCCGGTATCATATTTCAACGAAAATATCCATTTTGACCGCTATCGAATGCAATTTAACGATGTTTTTCATGACATCTATACTTAAGGACAGAAAAAAGGATTGTTCCCCCCCCCCAAAAAAAATTATAAAACTCATTTAAAATGGATTCTGAAAAGATTTTTTGTAGCATCTGTGCGTACGCACGTATGTACGTATGTATCTGGTATAACTCAGAAACGAGTAGCCTCAGAACGTTGAAATTTTCGTATGATATTTCAACGAATATATGCATTTTGACCGCTGTAGAATGCAATTTAACGATGTTTTTAATTGACATCTGTACGTAAGGACAGAAGGACTGTTATAACATGTAGATGTGCATCTTCTATTTTGGTTACAATCGACCTCACCAAAAGTATATAAAAATGTGTATCCACTCTGTTACGCGGCTCAGTGAGCTCAGTTTCTTCATTCTTATACGTTTGTGGATTGCGTATTTTTTACTTTAAAAATGATTAAATTATATTGTTCTTATCTTTCGGCTAAGGTTTTTATGCCGTTGGTTAACTTGCATGCAATATTTATAGAATTATCAACAACGTAAAGGTTGTTTTAGTGCGGCTAAGCCTAATTATTTTTATCATAGCAGCCATGTTTGTTTACAATTGAAACTTAGCAAAATAGTGGATTTGTTGCCAGTTCTACAGAAACTAAGCTTCGCAACAACAAATATAACGCCTTCTTTTATTACTGCGAATTAAATCATGCTTAATCCATTCTGAAACTTATTCAAGGAAATAAGTGTTTAAGATTTTTTTCGTGATTTTTAATATAGATATTTTGAGTTTTTATGTATTTTTGCCTTGTCGCGAAGTGAGAACTGAATTAATTAAATGAGAAATACTGAATCGTCTGTGAAAAACTTTTTCTTTTTTTGTGCGTGTGTGTGTTTGTTTAATTTCTTTTATACATCGTTTTAGATTTATTATAGTATTTGAATAGAACATATGGCAACCATTAGATAATTCTTCAAATGATATAATTTTTGTGCATTCTGAGTTATAAAATGAATGAGATATAAGGCCAGATTATCTCTATGGTAAACAAATATAGTGAATTTTAAAATGTGTATTTATTCTATTGTGGTTTATGCGCTATCGGCGAAGTAGATTTAATTGAATAAATTTAAATTAAATGCAAGAAAAAAATGGGTATAATTTAATATTCCCTACAAGGAAGTTTGGTGTCCGAATGAGATTTTTTAAGATGGTAAATGTATTCCAGATATCCAAAAAGTGCTTGATATAAAGCATTAAACTATATTTAATGTAGTAATCGACGAAAATTGCGTGGTACTTTTGGAAATGCATTATACTCTGAAATACATGGCAAGCTACCACTAAGATTTATTTTAGACATGAATGAACAACATCCAACAATTAGTATTATAAAATGTCCATCAGATTTAATTTGTAATAATAACTTAATCCTGAAGCTTTTAGAAGAGCCATTTAGGCACATGGATAAAATGCGTGATAAGCAAAATGAAAGATTTTTGCAACCAAGAAATGCGGAAAATACGCCTGGCTTTCATAAAATCTATAGTAGACAAAGTTTCATCACATTAAAACAATGTTATATTTACAGTAACTTCGAAATTTAATATATTTGGCTAATTAATATGAGGCAAATTCCGAAATAGGAACCACCTAATGTTACGCACGGAGGTATAGGCATAATAGTTTCGGGATGTTTTGCTGCTTTAAGAATTCAATCAACCATCACTGTCAGCCACAATTATCTGTAAAGCAACTAATCCTTTTGTATGGCAAGGTAACCCATTCATTAATATGAGATCTGAATAAACTACCGCTAGATAGTGGAGGGCGTTGGACACATGTCTGTTTACCTCTGGTAGTCATCAGGCGTCCTCGTCCTCCGTCACCTATCCGTCACCACCACCTGCTATAAGAATTGGAAATTTAGTGTTTATCGAAAATAATGTAGATGAGTATAAGTATATAAGCATTCTTAATGAAATCCTGAAAGCGTTTGCAAGAAAACTTGGGATGCAAAATATATTCAAGTCCTATCAGAATAACGATCCTAAACATACAGCCCTAAATTTTCACTTGTGGATATTTTACAGATTGTACAGACATTAGGTTATCTGGAAATAGGAGATGTGAAAAATGAGCAATACCCTCGCCACGACTCGAACCACAGACCTCTCGAATACGCGTCGAGCGTGCTGACCGCTACACTACGAAGGCATGCCAGGGAGGCGGGAGAAATACCTTATAAGCTGCCTTGAAATTATCAAACCTTGCCTGGATATCAACCACTCCTCAACTCGTTTTGCCCATGTTTCACAAATTAGGGCGGTTCTCTTTCGTACTGAAAGAAGCCCAGCAACGAACCATTTTCTTTTCCCATTTGTTCAGTTCAAGGAAAGAAAAAAGTTCTGTACCATATCCAATCTTAACTTGATATTAATTGAAGGACCAAAAGATGATATTCCTCATTAACCCGCAACCGAAACTGATTCCAGAAAAATGTCGAACATGTTTCTGTCTCATATATGGATTTTCAGAGTCCAAATTAGGCAAATGTGATGATTTATGCACCCGTTTCCAGTGAACCGTAGCCTGATCCGAGAAGAGGATATTTTTAACATATTTCGCTTTAGTGTTAGGTTTTCGTAGCATGCTAATAGCATATGTAATCTTAAGCTCCGTATACTGTTCCTTATACCAAGGGAGGGGAAATGAAATGGTGCTGCTCGAGCTGGTTAAAACAGAGGACTGAAAATCAGCTTCTTAAACAAATTTGATTGTTTAAATCTGTTTTTTTTAAATTGAAAAATATATAAAGGTATAAAACACCAAATACAGTTAAAACTATTTAAAAAAATTTGAAAAATTTGGTTCCACTCGGAAAAATATACTGAAGGTGGAGAAACAGATTCAATTCACTGCTCTGCTAAGTTTCAAATGTAAACAAATATGGCTGCTATGCTAAAACGATTAGGCTTAGCACACACTTAAACAACTTTTGAATTCTTGATAATTCTGCAATTATTGCATGCAGATTAACTAAAGGGTAAAAAGCTTAAGCGAAGCATAAGAACAACATAATACAATAATTTTTAAAGAAAAAAATGCACTTACCAATATATAAGAATAAAAAAACTGAGCTCATGGAGCAGAGTTAGGTTCTTTCAAATTTCTTTTTCACATTTCATCAGAGATACGCTATTTTGTTGAGAACTGAATTCTTCACTAATTGTAGAAGAAAGTTTTGATGAGGGAAACTTGTTTAAATTCTTTTTGTTTTATTATTTAAATTAATGTTGAAGCAATACATCTACTGAAAGTATTTAGTTTCATTACCTTTATTTTGACAATAGCTTCAGCACTGCATTCTTCATCTGGGACATAAGCTCACCAAAGTGAGAGCGGTAAACCGGTAGTTTGACACGGATTACTATCCTGGCCAACTGGCTAACTGCATGAGGGAATTTTGCGGTTTTTCATGTGCGTTCTAGTTTTTCTTAAAAAGTTTTCCATGAAGGCATTCTTTCCCCCGATTAGGTAAACCCCCTAGATAATTCCCTTTTGTATGCTTCCCATAATCATAGAGCTTAAATTAATCGAACTTAATCTATTCATTAGAAGGTAGTACAAAGAGGTATAACGTAATACAATTAAGGAAGATTATATTTAGGTTATTTGAATACATCAGGAGCACGTGACGGATAGCTGCTTTAAAAGAGCGAAATTCCTTCGGGGCGTAGTTTCTAAGGGAAACTGCCTGGTATTCATGTTACACATGAGAGAACAACCATATAAACCCAACTCGTTCTACAGAGTCTTAGCTCAGCGAACTTCCAGTGTTCATCGTTTTTAATGCTTGGCCACTAGTTAAAGAAGGACAAATGCTATTCTTTTTTTTATATACACTTAATCTTATTAGCTCACCTAATTTAAAATTAAATCTTGCTTAGTGTTCGTTTGCACGTTCTCTTGAGTTCGCTTTTAAAACTTCTTTTGAATTGTTCTTATCTACATTGCTTGTACAAATGAATAAGCATTCCTACATCTGCAGAATGTTGTTCCCTTCTTGCCCTTCGGCCTTTTCTAAGATTTTTTTATCTCTTGTAAAAACAGTGTTGAGAAGCTTTTTAATTTAAACACAACAACTTAAGCACAGTTTGAAAACCTACCGTTGTTTTCTGTTCTTTAATAGCTGACACAGACATTCAGCGCTTTTCTTTACAAAATCATTGCTTAAAAATAATCAAAAACAGAGAAGAAAATCTTGAATAACCACGCAACAGCAAAGAAAGTTTTTAAAAAGTAAAAAAAAAAAAAAAAAAAGCTGTTCGTATATGTGTGTGCTTGTTAAGCGCGCGGAATTATCAATTTCTCGATCCAAAAACACTCTACAAAGTAAACGGGAAAGCTCTCCTGAAAATACAAATTTCCAGAATTTCCGGGCAGCAATAACAAAGAGGTTGATGCAAAGTAAACGCAGAAATGAGCTTTAAGGGATGGGGAGTTTTAAGGAGCAAGAAATTTATCCACGTTATTAAAACTACTGAAGTGAAAAATATTAGACGGGATAAATATTTGTTCACAAGAATTTGAAGGGAAGAACTGCACAAGATATGCGTGTTTTTATAGCTCTCATTTAAAAACCCGTTGAGTTTCTGAAGTCGGCCTAAATTTCATAATGAAACTCGGTGATTTTGAAGCCAATTTATTCAGATGTTTATTATAACAGTGCACTGGTTTAGTTGAACAACCGTTAAACGGTGTCCGAAACAAAAATAACCAGTTTTTATTATTTTATTAGCTACTGTTACTATACCCTGAACATAAATACAGTGTCCGCCAAAAATATGTACACACACGTTAAGGAGCATCTGGACGCATCTAGGATAGCCGCATATATAGAAGAACGCTGTGCTAATATTTCCACTGCACTTTTAGGAATTTTAAGTGGTACTTTAGTTTCTAAATAAATGTAGAAACAGAAACGCTTAAATACTTTTTACTTTACAGGAATGTGGAAATGAATTTATCTCATTTGAGATTGCTGATAATATTAAGAAAAAGAAATCAAAATGCAACATCTTCGGTTCGCGCTATTTTATTTCCGAGACAGACAAAGATTTGCATAGTTAATAATGCACGTGCATAATTAAATGCACGTACTTGTTTTTAAGCAACTAATTAGATGGCAGAAAAGAGAAAAAAAATCGTTATTTGTAAGTCACACAAGAAATAAAATAAAACAAAACAAAATCTGAAAGGTTTCAGATTTTAAATAACGTCCAAAGGGACGTTTTTTAGCATTTTGTGTGTTACCTTTATTTATTAAATATCATGCTCTCCGCCCTTAAGCCATAAAATTCAGTTCAAGAGCAATGACGCAAAATAATTTTAAAATGAGCATATCTTTAGAATTTCCTATACACAGTCTCACGCGCTGGAGATAAAAAAACATTTTTCTGTACGACTGTAAGGTTTTAGTTAAACTAACAAAGTTTTATTTTAATTTAAATCTTTCTATCCCTTCTCATTTTCAACTTCCCGTTAGAAGAAGCTAAGCCCGTTAGAAGTTTATGCTAATTTGAAGTGGAGCCAAGTTATATTTAAACGAAAGGTAGAAACCTTTCAGTGTGAAAGAGCTTTTAGTTGAAGCATCGGTTGAGGCGCAACGCCAGGGTGCCTAGGCTAATGAGCCTTACCCCTACTGTAAACGTATATAATTTCCTAATCATATCGTTAAATAAACTGAGTGAATTGAAAGGTGAGTACCTAACTACATAAGTTTTTTTTTTTAAACTGTGGGAAACTCTAAAGGAAAAGTATAAAGATATGCACAGAAGTTGTCGAGCTGGTGAGATAACATATTTGAAATGACAAGAGAATAAAAAGTACGAATCTTTTGGCATGTTAGAAAAACATAATTGAATAACATAATAACTCTAAGAAAAATAATAATAGAAAAATAAGAGAAAAATATTACACACAAATGATAACTTAGAACATTTCTAATTAAATCCAGAATGTACAATGTTTATAATGCTTAAACAGGTGCCAGGTAAAGAATTGACATTGGTCGTACAAAGTTTACAGGGTCAGCAGCTTCGTAATCAGGAATATAAATATCTGGGTTACTAATTTTGGTTTGATTTACATGAAACTGCCTAGCTAGTCTACAATAAAAATTATGAATGTGTTCGATGTTCAGTTCTAGATGAATTCTACTATTTCGGATGTACCATGGTGCATTTACTAGTTGCCTCAGAACACCATTCTGAGCAGTTTGCAATTTTTTACGGTTGGAACGACATGAATATGCCCAAACTGGGCAGGCATAACTTAATAGTGGACGCATAATGGTTTTGTAAATGAGTAACTTATTGTCTATAGATAGAATACTATTCCGAGCAATTAAGGGAAAGAGTTGCGATTTACGGGCTCGAAACTTTTTGAGAATATGTGTTATGTGTGGGGACCATGAGAAAGTTTTACAGAGGATCACCCCTAAGTAAGTGACTTGCTTGGCCCAGGGAAGTACCGTACCATAGAATTGAAGGTTTGTTTTTATTTTCTTTCTCTTTGTAAACAACATAGCCTGCGTTTTTTCCAGGTTGACTTGCACCTTCCATTTAACTAGCCAGGTCTCAAGTGCATGGATATGGTTTTGTAATCGTTGGATTACTGGACTAAGAAATGCATTTTGTGCCAGGATCGCTGTGTCATCAGCGTACATGGCCAGTATAGTGTTGTCTGCTGTGGGTATGTCGTTCATATAAACATTGTAGAGTGTGGGTCCCAAAAGAGAACCCTGTGGGACACCTGCAAGTACTGCACGGCTGGTGGAATATGTGCCAGAAATATGAACAACAAAGTGTCTACCAGTTAGGTAGGATTTAATTATGCTCGTGATGTAAAGTGGAAAACTCAGTGTGTGGATTTTGTAGACTAATGCGTCCAGCCATACGCGATCAAAAGCCTTGGCTATGTCTAAGAAAATGCCACCAGTAATTTTCTTTCTTTGCCTTCCTTCTGTAATCATTTCCAGCACTCTGTAGAGTTGGTTGGTCGTCGACAGTTGTTTCCTGAACCCAAATTGACAGGGGATAAGAATGTTGTTTTCTTCCAGGTGTTGATTAATTCTGGCAAGAATAACAGCTTCAACCACTTTACTAATACAAGACAGAAGACTGATTGGTCTGTACGACGTCGGTGATGTAGCTGGTTTTCCTGGTTTGAGGATAGGCGAGATGGCTGCCAGTTTCCACGGATTGGGAAAGTGCTCGGTCTGCATAATGCTGTTGATGAGCTTGGTAAGTATGAAGACAGTTTTAATAGGAAATTTTTTTATCATGACATTCGTAATTTTGTCGAAGCCAGGACTCTTCTTGTTCTTTAACTTCTTGATATAGCCACAGACTTCTGATGGCATGACTGGGGCAATGATGTTTGTGTGTGGTATTGTTGTGAAGTTGGAATGGAATTCATTAATCTGTTGTTCAGTATCAGTGTCATGTATGTCGTTGGGACGAAACTGAGACTCCAGAATCTGTGCGAGCAGTTCTGCCTTCTCAGCGTCCATGTAATGGATCCTATTAGGGCCGTTAAGGGGCGGAATTTTCCTGTAGCATTTCGTGAGTCTATTAACAGCTTTCCACAGGGATGTATCCTCAGCAGAGAGCGAGTTAATGTAGTTAGTCCAGTGGAGTTGTGATTCTTTATATGTAAGAGACCTGACAGCAGCATTAAGACGATTTAGGGTGAGTTTTTCTAAGGGCTTTTTAGTTAGATGCAAACGTCGCGTTATAGCACTTCGATGAACGATTTGAGTGGACATAGTTTTAAATTTATCTGATTGTTCATTTTAGACCCAAGTGTGGTCTTTACTTTCTGTATCCCTCCCGAGTTGGGAAGTGGTTGTAAATAATAGTGATTTAATAAAAGAGGATTTTAAATCCCTTTCAAGTGCAGTTATTCTCCAACTTAGTCACAGTATCCTACCACAGAACATAGCTGCATTCAGCTCCCTGTTCAAGATCAGGACTTAAAGTATTTCACGAATATGATCGCCAAGAATATGCACCGAACACTCAGTCCTGACATAACGTTGCTATTGCTCGCTTTAAAATCCTTGAGTTTGTTAATCAAAAATTCGTTAAAGGTTTACAAAATATGAAGTCGAAAATAAAACAAAATCCAAATTTCAAATTCGGGCTTTCCGATGCCTATATTCGCAGTAGGATTACGGCATTCAAAATTTGATGGCTCTAGGTAACGTTGTTTTATCACAGTGCGAGAAACATGCATACATTTATGGAGATTTTTCATTATTTAATTTCTTCAGGTATAATACAGATCGATAATATTTGGTGGCAACAATTTGAAAACCGAAGCGGACATTCAGAGTGATTCGACGCAAAAACGCAAAGCGAAAACAATTGTCCTTCAGGGACAATTTGTTAGTCCCTTTGGACTAACAAATTTCATATTTGAAATTTGGGCTTCCAGACGCCCATATTCGGGTGGAATTATTCCATATTAAAAATTTGATGGTTCTAGGTACTGTTGTTTTACGACAATGCGAGAAACGTACATACATTTATGCAGATTTTTCATTATTTAATTTCTTTAAATATAATACAGGGGACAATATTTGGTTGCAACAATTTGAAAAGCTTTTAGTGAACCAACCCTTTTAGTGAATCAACGCAAAATGCCAAAACGAAATTAGTAGTTCTGCTGGGCAAATTGCCCCTTTGGACTAACAAACGTGATATCACTTTTTTTTTTAACTCTTCGATGTTAGTTTCTTATCTACTACGTCTTGCATCTAACATTGTGAAAAAATAACATAATGCTCACAAAGAAATTTTTTAGTAATATATTAAGTATAAGCCTCTTCTTATATTTTTTCTTAATTTCATTTATTTATTTTTCCATTTAAACGCAGCTTTTAAATACACGATTTTATGCTCTGGTCTCGAATTTCTAGGGCTTAGGTTTTAGCATAGTAGGAGTGTCTTAATTGTTTCAGTCTGTTAGAGGTGTAACAGTTGCAATCTGTTATCTGAATAACTCTTTATATCGAAGTTATCACTGACATCTAGAGTAAATTTTCTCTGTAAACCCAGAATCACAATGCACGAAACATTGTTAAAATCGTCATTCAGCAGAGTCAACGTCTTGACAGGGTCTCTTTAATAACTACAGGTCACAAATATCCATCTTCCGAAGTAACTTTATAAATTCTGCTGCAAACATTAAAATTCCACAGAGATTTTTGGCTGGACTTAGCTACAACAGAATGCTCCACCAATTGACTACAAATGCTGATAGTCATCTAACAGGCGGTACAACGACTCGACTGGTGGTAAAGTAAGTCTGTTACATGTGTTAAACTGGAATCTAATACCACTGACTTCTAGAGTAAATGGTGTCTGTAAACCCAGAATCACAATGCATGAAACATTGCTAAAATCGTCATTCAGCAGAGTCAACGTCTTGACAGGGTCTCTTTAATAACTACAGGTCACAAATATCCATCTTCCGAAGTAACTTTATAAATTCTGCTGCAAACATTAAAATTCCACAGAGATTTTTGGCTGGACTTAGCTACAACAGAATGCTCCACCAATTGACTACAAATGCTGATAGTCATCTAACAGGCGGTACAACGACTCGACTGGTGGTAAAGTAAGTCTGTTACATGTGTTAAACTGGAATCTAATACCACTGACTTCTAGAGTAAATGGTGTCTGTAAACCCAGAATCACAATGCATGAAACATTGCTAAAATCGTCATTCAGCAGAGTCAACGTCTTGACAGGGTCTCTTTAATAACTACAGGTCACAAATATCCATCTTCCGAAGTAACTTTATAAATTCTGCTGCAAACATTAAAATTCCACAGAGATTTTTGGCTGGACTTAGCTACAACAGAATGCTCCACCAATTGACTACAAATGCTGATAGTCATCTAACAGGCGGTACAACGACTCGACTGGTGGTAAAGTAAGTCTGTTACATGTGTTAAACTGGAATCTAATACCACTGACTTCTAGAGTAAATGGTGTCTGTAAACCCAGAATCACAATGCATGAAACATTGCTAAAATCGTCATTCAGCAGAGTCAACGTCTTGACAGGGTCTCTTTAATAACTACAGGTCACAAATATCCATCTTCCGAAGTAACTTTATAAATTCTGCTGCAAACATTAAAATTCCACAGAGATTTTTGGCTGGACTTAGCTACAACAGAATGCTCCACCAATTGACTACAAATGCTGATAGTCATCTAACAGGCGGTACAACGACTCGACTGGTGGTAAAGTAAGTCTGTTACATGTGTTAAACTGGAATCTAATACCACTGACTTCTAGAGTAAATGGTGTCTGTAAACCCAGAATCACAATGCATGAAACATTGCTAAAATCGTCATTCAGCAGAGTCAACGTCTTGACAGGGTCTCTTTAATAACTACAGGTCACAAATATCCATCTTCCGAAGTAACTTTATAAATTCTGCTGCAAACATTAAAATTCCACAGAGATTTTTGGCTGGACTTAGCTACAACAGAATGCTCCACCAATTGACTACAAATGCTGATAGTCATCTAACAGGCGGTACAACGACTCGACTGGTGGTAAAGTAAGTCTGTTACATGTGTTAAACTGGAATCTAATACCACTGACTTCTAGAGTAAATGGTGTCTGTAAACCCAGAATCACAATGCATGAAACATTGCTAAAATCGTCATTCAGCAGAGTCAACGTCTTGACAGGGTCTCTTTAATAACTACAGGTCACAAATATCCATCTTCCGAAGTAACTTTATAAATTCTGCTGCAAACATTAAAATTCCACAGAGATTTTTGGCTGGACTTAGCTACAACAGAATGCTCCACCAATTGACTACAAATGCTGATAGTCATCTAACAGGCGGTACAACGACTCGACTGGTGGTAAAGTAAGTCTGTTACATGTGTTAAACTGGAATCTAATACCACTGACTTCTAGAGTAAATGGTGTCTGTAAACCCAGAATCACAATGCATGAAACATTGCTAAAATCGTCATTCAGCAGAGTCAACGTCTTGACAGGGTCTCTTTAATAACTACAGGTCACAAATATCCATCTTCCGAAGTAACTTTATAAATTCTGCTGCAAACATTAAAATTCCACAGAGATTTTTGGCTGGACTTAGCTACAACAGAATGCTCCACCAATTGACTACAAATGCTGATAGTCATCTAACAGGCGGTACAACGACTCGACTGGTGGTAAAGTAAGTCTGTTACATGTGTTAAACTGGAATCTAATACCACTGACTTCTAGAGTAAATGGTGTCTGTAAACCCAGAATCACAATGCACGAAACATTGTTAAAATCGTCATTCAGCAGAGTCAACGTCTTGACAGGGTCTCTTTAATAACTACAGGTCACAAATATCCATCTTCCGAAGTAACTTTATAAATTCTGCTGCAAACATTAAAATTCCACAGAGATTTTTGGCTGGACTTAGCTACAACAGAATGCTCCACCAATTGACTACAAATGCTGATAGTCATCTAACAGGCGGTACAACGACTCGACTGGTGGTAAAGTAAGTCTGTTACATGTGTTAAACTGGAATCTAATACCACTGACTTCTAGAGTAAATGGTGTCTGTAAACCCAGAATCACAATGCATGAAACATTGCTAAAATCGTCATTCAGCAGAGTCAACGTCTTGACAGGGTCTCTTTAATAACTACAGGTCACAAATATCCATCTTCCGAAGTAACTTTATAAATTCTGCTGCAAACATTAAAATTCCACAGAGATTTTTGGCTGGACTTAGCTACAACAGAATGCTCCACCAATTGACTACAAATGCTGATAGTCATCTAACAGGCGGTACAACGACTCGACTGGTGGTAAAGTAAGTCTGTTACATGTGTTAAACTGGAATCTAATACCACTGACTTCTAGAGTAAATGGTGTCTGTAAACCCAGAATCACAATGCACGAAACATTGCTAAAATCGTCATTCAGCAGAGTCAACGTCTTGACAGGGTCTCTTTAATAACTACAGGTCACAAATATCCATCTTCCGAAGTAACTTTATAAATTCTGCTGCAAACATTAAAATTCCACAGAGATTTTTGGCTGGACTTAGCTACAACAGAATGCTCCACCAATTGACTACAAATGCTGATAGTCATCTAACAGGCGGTACAACGACTCGACTGGTGGTAAAGTAAGTCTGTTACATGTGTTAAACTGGAATCTAATACCACTGACTTCTAGAGTAAATGTTGTCTGTAAACCCAGAATCACAATGCATGAAACATTGCTAAAATCGTCATTCAGCAGAGTCAACGTCTTGACAGGGTCTCTTTAATAACTACAGGTCACAAATATCCATCTTCCGAAGTAACTTTATAAATTCTGCTACAAATATTAAAATTCCACAGAGATTTTTGGCTGGACTTAGCTACAACAGAATGCTCCACCAATTGACTACAAATGCTGATAGTCATCTAACAGACGGTACAACGACTCGACTGGTGGTAAAGTAAGTCTGTTACAGATTTTAAACTGGAATCTAATACCACTGACTTCTAGAGTAAATGTTGTCTGTAAACTCAGAATCACAATACATGAAACATTGCTAAAATCCTCATTCAGCACAGTCAAAATCTTGACAGGGTAACTACAGGTCACAAATATCCATCTTCCGAAGTAACTTTATGAATTCCGCTAAAGTCTGTTACAGGTGTTGAACTGGAATCTAAATATGAAGATCAACCTCCACTTTTTAAATTTTTATACCTTTAATTTTTTTATGGCAAAAACTTTTTTACTGTTAGATTACGCTCATAAAGCTTCCAAACTATATTTTTTTTTCATTAAACATATCGAACAGGTACCATATTTACTCGCATATTCCCCCATTTTTTTTATTAATTTAATTGAACGAATATCAAGAACGGAGAAGTATGCGAATAATTTAATTTCCCAAGGACACGGTTACAGTAAGACCATAACAAATGAAAAATAATCATGAATAAACTACTGGTAAGCATATAAGCATTCTGTACCGCGCCGTGCGCATAGGGAAACATCCGTACCTGTGATTGGACATACTTTCCGATGACATCATTTTCTCTAGGAGTAATGACATTTAGACGGGTTTCTTACGGTTTTGTTTTCAATGAATGATACGGAAGCGAGAAGATTATCGTTTGTTTTCTTTGGAATGGAAAATTTCAGCTGCAGCATTCTCGGATTCTGTTTCATGGAATTATAAATTTATAAAATCTTTGAAAGATGCTATTAATATCTTAAGAAGCAATCTTAAGAGCTTAGATTATATAAATAGCTGAGTTCACGAATCTATCGCAAAAACCAAAACACGACGATCTCCATCCAACTATAAAGGCATTGTGCGCTAGTAAGTATATTATTATTATAAATTTCTTAGGGTTTTAAATTATTATTGCACTTTTGTTGCATTCTGCACCTTTCACGTTGCAGAAAATATTTCTTTTGCAAGTGTTATGTTATTTCTCTGTTAATGCCAATGTCATTTCTAATATTCTGTTGCTTTAAATGAAGCAGAAAAGTGCATTCAGTACTGTCGCCGAATTTAATACACGTGCATAAGAAAAGAAACTTCCTTCTGTGACAAACACTACTTTTATGCAAAGGTACAAAAGGTGTTATCCATTAAAACATGGGCAATGCTCACAAGATAATATTATTCAACTTAAAATACGTATCTCTATTTCTGTGTTCCAAATCTATATTAGTCTATGTTCAAAAATAAATTTTACTTTTTCAGACTGATTATAAATATTATGAATTTACTGTGTACTATGTTAGCTCTTAACCTCGTTTTTCCTATTTTCGAAAATTGACTTGTCTCATGCTCTCGGAGATTGCACCTGCAGAGAATAGATGTATAATGAACATGAAATAATGAATTAATAATCACAACACTTTTGATATGAAAGGTTTTAAATTAAGAATACACTTATTAGAAATCTCTGAATATAAATACACATTTAAGGAGTTAGCACAAGAATAAATAAAATTTTTTCTCTGTAGGAGAGGAGAATACAACATTTTACATAGAGCGCAAATAATAATCTTTTCGGTACTGCCATCAAAAGGTAAACAAACGGTATGAAGGTGTACCCTCGAGTCCAAGGAGTGCCTAAGCGCAGAGGAAATGATGTCATCGGAAGCCATATCCAATCACCAGGAGGGATTTTTCCCTATGTGCATGGCGCGGTACAGAATGCTTATATGCTACCGGTAACTATCACAATATTATTTATTTAAATTAAGATACCCAGATTCTATAAGAATATATAATAATATTAACATTACCTGTCTAATTAGATATCTTCATTGCTATTTCCTTGTATCCTGAATCTCACTCGCTGTTACTGTTGTCCACTGCTACTCCCTAGGCCTCAAATCATTAAATGCTGCTGGAATTGCAGTGTCGTCTACTACCGCTCGCAAGTCGTCACCGTTCAGTCTGTCTTGCTGTATGCGACAATCTTCAGAGCCAGCAAATGCATTAGATTTACCAGTTTTCTTGAAGCAATTCGCTATTATTGCTTCTGCATTTGAAACACACGAGCAAATCAATTATTAAGATGAAACAACTATTACGTAGACGAATGCAGTTTAAAATTTAGGTAAACTAACTTTCCGAACTCCTTGAAGAAATTGAAAAATTACGTGCATATTTAAAAAATTTTCAGAATCTTTTGCTAAACTGCTGTGGAAAAAACATTACGCGAAGGAAAAAAATGCGGGAGTGAATATGGTACATAATTGTTTTCAATTAAGGATTTTCGTGTATTCGCATAATAGAAAGTTTTGCATTTGAGGGACATATTCTCAGAAACTTCTTTAAAGCAATCCCGTGAAATAAATCCGCAACTACGTCTTGAATAATTAAGTTTTTTTTTATTAAATAACAATACAAACCTGCGCACGAAGTTAATTTAATAATGAAATTATATCATAGCGAAATTTTTTTCCAGCGTTTCGACTCTGCGTTTTAAACAGTTTATTTAAAGTATAAGATTTTGGTACTGCAAATTACCCACAAAGTTTCTTCTATTGGTGAACTAAATTTCCTTGAAGCCTTTCCAACGTTTAAAAAAGTTATCGTCTTTAGTTAACGACATTAATTCCAGTACAGTGCTCTCGAAATTGTCTCAAAATTTTAATATCTTAGTTTTTTCGGGTTTCTTTTTAGCTGTTTTAGACAGGCGGCTCTACATTTGCTTCCTCTTTGCTGCGCCTGTTGATTTCGCTATAAATATCGTTATTGTTCCTCTCACTTTGCAGACATAGAGGCCCCTATGTCTGATGACTCTCCAAACCGGAAGAGTTTCATTGAATATTGTTGCTGTTTCATGACCC
>KK114377.1:13586-57385 GCA_000611955.2 Stegodyphus mimosarum | reverse complement strand
ATGAGAATATTATAATAGACTATTATATTTTATAGAATGAGAATATTATATATTATAGAATGAGAATATTATATATTATAGAATGAGAATATTAGCAAATTCTTCTTAGCGAGTGAAAAATGCCATGAATTTCTGATATCACTCACAGAGTAAACTTGCGGGGATTTATTTAGTTTTACTAACAGTTATTTTTCAGTTAAAGCAACTTTCCTTTCATTCTCGTTTTTACCCACGCTTTCCTGCTAGAATGCTAATAAGGTAGCGCGCGCGTGTTCAAATGAGGTAAAAAGATGTTCTATTTCAGGGAAGTTCTTGGAAGGTGATTTTAGAACGTGTTATTCCCGCTTGAAGGCCACATTGCTGTTTTGAATTACTAGCGATTTCATTTTCTGGCGTTGAATGCTTCCAACCATTATGCTTGTTTTCGCCGATTTTTACGAGTCAGAGCCTTCTGTGCGTGAAATTACCCTCTGAAGCATTAGGCTAAATTTTATATATTTTGTTTTAAACTCAAAGTTGCCTGTTTAAGTTACCTTCTATCACAGATAGAAGTGTGGGCTTTGTGTAAGCTCACATGGGCCTATCTGTTAAATTATATTTAATTGAATAGAGGAGTATTTACACCTTTCTTCTGACTTTTCTGCTATCATTAAGACCTAGGGATAAATCCTCATCCAGTCTTTTAGAGCTGTTAGTTTATGCTATCCAAAAGAACGAGAACCCAACAGACTCTATAAGCTCTAAATCGCAATTCAGCTAGCTATCTTTGAATCGCTAATTTCACAGGTGATTAACTAACTTGCTGTAACACCCAGAACCGTATTTGTATAGTATTGCATAGGCAGAGAGGTATGGTGTAACACGAGCATCTCGAAGCTTCTGGTGAAAATTGGTATCTCGAGAAAAAGCCATGTTTGGTGAGCTATTTTGACTTGAAATGACTGAATACACAGACTTCTGAAGAGAATAGAGCTCATAAGGGCTTAAAACTCAGAATCGAATAACTGGTTTTTGTTGCATGAGAATGTGTCGTCACGCGATTCCATTCCCATCAAGCAGTTTCTAGCAGAGGGTCACACTCATCAAACTATCTTATTCACCATGGCTCCTGAAAAAACTTTTTTTTCCTTAATAACTAAAAGGAAGTGTCGTCTGAAAATTCATCCTTTTAATAACACGGATGAGATTCAGAAAACCATAACCAGACACTCTAATAGTATTCCAAAACATGAATTGTACTGAAGAAATCAACAGACGTTGTATGTACATAACTGGAAAAGAAGCATGCTCGTGTAAATTTTTAATTAGCATAACAGAACCTTATTTTGGCACTGATTTTTAATGAATCGTGTCGGTCTACTAAGCAAGAAATGACTTCCTTTTGCTTTTGCATATTTCATGCTGTGAAATTTTATTCTTCAGAATCTTTGCTTTCTAATGAAATTATTTATGAACCTTATTTGAAATCAGTTGCTACTGACAGAGGAATTGTCTTCCATGGTCTTTGATAAGCCTTCTAATATTTTTCGTCTTGTC
Organism: Stegodyphus mimosarum; assembly: GCA_000611955.2. Classification (NCBI taxonomy): domain Eukaryota; kingdom Metazoa; phylum Arthropoda; class Arachnida; order Araneae; family Eresidae; genus Stegodyphus; species Stegodyphus mimosarum. Next base: position 55,849 of record KK114377.1, on the reverse strand, counting down.
GTCAAAGACATTCTTCTATTAGAAATAACATTAACTACGTTGCTGTTGTTTCGTTACATCCCTCTATTACAGTGGTTCTCGAACTTTTTTGCCTCATTCATCCCTTTCATCACTGTTAGACGATCATCCCCTCCTCCTTTCCAAAAGTCAAAAAATGCATATACATTTATTTAAATTGAGATAATTTTTACGTTTATCTAAATTCAGTTTATTTTTTTAATCTTTCCTTAAATTTAGATTATTTTTTATAAATTAAACAAGCAAATTACAGAAAAGATTGATAAATACAAAAACTTGAATAAAATTGCCTTTTGTTATATTCATAAACTAAAACTGAATACCTTACAGATAAATAAAAGCCTGATCGCATCCCCCCTGAAGCTACGAAATTCCTTCCAGAGGAGAATCCTTTCCCTGTTGATAACCCCTGTTCTATCAGTTAAAACATTGCACGAGTTCCCCAGATGTTCAACTTTCAAGGTTTCAGGTTGTCTTCTTACCTATCAATAAAATTCATTGTTCGATTCTTAAAGATTCCGTTTCTGACCCTAATTCTTATGGAATTAGTAGCATACTTTGTGAGTGTGCTTTGAGATATATTGTCCAAACTCAAAGAACTTATATATCTCCTCAAGGAACATGAAGCTTATATTCAAAAAGAAGAAATAAATCTTCAGTAGCCGATCATACCAAAGTAAAAACTGCGATCAAACTCAGCAAACCGAAGTTAAAGTTGTAATTGGAAACTTATCACAATTTTAACACTGGTTCTGCGAAAATAATTCATCAAGTTTTTCAATTAGTGAAATGGATTGCCTTGAAGGTTTTCACATTCAGAAAAAATTAGCTTCCTTAGTTAATGACATTAATTGCAATCTAGTTCTTCCATGACGCTTTCAGTATTCTCGTATCTTAGTTTTTCACGCTTCATTACTATTTTCCTCGACGATGGCGTTACGTTTTTATAGTTTTTTACGTTTCATTACTGCTTTCCTCAAGAGATGGCGCTGCGTTTGTCCGTTTCATTCAATATTTTACTATGATTTAAATGCCATTGTCACTCAACACATGTTGCAGAATTTTTTTGCTTCTGAAAAAGAGGAACCTTTTCCTGACCACGCTTGAAATTGATAGAGTTTCATGAAAAATCTACCCTAAAATACGTTACTTAAGTGCATATGTACTGAAAAATAAAAATTGTATTAGGCACCGAAAAGAATTCTATGCTTCTAACTAAAAATGTAATTAAAAAAAGGTGGCAACCCAGCTTTCAGAAATGTATTGCCAATTTTTGGAATTTTTTTCCGCCTTACACTATCACCACAGTAATTTCAAAAATTCAGCGTAATGGAAACTCTTCCATTTAACTCTCTGTATCGTATACATATTTAATGCAAACAGAACTTATCACGCAGAAATCTGAAAGCACCTATTAATCAGATTAAATTTAGTACAGAACCAAAAGAGACGGAATGGAACTAAGAAAATTTACTGTCTTTCTATTCTCGAAGTTTATTCCAATAACTTCTTTACTGCAGGAGGCTGCAGAGACTCCACTTTTCAAGTAAAAATGTATTTAATGAGTTTATTTTATAGAGGATTAAGAAAGGAAAAGAATTGGATCGTGTGGACCAAAAAGAAAAAAAGAATAATATTTAAGTAGCTTGCTTGTTTCGCAACTTCATTAGGGAGTGAAAAAAAAATGTCCGCCCAAAACTCTGATTACAGGAACTTCTTAGACGCAGCTCGTAAAAGCTTATTAAAACCCTCTGTTGAACGTGTATTTTTGGGGGCACTGAGAGATTACATTTTTTAGTCTAGATAAAATGCCTTTTCAGCTGTAAGTAAAATAAATATATTCTACGCGAAATTTTGCAAGCGACTGAAAATTTCTTTCTTGCAGTAAATATTTACATAGTTAGAAAAAGACTGAAGAATGATGTATCCCGCTTAAATAAGCAATAGAATATTTTACTATAACAGAATATTTTTATGTCATGAACGTTTTTAAAGGAGTCTATCCAAAATTTTTGGAACCACTATGAAAACGCTGTGGATCACCACCCCTGGCAACAACATTTTTTATGCAATCTATCCAAGATATTTTGGTTCACTTTTTGCAAATACAAGTATTGCCATTATGAAAAACGGAAAATCTTTTTCCTCCAAGTGTCTCATAGACAGTCAGCTTCCAGAATGTTGCCGTTATTTGACAAATTGAGATAATTAAAAGCTATAAACATAAGTTGATAATTTGAATCTTTTTTTTATTTCACAATAATAATTAAGATAATTTAAAACACGTTTATTATATATCAAGCCGATAATTTTTAGAAATATCTGCAATATTATAATTAATGATGATCCTAATGTTGTTATGTTACGTAACTTAAAACAGAATCGCTTGCTTTTTACCTTTATTATTAATTTTTTTAAATAAAATAAAGTTTCAAATCAGCGGTCCAATTAGGACGACAGTGCAACCGAATACCTGAGAAATTTGGATATTACGTTCTTTCTTTTCTTTATGCCAAATACAGACTTTAGGCTTGTGAATGCTTAGTTTCAAATATCAGCACAAGAAAAGTTAATATTACAATAGAATGCTAGATATTTTGTTCTCCTGATGAGGAGGGACCTGTAGCTGCCCTCGAAATCGATTGAGTATTTTTAGTAAATGTACGCCAAATACAAGGTTGTTTCAGCGAATTTGAAAAGTCAATATATTTTAGAACTAACTGTATATAAGTCAAACAGTTGGTTGTAATTTTTATTATTATAATTAATTCCATGGAATTATCTTCCATAGAAGTGTTAATTCCGTAGAAGTATAAAATTTAGTAATGCGAATACGATTGCAAGTAGTCTTTTTAAATACACAATTTATATCTACGGATTGTTTACTTTGTCTAGATTCGGCGTTTCTAATTTTGTCAATACACAATATATCTAATTTTTTAACACTTTTCAGCAAACCTACCAAACGAAAATTCGCAATATTTGTTAGCTTGACATCTCAACTTGTTTTTCTTAAAATATCGTCTGTTTTTCGGACAGAATTTTTCACCATTAATAATTTGCTTTCATCAAATTAACATCTGCTCTCATGCATTCGAAAATAAAGCATAGAAAAAATGTTTTGTTATAAAGCTAGAATTAATACTGATGTTTCAAACAAATTGTGACTGCGGACTAAAACCTTGTAACTATGTAATGACTAATCCTCTCAGTTAGCAAGATGGTATCTGTGTGTCAGTTTTGTGGTGAAACTGCGCCAAACTTCAATTAAATTTTTATAATTATCTCCCCAGATTTTATTTTTAACCTCAAAAGCATAACGATTTTAATCTCAAGTTTCTGCTATGCTCGATGCTAATGAACGATGGAATGCGTAAAGAAAAATATTTTTCTCGCGTAAAACTCGGAATGTTCTAAGGTAATCTTGAAAGAGAATGCGTAATTAGGCTTAAAGTTTTTTCTAATCTTGAAATTAGATTCCTTAGTTGCTTCTCATGAATTTTAATATTTCATAACGGTAGCCTTAGAATTTATTTTATTAGCTTCCTTTCAGCTGTAATTGGGTTTTAGTTATTCCCAATGTATGTTCGAATAATTCAGACAATATTATTTTTTAATATATGCCCTCTCACAAAATATATAAAAAGCGTTAGTTTACATAATTATTGAATGGTACTATTATAGGCAGATGAAATCATATTTTTTTCAAAACTGAAATCTTAAAAGATTCTCAAATTTCTTCAATGCTTCCTTTGAGAATAATAATCATAATATGTAATAAAACGTTTACGTAATACCAAACGTTTTGAATCAAAGAAAATTCGAAAGCTGTATTCCATGAAAAATAAATTTGCGAATATAATTTTTGAAAACACGTCTATTTTTATTAATAATATAGTAATCAAATTTAATGAAAGAAGCATGTAAATATAATTCTGAAGTCTTAAGAATCGTTATCTTTATCATTCGTAAAGTGTATTTAAGTAGCAGTTCAATTTCTTAAGTGTTTCTAAAATAGTTTCAAATCAAGTGTAGGGAGCAAGGTTTGTTTCAAAAGGTAATATATATAAAATGTAAAATTGGACTGTGTTACGCGATGTTTATTTGCCAAAGAAATGGAGGCCTTCACGGAGAACCTGCTGAGAAAAACTATACTGGTGAACAAAATTAAGAGATAAAACACTTTTTTCGAAATATCTTGAGAAATACTGCTTAGAAATAAATGAAATTAGGATGGATATTGGTTATTATATGGCAACAATGTGTACAAAACAACAGTGAAAATGCCATTCATTAGCATGAATTATGGCTAAGAGTCCAGTGTGGTCCAAACTTGAGATTGAAAGATGTCAGTGAAAATGTGTCTAGTACGGTATATAGTTGACAGCATGCACAACGAGTAGCCATGCTGTTAATAAGAGATTTCCGGAGATCCTGTGGGTGTCGCGCCCACTCCTCCACCATAGCCGTTTTTAACTTCTTAATGGTTCTGGGTGGATGTTGCCGTATTTCAGTTGCCCTCCCAAGAGCATCCCAAGCACGTTGAATAGGATTAATGTCAGAAGATTTGTTGTAGTCAATCCATTCGGTGAATATCCTCGCTCTACAAGTAGTCATCAACCAATAGGGCCCTTTGTGGTCGCGCATTGTCGTCCATGAAAATGAACTCAGTGCCAACAGCACTCCTTAAAAGTTGCACGTATAGCTCTAGGATCTCTTGCTTGTACCACTGAGCATTCACGGAACCAGTGTCAAACACATGGAGCTTTGTACGAGTATCTTGCATAATCGGATAGTATGGGGTCTCAGGTTCCCTCCATTTCAATAATCGCCGAGAATCAGATTGTATATTGAATTTGGACTCATCCGTGAAGAGAAAATTAGCCCATTGAAGCTATGCCAATATTAGTTTTGTGTGCACCATTGTAAACGCCTTTTTTGTGGAAGGGAGGGAGTGGGATGCAAATAGCGGGCTTTCTGGCATATAGTCCTGTCTCATGAAGCTTTCTGGTAACTTTCTTCCTTGAAACCGATGTTCCTGTGGCAGTAGCGAAGTTGTAAGACAGTTGTGTGGCTGCAGGGTCCTCTAGCGCTTTGTTGAAAGTACCAAATGCCGGGCATCGTTGGTCGTTGTGGCTCTCAGGCGATCTTGTCCTAGTCTTCTGGATACTGTCTGGCTGTTTTTAAATTGATTTCACAAATTAGAGATAACACTTCGTGTTATATCCAGTTCTCTTACAACCTGAGTTTCGGATTGCTCTGCCTCAAACCTATCCACGATTCTCCATTCCATATTCGTCTAAGCGATGATGTGTACTCATTTCAACCAAAAAACAGCAAAAACCAAGAAGCTTATCCAAGAAAGAAAATAAAAATCACTACTTTGTGGCAGAGAGGAACGAGCTAAGAACTGAAGCAGACTTTTATAAATCCTTTTGTAGTAGTGATGCCCCCGGAAATACGTAAATTCATTTCAGCGCCACAGTGACATTATATAGCAAACAAATGTTTCAGTTTTGTGTGTTATTTTAGGAGAAATATGGGAAAATGTTTTCCATCTCTTAATTTTGTCAACCTGTGTAGTTTGTATTCGTATAACGCATAGGGAAACCAGGAAAACTCCCATTCAGCCAGTCTGTTCGCTGGAACTTGAATACGATCCCAATGTTCAACGATTTTATCGCTCAGTCTGGGGTGAACCTAGATAAAAAAAATATAGCCATATAACTTTAAAACTCTTAACAGAAATTTTCTAATTGTGCACTGAGACCGCTAAGTACTGATGTTAGTATTGTAATGTAACTTAAGCTGCAACAATCCTGTTCTCTTTTTTTAATGTTTTTTAGATCCTATAAAAGTTATCTTTCAAAACTTTAAAACTAAAACTTAAACAGGCTAGTGTTTGAAATATCCAAATGACTACAAAATCGAGAATATTGAAACTTTCGGGGCTTCGAATATTTTTTAAGATTCAAGAAATTTGCGTTTTCGATGTCTTAAATATTTCATGAGAATGTAAACTATTTCTTTTCCTTTTCCAAGAGCCGAAGTAGATTTTTTTCAAGTTACTTTATCTTTTACCCTCCCCGAAATATTGCTTTATCTGAAGCACATTAGTCAATTAATCATTTCAGAAGTGTAAAAACTTTGATAATGTTAATCAAGATGCAATGAATTAGGGTTTTCATATTAAATGCATATTTCAGTTTATAAAAATTATTTTGAAAAGTGTAGCGATATCAAATCATGTGATACGGAAGAGATTATACGGCATGTGCCCAATTTTTAATGAGAACTGCAGTTTATAAAATGATTGATCTTTTCGGTTATAGGATAACAAGCGTTAAACGATTTTCTACAGAATAATAAATATTTTAAAATAACTATTGTCAATAAAATTTTTGTAATGATGCCATTCCATTTCTTTTCCGGTAATTAAAGTAACTAAATTGAGACATTTGAAGGGCGTCCACAAATTATATTATTCAATTTAAGGTTGCTCGTAAACGTAAAGCAAAGATTTACCATGCGTTAAAGAGAGGCACATTATTCAAGTTTTGTGAAACATATTCAGTATATCTCTACATGTGTCTACAGCTGCATGTAGGATATCCGAACGCTTTTCCAGTTCCTACCACGTACGCTGCGGATTGTCGGTTGTGACTTGTTCGAAGACTGCAGTAAAGCGTTCTCGAAAGTCATTATTAGACATTATCTTAATCTTTTAGAACGCATTCTACAGGGTGATACTATGATCATATAACAAACTTGGAGGGGTGGTTGAGCATACTAAAACATGTATTTTGTTTCGTATAGGAATGCAAGGTCTAAAGTGACATGTCAAGGCCCGAACGCAAAAAATGACAGGGGAGGGAAAATGAGTTTATTTACAAAATCAACGCAAAGCGCTTCTTTGCAGCAATATATACTGCTCAAAACAATTAAAGGATATTGCGGTTTTAGGTGGATTTTGTGGCTGGGAAACTTTTTAGCTGATTGATGCATGGTCGACAGACGTAGTAGGCTATATGAGAATAAATTACACATGTTTGGAAGAAAAAAATGCATTTTATTGCGCATTTGTGTACAAAAGGAAAAAAACACAATTTGTGCATATGAGAAAAAAGAATAAGAAAAGGTGTTTTCTTCAAAGGAAATCATTTTCAGTAGGGGGTATGGTTTCCACGGACGGCCAGCAACGTTGAACACCTTTGAGGCATGGAGTCAATGAGGCTATTAATCACGAGTTGGGGTATTCTGTCCCACTCTTCCAGAAGAGCTCTTTCCAGTTCTTGGAGAGTTTGTGGGGGTGGTTGGCGGCCAGCAACTCGTCTTCCTAGAGCGTCCCAAACGTGCTCTATTGGATTCATGTCTGGAGAACACGCTGGCCATTCCATTCGTACGATTCCTTCCTCGAAAAGGAAATCCTCCACCAGGTTAGCACGATGTGGCCTGCAGTTATCGTCCATTAAAATGAAGTCATCTCCGATTGCTGCAGCGTAAGGGACTACAATAGGTCTGAGGATCTCATCCCTATATCGGCGACCAGTCAGAGGTCCATCTCGAATGATGTAGAGGTCTGTGCGCCCGTCAATGGAGATGCCACCATACACCAACACTCCCCCACCGCCAAATCTGACACTTTCGTGCACGAACGCAGGATTATTCCTACTGCCGCGGTCCCTCCAGACGAAAATACGCCTATTATCAGGATGAACAGAAAAACGGGACTCGTCAGAAAAAAGAACATTGCTCCATTCATTTCTCCTCCAGTTCACATGCTCTGTTGCCCACTCCCTGCGGTCGCGACGATGCCTTGATGTTAGTCTAACACATACCATCGGTCGGCGAGCATACAGACCTACACCATGGAGCCGGTTTCGGACAGTCTGAGTTGAAACCGTCCTACCAGTAGCCGAGCGAAGGTGTTGTTGGAGAAGAGTAGCATTCATATTTCGGTGTCTTCGAGCCGTTAACACTAAATAACGATCTTCATTGGGCGTTGTTGCCCGTCTACGACCTTGCCCTGGTCTTCGGCCTACACTTCCAGTTTCCAAAAAACGGTTCCAGATCCTGGAAATCACACTTTGTGACACTCCAATGGTTTGCGCTACTTCGGCTTGAGTTTGGCCCCCTTCTAACCTACCAACAACTCTCCAAGCTTCTGAATCGGTTAAATGACTTCGCTGAGACATCGTACTCATCGAAACAAAGCAGTCACTGAATGCCGATCATCCTTGTCTTCATTGTCTTTCATTCAGTTGGAAGTCAAATTTCATTCGCTGCCACTGAAGCGACGTTTTTGACGTCGAACTCAAAATTAGCATACTCCACAGTTTGAAAATCAGAAAAATTTGCATTTGTGATTCTCTTCTTCCATTTTCGGCAAAAAAAAATTCCCTTATATCTTTATTTTATATAAAACTTACAATATCCTTTAATTGTTTTGAGCAGTGTAGTATTCACAAGAAATGTTCAAAGGCGCGACCGCCAACACTAATACTAACTACAGCTGTGACTGGCTGGCAATGCAGTGGGTAGAGAGCGGTAGTGAGCTGGGCAAACCGCGATCCGATGCATCAGCGAAAGAATTGTGTCATTCGCAACTGTAATTTCGAGCGTGATATAGGTGAGTTTACACATAATGAAAAGGCTGACATGCATCTAATGTATGACGCAGCTAATGGGAACGGCAGAGCAGCGCTATGGTTGTACTAAGATTGGTTTTCGAACAGGCGTATGCCGAAGCACAGAATGTTAGAGAGGTTGCATCGGTCCCTGTTTCAAAACGGGTCGTTTGCCACCAACTCTGACAGTAGAAGTAGAACAAGAACTTTACGACAACTTCGCATGGAAGAATCCATCGTGAACATCGTGGATGAAACACCCCACACAACTACAAGAGCTATTGCACATTACCTGCATGCCAGTCAGTGCACCGCTTGCAGAGTATTGCACGAAAATCGTTTGCACCCATACCATCTGCAGAGAGTCCAAGCCTTGCAAGCGACAGATTACCCTATACGAGTTGATTTATGTCGTTGATTCTTGCAGCAGTTGTTGGTGCAGGCGGATTTCCAGTTGGATAACCCACAACGTTAAATTCAAATTTGTTCCATAATCATAGAATTACCCTGTATATAAAGCCCGACAGAAAAAAATCAGTTTTTTTTAATATGAAACTATAACGCAGACGCCAGTTCTGTTCTTCGCTACTTATAGCAGTTTGAAATGAAGTCGCTTTTGGCAAACTTTAACAATTACCAATTTCTTTCCCGTAAAAAGAAAAGAAAATGTGTTGCATTTTCCATTGTACAGATAACAACGCTATACACATTATTTAAAAACGCTTGTATCTCCTGCATTTAGTGAAATTACCCTGCCAGCAATGAGTGATCTAAAGGTCGAGCAAGTTAAAGTGTGAAAATTCTAAAATGAGTATTAACACCAAATTATTTCAGTTTATGACATTCTATGCCAAGGGTAATAATGAGGACTTGCAATTTCACTTGCAGTTGCGCTGCTAGTATTGAAAAACCGTTTGTTTTTTGCTAGATGCAAACGAGTTTTTCTTAAATAAAGTAAACCTTAAATCTTTTTGTAGCCCAAAAGGGGCTATTAGGCTCAAAATAGGATTTTGCGTCGATTCACTATAAGCGGAGTTTCCACCAAATATTATCGCACGGTATTATTTTTAAAGAACTTAAATAATAAAGAATTTGCATGCACGCATGTATGTAGGTTTCTAGCATTGTGAAAAAAGCAACGCACCTACAGCCATCCAATTTTGAATAACGTAGTCTTCCACCCAAACTTATGCACCTTGAAGCCTGAATTTTGAATTTCGAATTTTATATTTCATATTTTTATTAAACTTTAATGAATTATTGATTAACTAATTCAACAATTTGAAAGCGACCAGTGGAACGCTTACAAATAAAGCTTTTTTATCTCCAGCGCGCAGGATTCTCTGTGGAAAATTATAAAGATTATAGAGTCTTGGTGTTCTTCTCGGAAGTATTCACCGTAGACCCTACGTAAAGAAGACCACGCAGCGAATTCTCTCTATGTCTTTGAAGAAGAGATACGGGAGAAGAAACTTTAAATAACCTTTTTATTTGAATTAAACTTAACAAAGATTGCACTCACTCGATGATCACAATTACCACTACTTGAGGCTAAGTAACAGGAACATAAAATAAAATGTAAAATCTCAATAAGTTCAGAGAGCTAAACAACTGGCTCCTTATTTATCTAAACCGCTAAATCGTCTGCACACAACAAAGACTAGCCTAGAATATCAACATAACCTGAAGAGGGTGACTAACACCAATTATAGCGCTATTTCAGAACACACAACACAAACTCGGGACTAACTCCGCTACTACCTCTCACGAATTCTTGAAATCGCAGCTTAAATTCTGCTTCTGAACTCACTTAGGTTTTACATACTGCGTCTTTAAAGTTTACGTTCTAGTGAGAACTAAAATCAGGAGGGAAAGGAAAGTCAAACTAAAAATAATTGGTTAGAATAAAACAAGGTCTTTACAAGATATGCTGTATTTAAATATTTTGTGATTTTGCTGTTGAACTGAATTTTATGTGGCGCAAGAGCGAAAAAAATGATGTCTAGTAAATAAAGTTAACACACAACGTTAATGACAAAAATGAAAGAAAAAAGTTTTGCTAGCATCTTAAGAAGGAAACTGAACATTGATATGATAAACTGAGGAAAGACTAAAAAAATCAAAAATTGTATGCTAACACTGTGTCGGGAATTCTAAGCATATTCTGCTATGCTACTTTTAAAATTTGTTTAGTTTTCTGTTGAATTGTATGGCGTAAGTGCGAAGAAAATGATGCTAAAAAAGACAAAAAGGAGGCTAGCAGGACTCAGTACAACAACAGGCTAATAAGACTAAGAGCTCAGCGAGAGCGTAAAAAACCTCAACAAATCATTTTAGGTGATGGTAAAAATCTGAAACCACTCTGATCTTTTTTAATATATCTTTTTGTATCTGAAGAGCACTCAGGATTTTCTTTCTGTAAATGTCCTTCTGCAGTGCAGGCAAATATTGCATCATCCTATCAAACCAGAATTGAGAAGTCAATCAAATACATATTAAAAAATTTCCCTAGAAATAGTCCAGAAGCAGGACTCAGGAATTTAGTAAAATAGATACTTCCAGTTGCCAAAGTGAAACATCTCGCTAGCGTATAAGATGATGCGACTGAAACTTTGCAGTATTTTGAACTTGATAGAACGGATTCCAGAAAAGCCATATTCCTCTTCAAGAACATTCTAAATATCAACGTGCACATCGAAAACGTTCTACCGAAGAAAGGACGCAATCAGTGTTATTATGTGTCAACCATTTAGACCCACTCAGCATGTGTGTTTTGATGCACCTGGGTGCATTAAATGTTCTAAAGAACACAAAAGTAATGTCTGTAAACTCAAGAAAGGAGACACTCCCTTTTTTTCTATTACGTGAAGAATCCCCTATAAGCAGCTTTCGTGAATGTTCAGAGTTTCAGAAAAAACTTCAAAATCTGAAACCTAAAGCAGTTTGTCATCAGAAGCAAACCCCACTAATTATTGAAGAAAATCTTTCTCAGGAAGGGATAATCTGTACCCGCCAGATTAATAGAAGTTACAACCATGACAATAAGCGCAATCTATCTAACGAATCCCAAAAGTCTCCAGCTTTTCTAACAAATCGCCGGAAGCAGCATTCTTGTTGAGCAAAAGACGCATAGATTCCCTTATAAGGGAAGTAATTGTCCTTTTAAAGAAAATCAGATTGGTCGTAAATCTAACAGACAGATTAGCTGTGGGATTTCAAGCAGCTGAAACTTTGATGAAATTTGCGGAAAAGAACTGGATATGCAGGAATTCCAAAAATGAGCTTACGTACAGGGTGTCTATAATTAAAGAACCCTATTTCAAAGCTGCCTACAACCGAAATTGGCGACCAGAAATTGTGAAATTTTGTGGTGGACTTAATGAAGTGATGAGAAAAAGAAAAAAAATTGTTACAAATAACGTTAGAAGCGAAACTGTAGTCGAGCTTCAAAACCATAAGGAAGCAACCGCTGCCCTATTGAAAATTTGTAAGAATAATAAAGAAGGATATTCCGCAAGATCTTATGGACAGTTGAACATGGTCTATTCAGCGCCTTTGCTATACGCCGGAGACTGGTGCTAGCCTGAAGATCTGAAGTTGTATTCTTTACAACCTAAAGCGCATTGCTTCTGTAGAAACAAGTTTTCTTTTTCTTCCAGGACGAATAGAAAACGATCCTGTTTCTTCAAATTTCATTATCATTACCGAAGGCTTTTAACATTCATTCGACCTCTTAGAATCTCCTTCAAAGTCCAAAAATTCCGCAGAGCAGCTACTGCGGAATTACTGTATTGGTAAAACAATTTTGCTGCAAAGTGCGATCTCGTAAACTTGTCGTCATTGTGAGCAACAAGCGCATGGAAACCAAAGTCTCAGCTAAAGTTTCTAGGTTTTACAACAGCTAGGTTTTACAACAACAAACATCGACATTTTTGCTACAGGTTTTCGCATTTGTGACATTATCATCCCTTAATTAAGTTCGCCACAAAATTTCACAATTTTCTGATCACTATTTTCACTTGTAGGCGCCTTTGAAATAGGGTTCTTTAATTATAATTCACCTGTACTTCCCCCTATACAGTAACTGCTCACTAAATCATAATAATCCTAATTGTTATTGCCAGTTAGTTGTCATTCAGCTGAGAGTTTAGCGATAGCTGAATTGTCATTTATGGTTACCTTGAAAGTGATTTTGTCAACTGGCAATATTTTCCTTACGCTGGGGAGGAATTGCTTAATACCCACATGCTCCTTGAGCTATTCACAATTACATATGTGCTGTGTATAATTAATTTTTGTAATGAATTGTTAATTTCTTCCTGGTTACCTAGAATGATTATTTGGAACCCGTAGCCCGCGACAGTATTGTTCAGGTTCTTTTGCAAACATTGTACTTTAATGCCCTTTATAATTTAGTTGTTTCATTCTAACGACGTTAATTCTTCTTTCATTTATGGTGTATTCTTTTTGTTTTGAATACTGATTCAATTTACCTAAGGGAACTTATCCTTTATACTGTTACGGAATTTGTATTTAATTCAGCTATTTTTAGTAGACTTGTAATTAAATTGTTTTGGACGAAATTTAAGATAAAGCTACGCCAGAAAAGTAAAAATAAACAGCGCGTGATTTTAACATTTAATAAATAGATATCTCGTAATTGCTTTTGCTATCCAAAAAAATCGAGAAAATAACAGACAGATTAAAACACCTCAGCTCAGTTGTTGTTGTTTTAAGCGAACTGTAGTTGTTTACTTAGTGCTGTTATTGACTGTAGCGAATTCGCGATGAGATCGAATCAGCTTCCTCTGTTTTGAATTGAGTTCTGTTTAACGTTTTAGTATTTCAAAATGTAACTACTGTGAGATATTGTGATACTGTACGAATATCTCTGAGGAAATATTTCACATTTTGTTTCATTTCTTGTGAAAAGAATAAATTTTACTAACCTTTTATCGATTTGTGCAATTAATCCATTATGAACCCGTACGCACGCAACAATATTAAACATCTGGAAAAATATAGATAAACTATTAATGGTATTTTTCTATTTATCTTAGTATTCGTTAGTCTCCTTTCTTTTGTTTTTAACTGTCTTCGGATTAATTTTGAATTTTTCATAAACCGTGCACGTTATCTCCAATATTGCTCAAGTTAACAGGAAATTTACAGTACTTACTTCTCAGACAGACCTTATTTCTCATATAAACGTCGATAAAAATTGTATCGATTAATTATATCGTAACTTCGTAAAAACGGTATCGATTATTTAAAATCGATTGCCTCTTATAATCGCAGATTTTTCGAATTATTAAGAAGTTAATAAATTTCCCACGTTATTAATTTTATATAGATACACTGTTACTGTAAATAAATTGAAAGCTATTACGAAAAATATTTCCTGGATGTATAGTTTAGCGTTTTATGTAATTCATTTTTTTATTCTTCCAAAGGCTGCGAATCATTTATTTGCTTCTGCCGCCCCTCCTTACGGAAGTACTGAAATTAATGGATTCAGTTTAGAATAGAAATACAATATATGAAAAATTACATTAGAAGAACACTGTGAAGAGTTCACACCAGCCATCAAATGGAAGTTTCCGATAAAATATAAGCTGTTGCTCATTTTAAGGAAAATTTATTTTGAAAGAATAAATATTTAGAGTTTTTACCAAATTAGAAATATCAAGTGTGCTAAATAAACTAATTAATTTTACAAATTATAAATTTACGTATTTTACATTTAATTAAGAGAATACATTTTCATATAATTAAATGTCCTTCTAAGTAGTACAGCGAAGAATAACATTATTAGCTATTCAAATAGAAACTCGGTACTATTTGCGAACGACATGAAATTAAAATGAATTATATTCCAAGAATTCTTAATAATTCAGTTTGAAACATGAGCGCTGTCATATCTACAATCATCTAGCATCTTTAACTGCATCTGTAATAATCCCTTATTTTTAACTTGGTTACTTTCCCTGTCCATCCAAAAAATAATAACTGGACAAATTTATTTTAATCGATCCAAACTGCGTCATTTCAAAATTAATCTGTGTCATATGATTCTTGCATGATGCTTCAGTCAATAATAATTTCAAATTTGAAAATCGAAACTTAAAATTAGCTAGTCAAAATAAAACTTAACAGAAATTAAATTATTCTTTACTGAATTTTCATCTTGGACACTGGCAAAGTGCTTTTGTCCGATTGCTGTAACTTCTTTACTCCACCGAAATTAATTGTTACGGAGATGAAATAAAAGCCCAAATGTAATCATAACCGGATGTGCAGTTTGTGCCTATTGCATTCTGGGCTTCAAATTAAGAATTTGCTTCTCAAGAATAAACAAGTTGTAAATCGGCAAGACTGCTAACATCTTTAATGCACCAAATTCCATCACTCCTCAAATTATGTTCTTTTCTACCGCAAAAACATCTAAATTATTGCATATGATCAAGATTTCATATAATTCATAACAAACGATTTTAGCCTAAGATTAAACGCTGCACATATCTAAACTGCATGCACCCGAGCCAATGAATGGACTAGCTACGTGGAAGCTATCATCATTTTCCCAAGTATAACGCAAATATGAGTCGTTTCCTTTAGAACTTCTCCATAAAAGCCTTTCTTCCTTTTGACTAAAAGACCTCCCTATGCTTTTACTGTTATTCAGTTCAACAAAGAAACGTTATCTGAATAAAGTCGTAACATATTTTTCATAAATGCCATAAGATTTAAAGACCTTGTTAGAAAACAAAGACATGCATTTTTAATGATAAATTTACGTGTAATCAAACTCTGAACAAAATAGACAATAAATATCTTTGAAGTGCTTTTCTATTTCTAAAATCAAAAAATAAATAAATAAATATTATTTACATGTATCTGAAACTCAGATTAGCGAATTGTTTACAGAAAAAGTAACATTCTGAAATATCTCTATTACCCTGTATACTTTTTATGTGAAAAAAAAAGCTATAACGCAGAGAAAATTAAGCAAGTTTTTTCTCAATCTAAAAATATATCTTCGGCTTTTAAAAGCTCACAATTTGTTTAATTTTCATAATAATATTTGAGGGAAAATACTTCCTTCCCTCCGTATTTGTTTTCATGAAAACTCTAATTGCCTTCGGAATTTTTAATTGGGTGGGCGGAAATCTTCGTGCATAAAATTGTTTTCTTTTTTAAATATTGAAAAATAATCCTTGAAAATTAGAATGAGCTTAATTATCAGAAATGATTATTGTGCAAATTTCGTTTGTAATTTTCTTTATCTACTAGTTCCTTCACTCATTCGCCCCCAGTAAATTAGAATTTGCTTTTTTTTCCCTCTTCTCTTGAATAAATCTGAAATCATTAATTTTCTAAATTGATAGCTATCGAATTACATATATTCTTCAATGGCGGAAAGAACTCAGGAATAAACAATTTATGTAATTTACGGTTTCCGAAACTGACGATTAATTTAAATAAATAAATAACACTCTCTAGTTCTGTTTTTCAGAGTCATGTGAACAGGAAAATAATTTATAGTTATTTCAGGTATTTCTGCTTAGTTTTCATATTTTTCCATATATATATATCTAGAAGCCAGTATCAGTTTTACGCCATGTCAATTATATGCTAAAGTATATTCTATGTAATGCCTGTCTTAGGCTGACGTCGATCCTGCCCCGTATCGACACTGTGCCCGTGACAATTTTACACCATTTCAATACTGCAGAGTCCGTCCTATGCCAAAACTGATTCTACCCCTTGGTCATCTTATAATGCGTCGATTCTATGCCGGGAACATTTTACACTATGTCGATCCTATGCTAGTGTCGATTAAGCAGTGTCCGTTCTGATCGGAAGTCGAATCAACTCCAAATCTACTGCGTGTCTATCTATATGATGTTAGTATCGATCCCATGCTAATGTCAGTTTGACAATGAGCCTGTCTTATGCTAGTGTCGATTTTAGGCAGCGTTTCTTCTATGACAATTCATCACCATATCGATCTCATGCAGCGTCTATCCCATTCCGGTGTCAATTTTACATCATGTCTATCTTATGCTATAGTTAGTCTTACGCAGTGTCCGTTTTGTGACAATGTCGATTCTATGTAGTGCAGATTACACGCCTTTGACGACTTTAAAAAGGTCACAAATATGTATTTAATCTTTATCCTCTTATTATATCATTACTAAAATTTCTTTTATATCCTTATTGATCTTGGTGCAGTAACTGAATTTGGTTATATGTTCTTGTGTTGATTCTGTACTGTGTCAACAATGTCAATCTTGTACACTGTCAACTCTACGCGTGAATATAAGCCTTGGTAGCTCGATCGCTACCATCGTACACATTACAAAAACACATGCTATAAAAGAATTTAATTTCTTTATCAAACAAAGATTTGTAGAAAAAGCCAAGCCTAGTTAGATAATCCAAGGTGGTAAGGATTTGCCCATGCATTATGTTCCAGAGCCAATGTTTATAGATCACGGGTAATTAGTGAAAATTCGAGAAACTTCACCACCCTAGAATTTTAAGTAGTAATTGTTCAAAACCTTTTGCCTTCAGGGATATACATTAACATTTTGATGGGCCAGGAAGTGTACCAGAAACGAAGAAATAACACGAATAACTAATATGTAATTAAATAAAAATTATATTGTTCAATTTTTAGTTGAAAATTGCATTTATAAACTAATCAGATTCTGGAAAAGAATAAAAAACCGCTATTTTAAATTACGATTACCATTTGAATGGACAATATTTTAATACATTATACTTTACACTGATCGTTTCTCTGCATTAAGTAGCACATCCTTGAAAAAGGATCATTCTGCATTAAATCGTTGCCAGTAGCCGAGTGGCTAAGACCCCTGGATACTGGTCGTTCAATCTGGGTTAAGTCCTGGTGAACGCGCTGGCTGCATATTTGGTTTTCGTTGCTTTTTTCATGTGTAACCTTATACGAGCCAATTTCCTTTGAGTCATCCTCCACGAAGGCATCCATCCGCTAAGACAGCTTTCGAGGGCTTTGGCATATTCGAAAAACCTAACCTGAATATTCAGCATTGAAATTATTTATTGGAATTAACAGAAGCCAACAGAAGGCAACTTTATATACGTAGACTTTTCTCATAAGCTTAGATTTTGGATTTGGATTACAATCGTAATCCCACGTTCTCTACTTCAATATCCGCGGGTCAAATCGGCAAGTAGCAGTTTGTAACCAAGCCAAAATAGCATAAAACGTCAAACATTACTTTTCCACATACCTGCACGTTTGTTCTGTCCAATTTGTTAAGTACCATAACAGAAAACAGAAATGCTCATTAGGGTACCTTCTATATAATGACGTCACGTACTACCTTATATCATAAGTATTTTTGGCACAAAATTTCGGCTATCAGAGGTCGCAAAGTATTTGACTTATCTTATTTTTAAAATTTGTGTCCGCTTTTGTTTCTATTATTCTACAACCTGTTTTCATTAGCAGCGTATTATCATAGCTCTTTTGATGCTGTTTACTCTTGTTAAATTTTGTTGTCTTCGATCTTAATATGATAATCTCTTCCCAGGCAGCATGCATCCGTAAATTGCGCGCGAAAAATACGTGCAATGTACGAATGGCTCTTCGTATAAAAACATAAAATTTGAACGTAAAAATATCATAAAAAGCATCCAGAAAAAAATAGCAGATATCTGCGTATATTTTTCCTTACAATCAATATACGTAAGTTATACGCAAAAAATTAGATATAGTCATGCAAATCATCGCGTTTTATTCGTACACTTTACGTATAATACAGGTACATTTCAAGGGTTTACGTATGTTTTTGGTGAAATGTTACGTATATTTACCGTATATACGTAAATTTTCCCGTTTTTTCTTTATATATTTTTGTGAAAGTTTACGTAAATTCACACTTTTTTTTTTACTTTTTCATACTTTGCACAGAAATTTACGTACATTTTCCTATTTTTTGACTATGCATATTGGGTATAATTTTGGCAAAAATACATTTTTTTCATGAACTCGAGATATATTTTCACAGGTAATTTAATACACCATAAATGAAGTAACTGAAATTTATGTTAAATATCCGGATTAAGCTTCCAATTTTGTACAGTTATTATTATTATTAAATAAAAATATTAGTATATGGCATTAAAACTATTAAAAAAGCCCTCTATTTTTACATACGCTTTCCTTTTATTCCAAAAATGGGCAATTTGCCCAGAAGGATTATTAACTTCGTTTTGGCATTTTGTTTCCATGCACTATAAATGTCCGATTCACTTTTCAAATTGTTACCACCAAATATTACCGCCCTGTTTTATATTTAAAAAAAATTAAATAATGAAGAATCTGCATAAATGTGTGTATGTTTCTCGCATTGTGATAAAACAATGGTACTTAGAGCCATCAAATTTTGAATAACATAATCCTCCTATGAGTACGAGCATCTGGAAGCCCAAACTTGAAATTTGAATTTTTTTTTATTTTGCTATACTGCTCTTGAACTGAATTTTAAGGTTAAAGTGGTAAGAAAATTATATTTAATAAATAACTGTAACACACAGAATGTTAAAAAAACGACCCTTGGGACAGAATTTAAAATCTGAAACCTTTCAGATTTTTTTTTATCTTTTCGTAAAGATTATAAAACTTTAACAAAAATAAGTATAGAAACCACAAGATTGCATTAAAAGTTAAATTCCGCTATTTTTTAGAAAGTTAATTTATTTTTAAATTTCACATTGTCCAACCATGAATATTTTCATCATTTAAAACTCTTCTGTAATTGAAAGTAAAATATATGGCTACGATCAATGATCGAAAAAATAAAGGCCGATTAAGGACTTTTAAGCTGAGTAAGGAGATGAATATGTATATATTCGTGTGTAAAATTAAGAGAATTTGAACATTATGTCGAATTTTTGGAAAAGTAATGGACAGATTTTAATGAAATTCCCTGTGAATATACATTAATAACAAAGAAAAAGATGTACTGTTCAAATCTAAGTAAATAAATCTCATAGCGCAGGGATATCCAACACCCGCGTTATGATATCGAATTCAAAATGAATTTAATATGGGGTATGATCCATTCTCCCACCATAACATTTTGCGCAATGTGACGGCATACTGGATAGGAAGCAGTTCAGGAATCCCTGTGGGACTCGGTTCCACTCCTGCAAGCAGTTTTCAACTCAGTATAGGAAGGCAAGATGAAATTTTCCTCCCAAGAGCGTCCCAGACATTCCATATAGAGTTAAGGGCTAGCTCGAAAATCCATGGGAAAATATCCTCGCTTTCCGGGTAATCGTCGACCACCTGAGCCTTATATAAGCGATGTTGTTTTCATTAACAGGAACGAACCTAAGACCAATTACGCCCCTGAAAAGTATAATATAAGGCTCAGTGATCTCTTTTCCATACCTCATAGTAGTCCCGTCACCTACCTACCTACCTACCTCATAGTAGTCAGGGAACCTCAAACAGATGCAGGGGTGTGCGTCCGTCCAACATTATTTTTGACAGAATGATTATATCTCCATTATCGTAATTGTCCTTTTCCTGATTAGAGAGTTACAGTATCGTGTTCCAGGCTCTCTCCAGATACAGGTACGTCGAAAATCTGACTCGTCTGTAAAAGCTGAATCTCGACTCATCTGTAAAACGCACGCTGCTCCGCTGATGCTTGATTCAAGGCGCATGCCATCTCCACATGTTGACGAGCTCTCTTGTGTGCTTCAGTGAGCGGGATGTAAACAGCGAGTCTTCTGGGTGTACACCCCTATCTCCGTGAAACTTTCGCTCAACTGTAGATCGTTAAAGTCGGGTTCCTGTGGCAGGCAGCTCAGGTGAGAGCTGTGAAGCTGTCGTACTCCTCTGTTGGCGCACTGAAAGTGGTAAATAACTATTATCATTTATCATTTTCGGTCTCTGTCGGTCTTGTCAGTGTCTTCTCGATATAAATCCAGCCTATCTTTCTCTATATGGTTTCAATGTTCTGAAAATGCTTCAAAAACTGCTCACGACATTGAGCGTTACATTGAGCTCTGTAGCCACCTGCGTGTAATTTGCCTCGAACTCCAATCTGCCGGCAATTCTTATTCTCATTCCGTCATTCATACGTCCGTGGCTATACATGTTATCTGATACCTTATAAAATTTACTCAATCCTTGCGAGAAACACAGCGAATGCCGTATAGGAGCCGAAATTGCCGAAAACCCTTCGTGCGCTTATATACATTCTACAATCACAGCTCCGGACACACGCACGCGTGCGCTTGCGTATTCGACCCTGAATAATTTACATTATTCTTTGGTGGCATGATTAGTACTTTGGCATAATACTTTGTGTAAAAATTCTACACAATTCGCGAATTCTGTACATTTTGCACACGAGTTTGTGTGTGTGTATATATATATATTTATACGTTTGTTATTGCCGATTACAATAAAAAAGGGAGATGCACAACTAGATGTAAATTATGAGGCTAGATGTACAAGTTACAACGTTCTATTTCTAATCGTTATCGTTTTTGAGTTAAGCGAGATACATACATACATGCTTACGTATGTACGTACAGACGTCATGAAAAAATTCCTTTTAAAGTCATTTTAAATTCATTTTATAATCCATTTTGGAAGACTGTCCTGTATTAGACAGTATATACAGATGTCACTCAAAAAATGGCCCAAATGGATTCGAGAAAGATCAAAGTGGATAATTCCGTTGAAGTTTTTAAAAAATCCATGAAAAAAGTGTTGTTTCCTTAGTGTTTTGAAAATAATTAATAGCAGTGGCATACGATTTTGGACTCATCAACTTCATATAATTACAGAAAACCTTTAACTGAATGTGTTTGTAAAGGCACATGTTGCACATCATAGGAATAAATAAAAATAAATTGAACCTTAATTTCTAAGATGTACATATGATATTTTAATTTCAGTTGTCAGTTAAAAATCCTAGTGATATAAAGAATATTACAGAAGGAGAGCTTTCTGTTAATATCATCCTTTTTGTCATCAGTGTTATGAATTCTTTCGAATCGATTTAATTTTGAGAGATAATTTACTTCTGAAAACATTTTAAAAAAGAGAAGCGCAAAATTAAATCAAGGTGTTATAAAGATTTGATCTTATCATTCTCATGCCTTCCAAGCAATATATATAAGCATATATATAGAATCTTGAAATATCTTCGTGATAAAGATGCAGTCAAAATTCATTCTTCGAAATCGCGTTAACTGAATGTCCCACGTTTGGGATCCCCTTTAAAATGTCGAAGCTTAGCATCAGGATTAGCGAAAGAGAAACAATGCAAATATTAATCAATGGTATTTTTCATTTAATTGAAATTTTAAAGAAAATGTTTTCCAAAAATAGTTGTAATTAAGATAAGCAGTTATTTATTCTATGCAACGTATGACGAAATATTTTTGAATGCTTTAATAATTCTCATTCGAGGAACTAATACACACATGCTTATCATATCAATTCACATATTACCCCTCAAATATTTCTGATTTAAGACTTTTAGAAAATATTCTGACGAGAAAAGTTAAAGCAAGAATTACGAAAAGAGAATGCATATTTATTGCATAAAATCCAACAAAAATTAATTGGTTGTTAGCTCAAGGTCAAGTTATCACTTAAGATTCTACTTCGCCTCACACAAATATGCAAATTTTTGCGCCTATTCCTTCGACATGTGTGGAAAGGTTTGCAAGAGGTTGCTTCAAATTTTGCACTTAGAGGATTGTACGAATATTGGGATAAAATTTTCACGCATAGGAAATGGAATATGTCGCGAAGGCATTTGATGTAATATGAAAAAATGGTGTGCCATTCCGAGAATGGAAGCAGGGTAGACTGCAGGTCTGTAAAGACTCAAAAGTAGCTAAAAGTGCGACGTGTGAAGGATCTGCAATCCGTTTAAAGCTTGTGATGGTCTAAAATATGCCCTTGCAAATTGCCAATAGCCCTGGCAGCACTCGCTAAAAGAAAGCTAACTGATGTATGCCTAGATTGCAGAGGAGTTCGATGCAGGTACAGGAACTCTACTATCCGGATATAAAATAAACGGTAGGCTGCATAAAAAGAGATGTATTCAGTGATATATACCATGATTTCTGTTAATTAACTTGGTCTACGAAATGCGCCCTGTTATTGCTTTTCCGGGATTTCGTCTGGTGTAATGTAAATACTGGCTAATTTCTTTTAGAAAGTCCACGAAGACCTCCCTCTCTTTAGGTAGATAGTCCTCGCCTGCTTTGCCACATTCAAATACTCTATCTATTCGCTCTATTATACTCTGTCATACTCTATCTAACTCTGTCATGACCTCGTCGCATATCCTCAAGACATCCCAAAATATTTCCTAAACATATCCTAGCGAGTGATTTAATGTCAATTAAATCCTATCCTAGGACATCCTGGCTTCCCGACAGTGTATGAAATGTTGTGAGGATTTAAAATTTGATTTTTCACATCCCCAAGATATTCCAAATTTTCCCCTCAACG
The DNA here is from genome assembly GCA_000611955.2 of Stegodyphus mimosarum. Lineage (NCBI taxonomy): Eukaryota > Metazoa > Arthropoda > Arachnida > Araneae > Eresidae > Stegodyphus > Stegodyphus mimosarum. The sequence goes on along the minus strand of KK114377.1, from coordinate 32,659 downwards.
TCCTAAGCACACTATTTTATCTCATATACCTATACCTTTTTCATTAGGTCAGTATAAAGGATGCTTTAAAGGTATAAAAAACATATGCCGTTATGTTAGGGATACTCTGACGTCTTGAGAAGCATGCATACGTACACTGCGCAAAAAAAAAAAGAAAAGAAAAGAAAAAAGAGGAACAGTTCTATATCTCCCGTTCTACTGGGCCGATTGATGAAACTCAAATTGCATTTTTCATGCCTCCAAAGCGCGGCTTAGGATATATATTAGATTTACATACAGCATTGTTCTAACATAGGTGTTTTGAAGCAAAATGGGACTTTTTCTGAAATAACATACCAACTTTTTTTCCCATATTTCGATTCTACGACTCAAATTATACCTATATATTACATTTTGTAATTTTTGGGGAGAAATTTATGGAGGAATTTAAAAATTTATCTTGGCGGATTTTTTTTCAGCTTGCGCCAAGAATAACTCACTTGGCGAAATTCTTAATTCATGGCAACTTATTTTCCTTTCCTTTTTTTTTCATTGTCCAGGAGCGAGAAAAAAGTCATCGCTCATACTTTCAAATAATTCTAACAGAATGTGTAAAGCACATTTTCGTTATTATCGCTTATAACATGCCAAATTTCAAAACGCGCTGAGATGTAAATTTACGTATAGCTTAGGAAATTTTGAATAAAAAATTCTAATTTTTTGCTTGTATGCTTAGAAGTACATCTACTTTAAGATGATGGTAAAATTTTCATAGATTATAATTCAAAATTGTTTTCGAAAAATTTATAAAATTTATTTAAAAATACAAATTTAAGAAATAAATTATAAAAAATGGAATGAACCTATATTTTGAAATATGAAAGGAAGAATCAAATACGTTTAATAAAAAAGAGATATTAATAAACATATACCAAATTCAAGTAACACTGAGGAGCTAAAACCTTGAGAGCTAATTTTTAAAAAACTACTGGTGCGATTTTTACAAAACTTGGCAGTTTGGCATAATTCGAATCGTAGAATCGAAATATAGAAAACAATTGGCATGTCATTTCAGAAAAAGTCTGATTTTGTGTCAAAATACCTATATGAGAACAATACTATATGTAAATATAATACATATCTTAAGCCGCGCTTTCGAGACATGAAAAATGCAATTTCGTAAATGCAATTTCGTCAATTGGCCCAGTAGAACGAAAGATATAGAACTGTCCTTTTTTTTTTAAGTGTACCTTTCCTTCACATAAAAAATAAAAGAGGCTACTGAAGTAGACAGGAAGTCATAAAGATTATAAATTAAATTTTAAAAGTGATAGTGAAGATAGGAAAATAGAGGCACATCCAGAAAAATAAGTAGATTCCTTAATTTCTGAAACTGCTATTCATGGACTTTAGGCTTAAAGGCATTCAGTGCTTCAAAATCCGAGTCAAGACATCATTCCTTTCGCTCAAAGAAAATGAGGCAAATAAAGTCAACACAAAGTCTCTCAACACAAAGACCCTCATGGATTAAATATCTAAAGGTGAAAAGAAAGAAACATGAGAAAATGAGTCTTTATTCTCTGAGAGTGCACCCTTACTTTCCACTGGAAAACTTAGAAATAGTTGCAGTTATCGAATACTGTACCATTATCTTTTCCCCTGTGGTCCACTTGCAGCAGCTAGTTGTAATACGATACTAGGGGCATTGAAGACAGATTCTCCATTTTTTTATATTTTTAGTCCCTTTTAAAATTCTTTCTTACAGACCTTCACCAGCAATAAAAACTTCACATTTTAGGAGCATAGCTCAACAGGAAACTTTGCTTTTAGCCGTAGTGAATGTTTGTCTGTATATGATGAAGCCCAGAAATGTACACTGCGAAAAAAAAGGACTGTTTTATATCTCTCGTTTTTCTGGGCCGATTGGCATATCTAGGCATAATTTGAGTAGTAGAATCGAAGTATGGAAAAAATTGGTATGTCATTTCAGAAAAAGTCCGATTTTGTGTCAAAATGCCAACGTTAGGACAATGCTATATATAAATCTAATATATACCCTAAGCTGCGCTTTCGAGACATGAAAAGTTCAATTTGAATTCGTCAATCGGCCCAGTAGAACGGGAGATACTAAACTGTCCCATTCTTTTTTTTTCGCAGTGTAAAATAATAATAAACAACGTGCATTATCAAAAATGTACTAAAATAATTACTAAGAGTAATATTGGCAAGCTTAATTAATATAAAGAATATAAAGTTCTTTACTCTCAGCGCTGTTATACAGCACCAAATTTTCTCTTTTGAATCTTTATGCGAGAACATTAAAGAGGAACAAGGAAGAAACTGCATTTTATTTCTTATTAGGTCAGTATACGGGGATGTTGTAAATGAAATGGATCTTATGAAAGTTTGTTCGTTTCCCCTAAATAATCTTACTATTTATCTAGTTTTTATTTGTATTGTTTTTCTTAATGAAACCAGAAAGCAACAACTTGGAATAATCAAGAGAAGAACAATATATGAAAGATGACCCTTTTCCTGAATGGTAACCCGCTCAACGCGAGCTGAATTATCTCAGGCCTCTTCCTAACCGAAAATAATTTTTACTGCCCTCATATCTTCGTTACAACATTAATAATGGTTAAGAAAGGCCGTAAAGCACGACGGAGGTAATCAGTCTCCCTGATTGAATACAAATTCTATGGGCGACAGCGTTCGTGTATCCGCCCGATTTTATTTATGAGAAAACAGGGGGTGGCTGCGGGCGGCACGTGACAAACTGTAATGGGTTCCTTCAATTACTCTCGATTAAATAGCCCCTCGGTCAATGACACGAACAGAGGGGGGATGGGGGAGCAGAACCCTCAGGAGTGTGCTTGAGTAAGACACAGACCGATAGATGAGGGGAAAGTGATGCGGAGACTGAATGAAACGAGGGTGCAACTGATGGTTTCGCAGCTCGCCTGTTGAGGGCTTGCTGTCAAATCGAGATCCACTCCATCACATTTACGTTGTTGAAAATGTTTCGCTTTGTCTTCGGAATTTGCGACAGGAGGTTTTGGAATTTTAAAATTATCGTAAAATATTATAATTATGTGAGTAACTTCAAATGCTACTTTAATTCAGGGTACGGTTCATCTGGGTATTCCCAAAATCCAGATAAGTGGATTGTGACTTTCCCCAATTAGTAAAGTTCAGTGGAAACTCTGTTATCCTTCAGTCTTCTAAATATCAGCTTCTATTATCCGTCAAATTTTTAACATCATTCGTCAGATTTTGTTAACATCTCTTTCCATTATCCATCAGTCTTTTAAACAGTCTAGTGTTTCGAACATTAGTTTCAAATATCCATCAGTCTCTGAACATAACTTTCTAGTATTCATGAATCTTTACCACCTGTTTTTATAATCCGTCAATGTTTGAAAATCAGTTTTTGCTATCCATGTCTTTTGAACACTACTTTTTATTATCTGTCAGTCTTGCGACCATCACTTTTTATTATACGTCATTCTTTCAAACATTAGTTTCTATCACACATCAGTTTTGAACATCCATTTCTAACAATATCCGTCTGTATTTTAAACATCCTTTCTATTATCTGTCACTCTTTTCAACATCAGTTTATATGACTCATCAGTCTGCTGAACATCGCATTCTATCATTCGTCAATATTTAAACATCAGTATTTATTAACCATGGGGAATTTAATTTATTTAATTCTCAGTTCAGTCCTTGAAAAGCCCCAAACAGTAATAAGCGAATAATCGCTTAAGTGTGTGAACAGAGACGTAAGACTCAAGATATTTTTCTCAAGATATTTCTCAAAATAAATATGACACAATCAGCTCCTAACTCGGAGTGCTTAGCAAAGCCTCCACTTGGGCTTGAAATCAAATTAATATGGAATTAAACTTAACTAAGCTTAACTAATGCTAACTGAAAGATATAGCCGAAGCTATCATGATTCTAAGTAGTTGGAACCTAAATCTTAAATAAGTCGGCGAAGCCAAATGAGGGCATAAAGTACGGCCGAACGTAGCAATAGCTTAGAGAGACGTAGTCAAAAAGGCAAACTCGCGCTAGTCAGGAACTCAGGCTCTCTCTCGAAGTCGGTGAAACAACGATTTAAATACTATTCTTACTCATCTGCATTAGCCGCGTTTCTAAAAATACATTTTTGTAGGAAATTAAAAGCTGAAGCTAGAATGGACAGGAAAGATGCATAAATTTAAATAGCTGTTATTAAAATTAGCATAAACCTTACATGTTTCCCCACCAGAATTTCGCTACTCAAAAAAGTAAGTTCTCAAAACGACTTTGTTTAAGAGTGTAAATTCTACAAAACTCTTTTACATCAAAGTTTAAACTTGTACCACCTGTCCTTTCTTGACTGAAATTCATCATTAAATTTTTCCTGTTTAGGGCCAACTTTACAAACATTTTTAACACTAGACTAAAACTAAGAAAATAAATTCATCATTTTTCAATTTGACTGGGAACAAACATTTTCTTCTTTCTGGAACAAGAATTTCAGTCTTGATCCTTCCAACTTATCTGGAAGGAAACAATGTTAGTTTTCCCACACAATTTATATTTTCTTTACCGCTCCACCTTTCTTGAAATTATTTTGGCCCTCAAACAGCTTTCATTCACACAAAATTCAAATCTCCTTCCCCCCACGCTCTCCAGATATTGTTTTGAGTGAATTGAGCGTGTTAATGTTATGTTTCCGCCAAACTACTCTACTATCTACTCAACAGATATCATTTGTTATCTCTTGATACTCAAGACCTCAGAAGATTCTTTAAACACATTCATATGTAAAGCCTGGAGAGCCTAACTTTAAACACATTCAATCTATACTTTCTTTCTATTCATCTATTATACAAAGTATTTTATAGTCATGCTTTGGCCAAAACGTAACTAGTTAAATTTTACAGTAGTTTTAGCATTTCTTCTTTCACTACAACATTTTAACATCTAATATTTTAAAATTCATTTTACATTATTCGTTGTAGTTGCTATACAAAATTTACAAACTTTTGGTACAATCTTTCTTTAACCCATTTTAAATTGAAGTCTTTCGACTTAAAATATTCACAAACTAGTTTCTCGCAACTTGAGAATTCCCAAAAAGATATTTACAAAATAAATTCCAATTTGCTAATTCAAAAATCTTTTCTGTTTAAAAGATAATTACAACTACATTCTCTCAAACTTGCGAATTCAAACTTTTTGCTTTAAACAGCATTTAGCAACTTTAAACAACATGACATAAATCGAACTTTCAATCCAAACTAGAAAACAAGAAAAATTTTCACTTATTTTCTTCTTTTTTCCTAAACTCTTTTATCCTAATCAAGCAGAACTCAAAGGTAGGTAATCAAAAGTAGGATACTTCAGCATTTGCAATTTCCTTCTTCAGCTTGGTTAGTTTGTCCCCTCCGCCGCATTCTGTTGCGTTTTTTCCTTTGTCGGTAAAACGCGCTGACTTCCTGATGGGTTAAGGATTCTTGAACTTCGGTCTTCTCTTTAGCTCCTGGGGCCGGCTTCGTTGCTGGGAATCTTTAAACCTCCTCTTGGAATTTCTGTTTTGCTGGAACGACACCGCTACCACGTCACTTGACCTTTTTCCTTTCGTGATTCTTCGCTCCGAAGCTCCTGTAGCCTCTTTCGAAGTGGTGGCTTCTGCTCTAAAGTTTGTAGTTTTCCTGGAATACTTTCCATGGACTTTTTCTGCCTTCCCCATCAAAACTTGCTTCTGCTGTAGAGGAACCTTTCTTTTTTTCGTTCTCTTCTTTTTCGCCGAGCCCGAATCTTGCGGCTGCTGTTGCGTTCGCTTCGCGGGACTTTCTTCGGTTCTCTGACCTTATTTTCTTTCGGTTGGTGGGGGATTCCTGCTCGGCGACGGAGAGATCAGGGTCCTTGGAGCACTCCCAGGATCCTGCAATAAATCTTTTAGAACTTGGAAATCAGTGCGACTATAATATGTCTTGAGTTGGTCAACATTAGCAATTATTTGCTAGCCATTTTCAGCCTGTAAATAAAACGTTGACTGTTTAATTTCTATCGCAAATGGCCCATCAAACCTGGGCTCAAATTTAGAAACCCTGCTTTCGGGTGCAGACGATAATGCATGTTTGATTTTTCATACTTTTTGGCCAACGGTATATTCTACATCGCGTCTATGCCTATCGTAAGATATAATTTTTGTTTCTGCCTTCCCTCATCATAATTTTTTATGGCCTCATTAATAATTTTCTGGATATCCGTCAATTTTAACTCTTTTTGTCTTTGCTAAACGAAAAATAACTTGTCCAGTGGCGTTAAAATTTTCCTTCCTAAAAATAATTCTGCAAAGGTTCAACAGAAAGTTTTGAAAAATTCCATCGTTACTATGTTTATTTCTCCAAACGTTCGAAAAATTGGAAATGAGAAAATATTTTCTTCCTTATCAAGTTCTATTTTAATTACAATGGGATTAATCTTTGGGTTCTATTTGAATTACAATGGGAAATTAATTTTTACGCTAACTGCGCGTAAGAAATCAAACCCCTAAATAACAAATTCTTTACCACCAAAAAATTTACTTTTGTACCTCGTGCTTTTTCGTTTTTGCACCTCGTTCTCGTTTTGAACATGCATCCCCACTTTACCCACTCAGACACACTGTTTGCCTTGGGCAGCAATCACCCGTTGTCCCGTTGTTTTAAATAATCTATAACGACTAAAATGTTCTTTCAAGGAAATGTTGGCAAGGCCAAAGTTTGTACGACTACCGTATTCAGTTTGATTTTTGAGGGATTTTATTTCCCAGACGGTGACCTAGCCCTCTTCTCGGACACCGTGATTAGTTTAAATTATCCTCATCTGCCTCTTGATCCAGCTGTTTCTTATTTCCCCATGCTTTGGACTGACCAGTCTTTTTCTTCTCTGATTTTGCAACCTTCCCCGCTTGTCGATACGGATTCTGTTGAACTTGAGGTTTTGACTGACACCTTGAATACTACCTAAAATTGCTTGCACGCGCGTTTCGGCTGTTCGCCTGCTCTGAAATTTCATTGCTCATTCAAATAAGTTTTCCAGGGTTTGCGGATTCCTGACTTCAAGAAAGTCCTGGATTGACGGAAGTAACCGCGGAAATATATCTTCGATAACTTCCTTCTCGGGCCTTTTACCATATAATAATTTGAAAATGTGGATCTTTCTTAAGATGAAGTCCGTTAACTCATCGAGTTTGGTTTGATATTTGCTAATCAATTTGGTTTCCAATTTGGCACGGTCTTTAACCACTGGGAATGCTTTCACTAACGATGTTTTGAAATTTCCCCAAGTGTGTGATTCGAATTCTGAATCCCCCAACAAACCCTTGCCAATATTTTTGTACCAGCTGAGAGCTTGACCTTTTAAGTTCAGCGATGATAATTCTCTCCAACTGTTTCACAAGATATAACGTGAAATGTAGATCCAGCTGCTCCAGGAAAGTCATCTCCAGGAAAGATCAGTCCTTTGCCGACAAATATTGCTGCTGGCTTTATTGTCGATGTCATCGTTTCTACGATAAATCCAAATCCCTCCATTGGGTTTCCTTGAGGTTGAGGGAATTGAAAGGTCGGAGGGGTCAATGTGAAATCTTCACTACCTAGCGGTATGGTTCGTTAAGAACAAATTCGTGCGCCAAATGTGGGGTTTTACCTATTTAATTCCCAGTTCAATCCTTAAAAGCTCCAAATACTAATAAGCGAATAATCGCTTAAGTGTGTAAACAGAGACGTAAGACTCAAGAAGGGTTAACTACCCTTTATTTCTCAAAATAAATATGACACACTCAGCTCCTAACTCGGATCGTTTAGCAAAGCCTTCACTTGGGCTTGAACTTAAATTAAAAGGAAATTAAACTTAACTAAGCTTAACTAAACCTAACTGAAAGATATAGCCGAAGCTATCAAGATTCTAAGTAGTTGCCCCCTAAATCTTAATTAAGTTGGCGAAGCTGCAAAAGGGCCTAAAGTACGGCCGGGGCGTAGCAATAGCTTAGAGGGACGTAGTCAAAAAGGCAAACGCGCTAGTCAGGAATTCGGGCTCTCTCTTGAAGTCGGTGAAACAACGACTTAAATACTATTCTTACTCATTTGCATTAGCCGCGTTTCTGAAAATACATTCTGGTAGGAAATTGTAAGCCGAAGCTAGAATGGACAGGAAAGATGGATAAACATAAAATAACTTGTATTAAAATTAGGATAAACCTTACATATTTCCCCGCCAGAATTTAACTACTCAAACTTACTCTTTTGACCATCCATTTTTACAATCCGTCATTTTCTAAATATCAATTTCTGTTATTAGTAGTTTTTGAACATGAATTTCTATTAGCCAACAGTCTTTTTAGTTCATTCACTTTCACTTGCTATTATTTGTTAGTCATTTCATAATGATTTCTGCCATCCCCTGAGGTAGATCAGTAGGTAGAATGAATTTGCAAGGAACACCAAGTATAAAAATAAGTACAAAAGAATACTATTTGAAAGTGGACCATATCGTGAAACAAACACATGATTGTTTTGTCATTAAAGTAAAGTAGTTTTAAATCTATAATATTAAAAAGTCAAGTAAATCTACATGTATAAAATTATCTATTAATCGTTAGCATATTAATATGGTAATTGCTGAACATTACTTTTTATGAATCATCGCTTATACAAGAATAAAGAATTCATAAACATCTAAATGCGAAAAATTAAAAGTTTATTCACCAGCAAATTTTACTCCAAATAATATATGACGCAAAACTTGGAAGTTTTCACTAACTTCCAAATAAATATACAACCTACCTACAGCTTCTAAAAATAATGCTTTGATCAATTAGACTCCTGAAAATCGATTAAGTCTCTTCAAACTTTCCTTTACAACTACACGCAAGAGTCGGTGTCTCAGTCGATTAACAGAGCAGGTACAGTTTAAAATAGCCACTTGCACCTTTGCTAATAAGTTTTAATCTTGCAATTAAAAACCGCAGTATTTAACTTCTTGTCACATGGCTCAGATTTGGATAAACTTCTTAATTATATGAGCACTTGTGACTGAAGGAATGAAGAGATAGGCCACTGTAAAAATTAAAATCTTAATTTAACTAAAGAACATAAAATTCAGTTGTCACTCTATGGTTTAATCTGTACAGTCATTAGGTTGTTTCGAAGCAGGAGGTATGAAAAATGAGTAATGCCTTAGCTGGGACTGGAACCTCGGACTTCTCGAATACGCGCCGAGGGTGTAGGCCATTACACCACGAAGGCATGCTAAGAAGGGGGGGATAAATACTTATAAATTTAAAAGCGATAAAAACTATTTAAAATTCGAAAATATTATGTATCCCTTCTGTAAACATTACTGATGATTTTAATATTTCCTTCAGGTGGAAATATATTTTTTTAATCTTTCTAAAGCCTTGTAACAGCATTTAAAACAGACGGTTAAAAAGAATGAGATATTCAACCACTTCAACAATTCCTTTGTTTTTGTTGAATACTGTCACACTTCGTTAAGAAGTTACCCCTTGGGGCAAGCAAAACAAATTACTTATTATTCAGTTACCTGCTATCTGAAGTTGCAAAAATAGGCCTTTTTTATCTACAAATGAGTAAAATATATTAATATATTTATAAAACATTAAAAATGTCCGAAAGGGAAGAGAAATTCAAAAAAAAAACTGAAAATTAGCCAAATCAGCAACTTTATTTTCACATAGATATTGAAGAAAACTTTATCAATTTCTAGGGTGATCGCATACAGATCCCTCTTCTTCAAAGGCAAGAGGAATTCTAAAGAAGAGGAACCTGTGTCTGGTCAGCTTCGAAATCGGTAGAGTTTGTTCGAAATTTACGCCAGAATAAGGTTGCTGTTTTGCCAATTTTGAGAGTTAAAAATATATTTTAAATAGATTTTAATTTAAAAATAGGTGTTTTATCCATACTTTCTCTGTAGGAAAGGAAGGAAAAAAATCAACATACACAAGATCCAATTCTTTTTCTCTGGAATTATGACCTTCACTATTCAAAAGTTTAATCACAAAACGATGTACAATTTTAAACATCTCAGAATAAATTAGTATGTTACTTCATTCAGTAGACTACCAAAAATCAAACGCAGACTATTTTTCTAAAGAAACTTTCAAATTTAGTCATTTATTATTGCCACTACATATGTGCAACATAAATTTATTACCCAAACATTTTTTTAATAGCTGAGAAAATTTACGTACGTATTTCCTCAATCAATTCCGAAAATTCCATCGTTACTATGTTTATTTCTCCAAATGTTCAAAAAATTTTAAATGAGAGAATATTTTTCTTCCTTATCAAGTCCTAGAGTCAAACAATGGGATTTCAACCATAACTGCAACGGAACCCTTATGCATCTCACCCTATGGAAGGACTTTCTTGATTGATAAATGTTAACTAAATTTATGGATATCTGAGTGGAGAAGAAAATGCTTGCAATATGTGAAGAAAATTTTTGGTCGAAATGGGAACCTATTTTCTTTCTAAAGAATGAATATATTTCTGCACAGGATGAGTGCCAACCGTGAGGTTAATGCGATTCGTAATCGGAATCAGCTTCTCTGGAAATAAAATCGGATTTCGTCGGGATAAAAACGAAGACAATCCAATCAATGGAACGATCTATTATTACGGTGATCTGGTGCTGAGATTAATTTATTTTAATCACAAAAACACAAATTAATGGACATATTTAATATTAACGTTTTAGAGTTAACAGTAAAGGCTAGCAAATACCTTAAATTTGTAAGTTGTTTCATAGAATTTCCTGTTTAAGATATTACTGTTGATTTATTACCTAAGTTCGATTTTATTATTCTACAGCTCCTTTAAATTCGATGATGTCACATCAGGGACCCTGGTGATATTAAAAATATTCCTGATAATGAATTTCATTCCTAGGAATCATAATTAAAATAAAAAATCCAGTATTTTATTTCTGTGTTGGTAGCAGAGCAATTTCTTCTAATAAAACCATCTCCAGTGATCCTGAGGCGTAGGAAAGCATTAACTCAAAATACTTGCCAAGCTTTAAGTGTGATGACAGAAAATAAAATAACAAAAGAGGACGCTAAAAGTTACAGAAGCTGTCATACGAAATCCATGAATAAAAATTAAAGCAAAATGGCTATACCTTTAACCTTTCAAACCCTTTCCAAAAAATAATTAGTTTACTATCAATTATAAGTTCTGTTTCAAATTGCAGGGGGAAAGGAAAATGCATTCTCGGGTTTCAAACTGACATGTAATTAATTATTAATCAGAGCCCATTCTCTGTCTCATAATACTTCTTCCGATGCAGACATTTAAAGCAAAGAAAATCGTTTACAGCAAGGAAGCGAATTTTTAATTGAGTAGCTCTCCGACAGTAATTTAAAATACTGATTGCAGAAACGCCGCTAATATTTATTTTTCATTCAGCTGCAGCTATCGTTCGTTTTTCTGTAATTGATAAATTTATTATTTCATTCAAAATGCATTTTAGTTATTGACATACCAGTTGAAAAGAAACAATTTTCGAAAGCCGCAGAACAGTTATAAATGCATTAAATAAGTTTTCCTTTAATAATTTATTTACAAAGTTGAATAACCAAATATATTCACTTAAAAGCTAAGTATTCATGCAATTATAATTATTTAAATTTTCAAAAGTGCAGCGTATCTTTTGCAAATATGATTACAGAAACAGTCATTGCTTTTAATTCATCAATCGCTTTCGAAACAGAAATTTACAATTTGTTGATATTTGTATATTAACCGCAACCCACAATGTAAAATTATAAGGTTATTTTTTAAGCAGAATAGAAGACATGAAAAATGTGCAATGGCCTCGCCGAAACTCGAACCTGGACCTCTCGAATGCGCACAGAGTGTGCTAACTGTGCAAGCATTCTGTATTTCCAAATCGTTTTTAATCATCATCGTATCAAGGCAAACTTTGAAGGGATTTCCAAACCGGTTCTTCATCCCTTTTTGCGCTTAGAGTTCGGAGGTGAAAAACGGGGCTTTCGCCCTGTTCCTTCTCCTGCCGCCATGCTGATGCTGTCATGTTTGTTCTCTCCTGCCACCATTTTTTACGCCATGCGGAATTTCGTGAAGGTATCCACATATACATAGACGAGCTGGACAGCTGTAAGATTCTTTTCAAATCTTAATTATCGAAGATAGCCGCTATATTTTTATTCTGCTTGTGAGATAGATGAACCTGAACGATAGTTTCGCTCAAGTTCGATTTCTTCGACCACGTGGTTCATCGGATGAATGTTTGCGTTGACGAGTTTTACTATCATTTCAAGTAAATTAATATTGTCTCCGGCAGAACTGGTCATCTTCAAAAATGTTTCACGGATTTGCGTTCTCGGAACCTTTTTTCCGAACAGATGCTCACAGATTATTTTGTGTCTACAGTAGTGAGGGCATCTAACTTATGTCACGTGTAAGGCCTTTTCTTTTTTGTAGATCTGGTTAGAACAATGTGTATTCATCAGCGAGTATGGTTTTATTAATGCGGCTAATTCTTATTTGTGCTCCACTGATATTTATTCAAGAAAATAATCACGCTTGTAATGAAGAAATAAAATTGATGTCACATGGGATATAGGTTGTCATCACTCTGCATCTGTCTTTTCTAATTCTGGGTAAGTTATTTAATTAATGTTCCTATGCTAGGTCACATATCTCATCTCGCATGCATAAGTTTATTTTATGGGTTATTGCGGTCATAATGCAATGTTAGCTAACCTTATAAGTGTTAAGTAATTCATCACATTTTAATGCTCTGAGCTTATTATCACATTCACACTTTGTTTTAACTTTTAATACCGTGATCTTCACAACATCGAAATTCTAACACTAACCATTACGCTACGAAAACATGCAGAATGGAGAGAGAAAATACCTTATAACACTACCAAAATACCGCACCTAACTATGGTTCCTGCGAGTATTCAACAACCCTAGAAGCTACTTTCGACACTCAATGTCGCAAGACTGAATGATCTCTTAAATTTACTTGGAAGGGTCCAAAAGATGCAAAACTTTGTTTAATAATGTTGCTAATTGTTAAAGCAATCTTTAAATACCATATCTCAGACAGACTGCTTATTAATTGATGTAAAATATGTATTAGTGTGGAGTTCATCTTCGGAACCTTGTTTGCCATCCTTAAACATCTTATACCACTGAGAGACTCGTTATTGTGTATTAAGTACGTCTTTAAAGTCTTTTTTTCAACGCTTTAAACGCATTTGTGCCGAAATTCCATTGCTGAAACAATGTTTAATGCATAGTCTTTCCTTAATTAAATTCACTTTTTGAGGGGGTGGAAAGTTCGGAAAACAGAATTTGTTTATTCATTGAAGACGAACTTATTTGCAAATGATAAAAGGAAACGAAATGCCAGATGACGATGAAGTCATAATAATTTCTCAAGAGCTTGCAAGCAATTTCTTACTCTTCCGCATTTTGAATAAATTATTTCCATTACATTCTGATCATAGTAGAAGAAACATGCAAATAAATTAACAAGAAACTTAATTATCTGGAAAGAAGAACAAGAAATCTGGATATTTTAATTACGTATAATTGGAGTTCTACTGTATTTCGGATTGCATTATCTATAATGCTATTGAAACCTGCCCGCGTCTACCTGTTTGTTTTTTTGTTTGTTTGTAACATCATGTCCATCGGAACGCCGATTTGGTGTTTTGGTTTATGTGATTATGGCATTCGAGAACTATCTGCCTAAGGGGAGGGATGCCTTCATGGGGGACTTTCTAAGGGAAACTGGCCGGTATACACGTTACACATGGGATAAACCACGAAACGCCAATGCGGCCAGCCCGTTAGCGGAATTCGAACCTCAGATCGAACTACCAGTGTTCAAGGACTTTACCGCTCGACCGCTGGTAGGCTCGGAACGGCAGAGAATTGAGTTTCGAGAGAGGTACACTGGATTTCAAAATTTCGTGGAAAGGCGTTTCAACTATTCTAATTTTCCTACCACTTTAATGACCAGAGAGAGATTTGAATTAAAAACTCGGAAAACGCTAATTGGTGCCCTCATTTTTTTCAAGTGGCAAGAGTCTCACGCGCTGAAGATAAAAATGCTTTATTTCGAAAATTATTGCCACTGCTCACTTTCAAATCATAGAGTTTGTTAATCAAAAATTTGTAAGTTTTACAAAATATGAAATAAAATAGCATTGGCAAACATTAAACATATTATTATTATACAAGGTCATATTCTGACGTTGAAGAAAGCACGCGACTGCATATGGCTGCATGTGCACTGTATATCAAAAATTTTTCATTAATGTCATTTTAAGCATTTAAAATTTAACTTAATTTTGACAATTTTAATTTAATTAATTAAAATTTTATTTTATTTTATTTCGTTAGTGTCATTTAATCATTTTAAATAAACGGTTGCTGTTGTTGACAACGTTTTTGATTCATGTTAGGATAATTGTCACGATATATTATTGCTACTTTAATTCATTTATTGATATTGAGTAAAAGTTGTTATATTACATTAAATTTAATTCATGATGTCATACACATACCTGAAGTGTCAAAATTTTTTGTTTCCTGGTTTGGCAACAAAAACAATATTTACAAATTGGTTGTTGCTGAGAAAGAATGAGCTGATTTCATCCATATTGAAATGTTTTTATACATTTTCTTTTCTTTTGTACATAGAATCTTGCTTGTTATAAATCTTGCTTTAGCATCAGCCACCTAGTATTATACAGGGTGTCTCAAAAGTTCGTTGCCAAACTTAACATGCTGGTCTGTCACACCAGGACAAACAAGATTTACATAGGAGCGTGACTTCGAAAATGCGAATGGCGACCGCTAGAGGGCGATGTTGGCAAGCGTAAGGGGGAAGAAAGAAAGGATATTGAAAGAGGTCTTGATATGACTTTTATTAAGGAACATAGTTATAGCATAGATGTTCAAAGTTCCTTCCATCCACTACAATCATGTATTCACTACAACGTCCATGCATGAATTCACAGACCCGTTCAAAATGGGAAGGTGTGTCAAGAACACGTGTCACCACTTCCAAGATCTTGGCGACGAGATCCACGTCTGATGTTACAGTAGTCTTGTAAACGAAGGACTTCATGCATCTCCATGGACTTCCACAGATAGAAATCCAGGGTAGTCAGATCGGGAGACCGCGGTGGCCATGCGACTGGTCCGCCAATGTCAATGCAGCTATCAGGATATGTCTTACCGAGGTATTCCTGCACAGTACTGCTAAAATGTACAGATGCTCCATCCTACTGAAACCAGACGTTTCAGCATGTAGGTGCTGGAGTGTCAATCTCTCTTTCCAAAAATATCCATAAAGAACTGAGCTAGTAAACCGATTCCACCTTTTCCTGCAACGTCCTCACCTGAAATAATTACTCTTTCCACTCTCCCATAAGTTTGCGAACATTGCCCTTTAGAAGTTACCGTTCGCATTTTCGCACACAAGTTCCTATCCCATGGTATTACAGACCACTATGTTAAGTTTCGCAGCGACCTTTTGAGACACACTGTATTCATTTCACACGGAGATATTTTAGCTACGTATAACTGGAGTTCTGTATTTCAGAATGCGTTATATATATTAATTTCAGAATTTTAATTACAGATAACTGGAATTCTATTGTATTTCAGAAGGCGTTATATTTCAGAATATATTCGACGAAAGCTGATTAGAAAGAAAAAGGAACTTTGCTATCCTTTAACGACTCATTTAACTCATTTAATAATGTAAGGTATTCCAGTAATTATGCGATTCCGATCAAATGAAAAAAGCAATGCACGAAATCAAGAATTCCGTCTATTCCTATGCTTAAGCAAATTCCATTTGTTTTTTAGTTGTTGGTTAAACAACGTTTTCTCTTGGTAAATTAATTATCGCCGTGAATGCTACCTTAATTTAGCAAATTAAAGTGGGCGTAGCTAGCTTATGTCATGAAGATTTGTTCAAACAGAAATGAGATTTTCGTGGGAGGACTTTGTTGAATTTTACCGTCGTCTTTTAAGTTAATTTCGTATTACGGTGTTGTTTTAAACAATTAATTGCGACGCATACGTATCTGACACAAAATCCGCTTTTCTTCAAATGATTTTAAACATTTCCATTTGATTCACTTTCAGTATCGTATTTGAGAATTCATGCAACATTTAGTTTCCTTAAATTAGTTGAATAACAAAAGTGTTTAGTTTACACACATTAAAAAAAAAGTGAAAAAAATCTGAAAGCTTTCAAATTTTATATCACGCCTAAAGGGAATTTTTTTAACGTTCTGTGTGTTACCTCTATTTATTTATTAAATATCATGTTCTTCGCACTTAAACCACGTAAAATTCAATTCAACAACAATATCACAAAATATTTAAAAACAGCATATCTTTAGAATTTCCGAAACATAGTCTCGAGCGCTGGAGATAATTTTTTAAGGATATTTGAAATTAAAAATTCGCGCTTCTAAGCGCCCATGTTTGGGTGGAGGATTACGTTATTCAAAATTTGAAGGCTCCAGATACCGTCGTTTTTTCACAATGCGAGAAACATACTTCCATTCATGCACATTCTCCTTTATTTACTTTCTTTTAAAATAATACAGGTCAATAATATTCGGTAGCGGCAATTTGAAAAGTGATTTGGCCTTTCTTAATGATTCAACGCAAAATCCCTTTCGAAACTAATAGGCTTTTTGAGCCAACGCTCCTTTGAGCTAAAAAAGAGAACAAGAAAGATAAAAAACGAAAATAAATATTTACTGCTTAATTTTAATAAGCATAATAATTGGTAAAAGATAAATACGCTATTTAATTAGGTTTAACCTCTATGTTGCAGATATAAATATTCTTATGCATACCGTACTCATAGAGTTTTATAAGGTATTTTCTGCCGCGTTTCGGCATGCTTTCGTAGAGTAATTGACAGCATACTCGACCCGTATTCGGAAGGTACAGGGTTCGAGTACCGGCAAGGGCAATGCACGTCTTTCATGACTCCTTCTTTAATTTTTTTTAAACTAATGCGTCTACAGTTTGTTCTTTAAAACTTTTGCTTTATAACGAAATCAATTATTTGAAATCGATTGTCAAAGACAGATTGTCTCCTATGCTGTGAAAGCTTCTAAATTATTTTCATCTTGCCATCAAAAAAGACATTCTACAGTTAGAAATAACATTAATAACTATGTCGCCGTTTTATTCCATTCTTCTATTAGTTATAAAATTGCACGATTTCTCCAGAAATTCAACTTTCAGGTTTATTTACCTATCAATAACATCCGCTGTTGGATACTTAAACTGATTTTCTTTTTTCGATTCTGACTTTTAATCTTGAGAATCTGTCATATCTTGTCAGTATGATTTTAGATACATCGTTTAAACTGAAAAAAGAATAAAATTGCGGCTTAAGGAATATGAATGTTATCTCTGAAAAGGGAAAGTAAACTAATCTTCGAAGTTGGAAATTTAATCACGACATTGACTTTGGTTCTATAAAGCTTCTTCTTCTTACCTAAAAGCTTCTTGAGATGGTCAAATGGATTTCCTTGAAGCTTTCCACTTTCACAAAAACTTATCTTCTGTAGTTAATCGCGTCAATTTTAAAGCCTTTAGCCTTTCTATCATGTTAATTTTTTACTTTTCATTGCCATTTTCTTTGGCAGATAAAGTTGCATTCGTGTTTGCTTTGCTATAACCATTGTTTTGATCTGAATGTTGTCGTCGCTGTTCCCAATTTGCAGACTTTTTTTTCTCTTATAGGAGAGGAAACTGAGAACCAATTTACATCAAAAGCGATGGGGTTTTATGCAAAATCTGCGCCAAAATGAGTTTACTGTCTTTTGTGTAATTTTAAACAAGACCGTTTAATTTTAAGAACCTTTCCACTGCATAGAGGGCTCAGTGATAAACATCCGTATATTATACGCGATTCAAATTTAGCCTATAAGAAACCTCTACTGATTACCATAACAGCTAAACAACTTAAAATGAATGAGGGCCGATTTTCTTTAGAATTTCCTCCACGAAGGCATTCCTCCTGGCAATTAGTCCTTATGTGTTTTGGCATATTCAGAGAAACAGTCTGACAAATTGAAGGTAAAGTTACAGCAAAAGAACCTTGTAAAAGATTACCTCTGTAAAAAGTTGAATAAAGTGCTTCCCAGATAAGAATGAGACAAATTTGAAGATTTCTGAAGTATCTTCACTCTAATTCTTGTAAAATTGAAACGTACATCAAAATATGACTCAGTTAATCTTCCTCCTCCCTTTCCCATGTGCACATTTAAAATGCTGGTGTAAATTCGTTTTCGGTCCATCTTACGAAAATCTGAGGCTCTTTTTAAATGCCCTTTGGGATCTTTCTTTAGAAATTGACATTAATATTGCAATTGCTGGTCAAATTTTACTTTTTTTAAAAGCTGTGGATTGGATCGAAAAAAGATTTTAGGACCTTTTTTCCCACTGGAGTACTTCTTTTAATAATACCTCAAAACCTAGCTTTACTTTTAATTTCGGGTACGCTGACAGCATTATTATATCTAGCCGTAAAAAAAATTAATTATTGGTTGTTGAAACAACTTTCGTGTAACGGCTGGTAGCTAAATTTGACTCAAATAAGATATCTTCATTTTTGTTAGGTTATTCAGATGGGGCAAAGCACGCAGAGGCTATTTGCTTAAGTGAAGATATGCTTTCGCGAAGGTGTTTCTGCAGGAAATTGGCTCATTTTCACGTTACACATGCGTTAAACTGCTAAAACTAACGCAGCCAGCGTTTGAATGGGATCGGTCCCAAGTCAAAAGTCTTCCAGTCTTAACCAGCAGGCCATGGGTGGGGTTATCTTCATTTTGATCATCCTAACGAAGCAAACCTTGTTTAATACTCTAATTGAAATAAGCAGAACCATTTACAACTCCTTTTAAAAGCAAGGTTAATGAACATTTTCCTTTTAGGCTATATCATTAATTTCCTTGTGACCTTTTATTTAGTTTTTTATCTTGAAGTGCTGGGAATGCC
>KK114377.1:2377-13554 GCA_000611955.2 Stegodyphus mimosarum | reverse complement strand
ATTCCGAATGAGCAGAATTTAGAACCAACTCTGAAATTAGGCGTTAGACATAAAATATTACTCATCATCGTATCATCTATGATGAATTCCCACTTACTTCCAGATGGAGTTAATTACTTTCATTTTTAAGGCAATTTTTTCCGTCTAATTTCTTGAACTTTTTTTGTTCTTTAGAGTTGTCTTTTTTATAAGATTTTAAGTCCAGGTCTTCTTTAACAATTTATTATCGTATCCTCACCTTGGAAGCCATCTGATGAATCCAATCTCTTGACGAACTTTCAGTTAATTATTTGCCATATTCTTATGTGTCTCTTTCAAACCATTTCTGTAACTCTTAAACGTAGCATTTTGGCTTCTTTTGACATCACATTTATAGAAGGAAACTATTTCATTATTAACAGCCTTCATTTTATAAGGTCAATTTTTGTAAACGGTTCTAACATTTAACTGGCTTCGATTCCAGGCGAATAGGCTGGCTGCATAGGCGTTTTCGTAGTTTTTCCGGGGTGTAGAGTATATACGAGCCAGTTTCCTACAAGCCACCTAACATTTAACTGAAACTGCTGTAGTTTAGAAGGAAATAAACAGCTATTTTACTACGCAAATTGAAAAATTTGCATATTTGTGTTTATTGATTCGTACTTCGAAACATACTTGTTGTCTCATATTTATCCAAAACAATCAATATACCAAAATATGTGAGTATCTTTTAGCTTTAACATAGTGAAAACTTTTATTTCAAATGTAGTTTTCGTTTAACTTTTTCCTTTACATAATGTTCTAAAAATCTTTCGGGTGGGGAAAAAACTCTTTCAATAGAATACCAATGACTTTTGAATCGTACGAAAAAGGGAAAAGCTAATGCCGACGAAAGGGAAAAATATCGTAAAATGGAAAAAAAAAAGAGTAATATTCTCTTTTTTCCGATGTTGCCTTTCATGTGATATGGTTTCGTGAGTCGAAAATGAAATTTTACTGGAAGTTTCTCGTGTGACTTACTGCTGGAGGAAGCACTTCATCACCATAAGATTGAGAAGAGAGTATTTTTGTTCGAGGTTTACCACTTTCATTTCTTTCGAGGAGGCAGGAATTTATTTTATGAGTTCTGCCCACGTTGAATGTCAATGATTTCGCTTTTCTTATGCATAACATTCTAAAATAAGTCGCTACAACTTTTATCAGGTAATTTATGTGCCAGCATAAAGTACTGCTGTAGAAAAAAAAATGGCGCTGAATGCTCTTTCGCTTTCTTCACGGTATTACGTGTTTTGTTTCTTATAAATGGCAACTACTTCGACTGTCTTCCTTTCCGGTAGTTTGAAGACTAGCCCATCTGCAACGGTGACACGTAAATCGCGGCACAAGTAATTTAGATTTTGAGTTAACTTAAAGTGAAATAACGTTGGAAGCAAATCATATTGCAGCAAAATAAGTATTCATTTCTAGAGAGCATTCCGCGTATTCAAATGGGCTCGCCCCTGCAAAATGAACATGAAAGTTTTCTGTGATTTCAAAACTTTAGTATGAAATAACTGTCGGAAATAAAACTGTAAAATTTTTATCCTTGCAGAGTCCTGTTCCTATAGCTTTTTTACCCTGCAGCAAGTGACGTCACAGTGAGTGTAAACAACAATAGATAATAACAAAATGGCACAGGTGAAAGAAAAAGGCTGAGTAAGGTTTTACAGCATCGTGAAACTAAATCGCCCGTCATCGGCGGCTTAGAAATTCATACGCAAGTAATCTTCCAATTGTTAAAAGCATCAAGATTGGTTTGGAAATATTTTAATAAAACTGGTAGAATTGGCTATATGCCAAGATATGGAATGCGTAATGTGAGTGATGGCAAATGTGGAGAACTTGTGTAAGGCTATTGATACTCCGAAAGACAGAAAAACAGGTGCTGCGTCAAGAGTTACACTGATTTTACGCTTTACGAAGTTTAATTTTTGTAGCATGCAGGCAACAATGTATAAAACATTGCTGTTATATACATTTAGAAGTTTATAAGGTATTTCTCCCTTCTTCTTAGCATGCCTTCGTGGTGTAATGGTCAGCACACTTGGCGCGTATTCGAGAGGTCCGACATTTGAGTCCCGGCAAGAGCTTACTCATTTTTCATGTCTCCTGCTTCGAAATAACTTAATGGTCAGCACACTCGGTGTGTATTCGAGAGGTCCAGTTTTGCACGTAACCATTTCGAGATTCATATTAAACAACTGCAAATAGTTTAAAAATAGTCTACTGATAGATCTGATGTCGACAAAGAGAAAAAATCTGATCTGTACACCACATGAATTCCTTGTGCGAAATATTAAATTATACGCATTTTTTCTTGACGCTCACTTCACAGCCACAGAGCTGTTATCTCATTCACTTTATGACTCAGCATGCACAAAAAATTATATCATGTGAAGAATCATCTAATTGTTGCCACTTGTTCTATTCAAATACTATAATAAATCTACAATAATGTATAAAAGAAATTAAACAAACCAAAAAAAAAAAAAAGGAAACAGGTTTTCACAGACGATTCAGTATTTCTCATTCAATTAATTCAGATCTCACTTCGCGACGAGGCAGAAATGCATAAAAACTCAAAATACCCATATTAAAAATTGCGAAATAAATCTTAAATTCTTATTTCCTCGAAAAAATTACAGAATGGATTAAGCATGATTTAATTCGTAATAGTAAAAGACGGTGATATCTTTGTTGTTGCGAAGCTTAGTTTCTCTAAATTGGCAACAAATCCACTATTCTGCTAAGTTTCAAATGTAAACAAAGTTGGTTGCTATGGTAATAATAATTAGGCTTAGCCACACTTAACCAACTTTTAAATTGTTGATAATTCTATAAATATTGCACGCAGATTTGCTTAAGGCATAAAAGCCTTAACCGGAAAATAAGAATAACATAATTCAATCATTTTTAAAGCAAAAAGTGCTCAATTTACAAACATGTAAGAATAAATAAAGAGTTCACTAATCCGAGTAACAGAGTGGATATATATAGAGAGAGACTGGTGTGCAAAAATTAAGGACAAAGTCGAAAAATTAGCATATCAGCTGAACGAAGAGGCAGAGGGGACAGAAAGACCAATCAGGAGATTAAGTAAGGTGATGTACGGTAGCACATGCGCAGATATTCATGTAGACTTAATGGGGGAGTGTCTGAGTAGTATAAAGCATGTTGTCGGTGTAAGATCAGTATTTCTGGCAAAGAGACTGCACGCCGTATAGCAGTTAAAATCACACCGAGTTGCTGCCTCAGCGAGAAATGGCAAATAATCAATCTGTTAGACGACATATGGATGCTTTTACCCGAGGTCGAATCATAGGGAAGTTGGAGGAAGGCCGCAGTGTGACAAATGTGGCTGCAGAGTACGGAATTGCTCACAGCATCGTTTCACGACTTTGGAGACAATTTCAAACTACAGGAACAGCTATCCGGGGGTTAGTAGTGATCGTCCACGAGGAACCGCACCCGCAGATGACCGGTATATTGCCTTACAGGCCAGAAGAAACAGGCGGCAGACAGCGGGAGAAATCGCTAGACACACGACACAGGCAACTGGACGACCGATATCGCGTTTTACCGTGGCCAGAAGACTGCACGGTGGTGGTCTGTTTGCACGACGCCCTGTACGGTGTGTACCTCTAACGCCTGCCCATCGGAGAAGGCGTTCTCTGTGGTGCCGGGAACACCGGAATTGGAGAGACAATGAATGGGGACGAGTACTCTTTACAGATGAGAGCAGATTTAGTCTGAGTTGCGATTCTAGACACATACACATCTGGACAGAGCGGGGAACACGCAATAACCCCTTCAACATCATCAAAAGGGACTGTTTTGGAGGTCGCGGAGTTCTCGTTCGAGCAGACATAATGCTTGGTAGCCGGACCGACCTTCATATCTCCCAAGGAGGTTCGTCACCTGGGACTGCTATTGTAACGACGTTCTTCTTCCTTACATGCGTCTTTTCACAAGGGCTATGGGTCCTCAGTTCCTCTTCATGGACGACAACGCTCCAACTCATCGCACAGTTACTGTCGAAGAGCTGTTGGAGAGTGACGATATTGAACACATGGATTGGTCGGCAAGGTCTCTGGATCTAAATCCCGTCAAGCATGTGCGGAACTTACTAGGGAGACCCGTGGCAGCACGTAACGTATCGCCAGTAACGATTCCGAAACTGCGATTGGTGCTACAAGAGGAACGAGCAGCAGTGTCTCAACAGCTCATTAACAACCACATATTCAGCATGCACAAATGATGCGAAACCTGCCTAGCAGTCAGGGGAGATCATATCCCCTATTAAAGACCGGATGTTTCTTGCTGGACACCCATCACAGGGATGTTTCGGCCTTCAGTCGCATTGCGCGCCACGCTACTTTTTCAATAAAGCTTCTTTTTATCCCTCTGATTTCTCTTTTAGTAAGTGTTGCTTGCATTACTCATGTCCTTACGTATTGGGGATCTTACGGTATTAAATGTGTTGATTTGGAAAGCTTTTGTACAAAGTTATATTGAAACTTTTGGTGCGGTACAACCAAAATAGAAGGTGCACATCTACATGTTATAGCAGTCCTATATACAAAATTTCAACGTTCTGAGGCTAGTCGTGTTTGGGTTATGCGAGATACATACGTACGTACGCACAGACGCCACGAAAAAAATTCTCTCCAGAATGCATTTGAAATCAGTTTGATAATTTGGGAGGGAGGTCCTTACGTACAGATGTCACCCAAAAAACATCGTTAAATTTCATTCGAAAGTGGTCAAAATGGATATTTTCTTCGAAATATGATAGTCGAAATTGTTCGCGATTACAATACTTCCTTTTCACTTCGTACGGGGAAGTAAAAACAAGAATGTAAAACAATGGTTCATGAGAAACGCTGCCATTTTTTCCTCTGTTCTATTTAACCCAATGAAGATTTCTTCTAGCAAATACAGAAGCTTAGATTACGAATTTGAAAAAAAAAGCAATATATGATCAGATATTAAAAATTTAATAAATTCCTGATTAATGTTTTACATTCGAATAAGCAAACATTGTTCATTAACCGTTAAAAGAGCAAATAATAATTCTCTTAAAATAAATTCCAATTTATAATTACATGTTCAAGTTAAAAAAAAAAAACTTTTGAACTCAAAATGAATTCCATTCTCTTAAAAGCATTGTTAAAACCCGAAAAGTTGTGACTCGTTCGGAAAACAACTGATCTTTAAAAGGAATTTCACCACTTGGATGTCTGATGCCTATTCATGCGTGTAAAAATTAAAAATTAATTACTTGTGGTAAATAAATACTTTGTTCATTCTCAAAAAGGACAGAATACTTGTGTACTTATTATTTAGCATACCTTGTTCTTTTTTGAAAGAAATAAGTGTCCTCATTTATGTTTGAAACAAATCTTCTTTGTATTTACATTTAGATTTTTCCAGACGATAATTACCAAACTGATGTTTCCGAAGTGTGTCTTTTGCTGAGATATGTAACATAGTTTTATTTCTAATGAGTTAAAAACGTGGCTATTTTTATCGACGATTTAATCTTTTAAACTTCTTTTAAGAAGAGACAGGTGTTATTATACTGTAGTTACTTATATTTGTTCCGAATCTTTAGTGGGGAGAAACCTACGAATAATTGCTTTGTAAGGGAAAAGAAATGCATCTCTTCTTAGTTAGAGACTATGGCATCAGTGACTACAGTATAACCTTGCCAATTATTTTCTCGGTTTGGGCCAAGCGCTGCCCTAGAAATAGAACACAAAAGTCCTTTCCTCCTCAGCAATCAGCCTCTCTAGACTATTTCGTGGTAACTGATTTTTGATGGTCCAAAATTATTGAGCGCATTTCATGTTTAGAAAAAAAAGAACAAAGTGAGGTACGCGCATGTTTATTCTTTTCTTGGAAAGACAATTTAAAACAGTTTTACACAAATTTGAAACATTAAATAGCTTCCACATCAGCTCCATTTGTTGCACTCAAAATATCCAGCCAACATTCAATTTCACGCGTTTTGCATGTTCATTTCAAATGTTTTTCAGCATTTCAGCAGGTATTCCTCCAATGACTTCTATGATTCGTCATTTTAGGCCTTCGAATCCAGAAATGGAGTTGCGTACACCCGGCCCTTAACATGCTACCAAAAGAAAAAGTCAAGGGGTGTAATATCGAGAGATCTCGGCGGCCATGGCCCTCGACTTTACCCCCTATGACCGTTCAAGAGATCAAGAAACGTTTTGTCCGGCTCATTTCGAACTGCGAACCCGAGTATGGTGTAACGCCGTCTTGTTGAATTATGTGATTACGACAAAGCCTCGAGGGCTATCTGCCTAAGGGGAGGGATGCCTTTGTGAAGGACTTTCTAAGAGATGTAGAGTCATTAGGATTTTTTGAAGCAGAAGACGTGAAAAATAAGCAATGCCCTCGCCGGAACTCGAACCTCAGACCTCTCAAATACGCGCCGAGAAATACCGTATATACTCCCCTTTAAAGCGCGACTGGAGATTAGGGGGCGTCAAATCCTGGGGTAGAGAATCATCATCCACCAACGTGTTTAGTTCGGGAGCCACGGTAGAGTCATTAGGACTTTTTAAAGCAGAAGAAATGAAAAATGAGCAATGCCCTCGCCGGGACTCGAACCTCAGACCTCTCGAATACGCTCCAAATGTGCTGAAGGTGCCACGAAGGCATGCTAAGAAGGCGAGAGAAGTATCTTATTGGGAAACTGGGACGTATACACATTACACGTGGAAAAAACCAGGAAAACGCCCATGCAGCCAGCCTGTGCGCGGGGTTCGAACCTCGGAACGAATTACCGATGTTCAGCAACTTTACCGCTCGGCCGCTGTTGGGCACCCGTCTTGTTGAAAGATAAATCGAAGCGACGGCGCTCAAACTGTGGAAAATCGTACTGCTTCTAGCACATCCGGTTATGTGACGCTTGTCATTTTCTGTTCCATGAAGAAAAATGATCCGAAGTTTCCATCCGCAACCAATGCGCAGCAAACATATACTTTCGGGCTACTGTGTGTATTTATGACGGTTAACATGACCAGAAATATGGAAATGCTTCATAGGAGAAGATGACATTTTCTAAGTAAGATGGACGGCGAAATCGAAACATTTAAGTTCGTTTTGTTTTAATTTGTGCAATAATTTGACTTTATATGGATGAAGTTGTAGGCGTTTATGCAAAATTCTCATAACAGTTGTTCTCTGCAAACTGGCACGACGAGTCAATGTATTCGGGTTTTTCATAAAACTTCCCTCACGTGATCAACATCCTTGGTCCAAATTTATGGTCTACTAACGCCTTTCCTAAGATCCGCATTTCTTGTGTTCTTTAAATTATTGGTACCAACGTTTAGAGTCCATATTGACCACTTCCAACGAATGCATTAAATTGCAAGTGTTTAACCATTTTAACACAAACAAAATTATCTACAGATAATTAAATCCGCGTGTAATTATAACAAAATAATAATTAGGCAAAAGCGCAATCTTGTGTTTAGTGTTTTCTTTTGTCCTGAGGATTCTAGAACGCAAATTAGAGATATTTCTTTTCATCTTACAGTTAAATCTCGGTTAACGGGGTTGGATATTATTATCAGCTTAAAAAAAAAAAAGAACGAAAGAAAGAAAGGGAAAAAATGACTGTCTAAGTAAAATACATAAAAGAAAAAAAAATGTATGAGATAATAGTAGTAATAGCATATGATGCTATATACTATTTGGGTGTTGCTTTTATACGCAACACCCAAATCATATATATCATATATACCATTTATCATATATGAGTTAATCGTACGTAATACAGAATCTAGAAACATTATTGAGATTATGAACTGTAGACTAATGAGGTTAGGATCTTCTTAATGCTGACGTTATTAACTTACACAGGCGGGCGAAAAGGAGATACCGGGATTGTTTTTAATCAGACTAGGTGTCAGACGTGACGCAAGAAAAATCTACAACTACAAAAAACAACAAATCTTATAGTACAGTAACTTAGATTTAGATGTTCTACTCTAGTACCCTCAAACTTAAATTACATGCGGCCCGAATGTTGAAGGTAGCTGACGGGTCTGGAAAATTTTTTAACGAAATTTAAACATATTTTTAACAAAACAAGAGAAAAATTTTAGTAAAAAAACCGGAAAGCTTTCAG
Organism: Stegodyphus mimosarum; assembly: GCA_000611955.2. Lineage (NCBI taxonomy): Eukaryota > Metazoa > Arthropoda > Arachnida > Araneae > Eresidae > Stegodyphus > Stegodyphus mimosarum. The sequence continues at coordinate 5,372 of KK114377.1, read as the reverse complement.
GTTTATATGACGGCCAAAGGGGCTTTTTTTACCATTTTGTGTGTTGCCTTTATTTGTCAAATATCATGTTCTTCGCACTTAAACTATAAAATTCAATTCAACAATATCACAAAATATTTAAAAGAGCCTATCTTTAAAATTTCAGATACACAGTCTCGCGCGCTGGAGATAATTTTTTTTCCAAACAGTGTTGCCATTGCTCGCTTTGAAATCGTTGAGTTTCTTAATAAGAAACTAATAAATGCTTTGAAAAATATGAAACAAATTCCAAATTCAGGCTTCAAGATGCCCATATTCGGGTGAAGACGTACGTCATTCAATCTTTGATGGCTCTAGGTACCGACGTTTATTCACAGTGAGAGAAACATGCCTACATTCATGAAGATTATTCATTATTTATTTTTTAATACATTACAGGGCTCTATTATTTGGAAGCAATGATTTAAAAAGTTGTTCGCCGTTTATACTGAATTAACGAAAAATGCCAAAACGAAAGCCCCTTTGGGCTAATAAATAAGCGCAAATAAAATAAAAAGAAGAAATTTAAAATTTCACTTACTGGGTATTTATCAAAATGTGCATAAATAATAATAATAATAATAATAAGGTCTCCCGTCTTCTTCGCATACCTCCGTGGTCTAGTGGTCAGCACGCTCGGGGCGTATTTTAGAGGTCCGTGGTTTGGGTCCCGTCGAAGACATTGCTCATTTTTCATCTCTCTTGCTTCGAAATAATCTAATGTCTCTACATAATAAATAACACAAAGGTCAAATTTGTATTAATTTTATATTTGAAGTCTAAAGTTTGGCATCAGTAAGAAATTTGTATTGGTTATACTTGGGAATTCAAAAGCACTGACAGCTAAATATTAAATTTTAGACCTTTTATTTCAAATAATTCATATATGTTGAATTAACATTAAATACTTACTTTTAACCTTAATCGAGAAACTAGAAAATTCAGAATGCCGAAGTATCAACAGCTGTTGCTTGGCAAACTAAATTTACTGATTAGACCAATGTACGAAATTCTTCACATTACTCTTGTCAGCTCCAACCTTTCCATTCGATCCTTTTCTTCTTCAACAGCAGTTGGGCACAAGATCATTCCACATCTGTATTTGCGGGCTGCATAAAATTGCTTCGTCTCTGCATGCGGTCTGCGGGCCGCGAGTTTGAGACAACTGTTCTAACCGACTAACCGACTTTATGCGAGTTTGAATTTCGACATTGTTTACCGACATTGTTCTGGTTCTTAGGTAAATATTGTTCTTTGATGCCATTTATAGCTAAAGTTTCTTCATTTCTAATGATATTTATTCTTACATTATTAACAGTTCTTTTTTATTATAATGGTATTTATTCTTCTGTTATTGACGTTCTTTTTAATCTTAAATATTGATTTAATTAGCATAATCAAATGAACTTTTTCCTCATATTAAACTGCTTAAAACTATAAATTGTTAATATCATGGTCCTGATTTTTTAACCCTCTTCTGATTAACCATGATTTTGAATTAATCGTCGAAACCGTCAGTAAATCCAAAGTTGACTCTATTATGAATTTGCAGATTCTTTGCCTTATATTTAATTATTTCTCGTTTTTAATTTCCTTTTGTTCTGAGGAATTTAAGCAAGGTTCATTCATTTATAGATCTAAATAAACACTCCGTTCCCTCGACAACTGAAATTCATTTTATTTCCATTATCTGTCTTTTCATCCATCCCTTAAAACGGCCGAAAAATTCTATCTTTTTATACATTATACAATGCTATTTTCGGATTATCCGTATTCTCAATTTTCGTAGCGCATCTACACATTAATTACTACTGAAAATAATCCCTCGTAATTAATTGCATTGTATGAATGTACCTGTTTGCTTAAAAGTATATAAAAATCGAATAAAGAATAAATTAAAACAAAATTACTTTATCAGTTCGCCTTGGGATGTGTGCAAAACTATAAAAAAGTGTTTCAAAACAATGGCTAATAAATGTTTTAAACAAACGAAGGGCCCAAAACTGCTAATTTAAAATAAATTAGAAGTCAACAGGGACAAAAGAAATAGAATTCCCAGTAAACATTGTTAGTTAATTTCTGCTCAGCTTGTGACAAAGCCACAGCGAAGTATTTTTCGAGTTTTATACCTTTCGCTGGCAATTTTTAAATTCAATTCCTTGATATTTAAAATGAATGCGCACTTAATTTAAACTTTATTTAAACTTAAACTCTTTTATTATATATCACATTGTTTACTCTAAAAGTCCGTGCTTACTGTTTTTGATGGTTGCTTTATATCTGGCTTTAAAAAACTCGCTTTAACTGATTTGGCAACATACCTATTTTACACAACTTTTTTGTTTTAATTGACTCTATTCCTTTACATGATGCAGCTTTCATGGCATTTGTTGCTGCGGCTTTCCTTCAAACTTGCTGAAAGTATTCATATATATATAGATATGTGTGTGTGTGTAAGAAAAATAAAAAATATGTAAAAGATTAGAATAAAGAATACGTAAAAGATTAAATTAGCAACGTAAATTTCCCTTCTCAATTCCAAAAATAGTAACCTCTATTTGCGCTGCGTCATTTCTAAATTAATACATGTCATGTGACTCTTACATAATTCTGGTAATGTAAATGGAACTAAAATTCGAACAGCCACTAGTAATTTTGTAGCAGTATTAACTATCCAATCAAAAGGCATTGGAGAACCAAAACTAACTCAGTCTGAATTAAGATTTCACCCTGAACGCTGCCTTCAACCTGCTTTCATTTGCTTTCAATACTTTGACCTAGCTGGACTGCTGTTTGTCTGCTACTTCTATCTTACTGAAAAAAGTTTTTAAACGTTTTTTGGAATAGGCACATTTGATGTACCAACTTGATTGTAGCCACAACAAGCTGAAATAAAAAATGAAGATTTTATCTGCTTTCGCCTCCAATTTCCTATTCATTACGGATCAACACTTCTACGCCATCAAAATTCCTGCTG
>KK114376.1:48300-80926 GCA_000611955.2 Stegodyphus mimosarum | reverse complement strand
CTAGAAGAATTCTTCATAAATCTGGAAATTTATCAATGTTTTTACATGCGTTTAAAAAACATTATGGGAAAATGAACCATATTTAATGCATATTCGTCTTTAAATATTAGTTTAAGCTTATGTTTTACGCGTACTATAGTTTAATTAAATATGCCATAGCTACATTACTAGGTCAGATATAAATGCATTCATATTGCAATTTCATGAGTCAAAATCCGTTAATGATATTATTTACCAAACAATTCTTTAAAACCTTTTGATTTTCAAGCAAATACTTATGCAACCGAAGGCGGAATAACACACTCAAAGCAGCAAGCGAACCCAATTACGTCATCAGTCTCTTCTTCCGGTTTCAGCTGCGGGAAGCCGAAGAACCAGCCCTTTAGCCCTGAGCAACGCAGACGATTTTTGAAAAGACAGCTACGTTGGAAGTCAGCGCGTTCATTTAATACCTAATAAATAAATATCTCGTAATTGCTGTTGCCATCCACAAAAATCCAGATATTTATAGATGTTTCCAGTATATTCGAGAAATTAATTATAAAGCTTATAAAAGCCGAGAACAAACAACTCATCTCAGTGGACCTACCCATATCATGTGCCTTTTGGGCAAATTATCAGGAGCCGGACACATCGTGCAATTGCTACGATATTCCGGCAATACTTAACTGGACTGGACTGGACTGGACTCATCTCAGTAAGAGCTGTAGTTCTAGCGAACTGTTTGTTTACTTAATGCTGTGATTGATTTCTAGCGATTTCGCCGTGAGATAGAATTAGTTTCTCTGTTTTGAATTGATTTTTGCTAAACGTTTGACATTTTGTGATATTGTTAGAATATTTTTGAAGAAATATTTCAGCATTTTGATTTATCTCTTGTGGAAAGAATACATTTTTGTTAACTTTTTAACGTTAACCGTGTTTATTACAGCCCTTTGTATTCAGTATGTCTATATCAAAACCAAGTGGTAGTAAAATTAAACGAAAAATCGCTGACGAACATAGAATATTCCATGTAAAATGGGAATTAGAATATTTTTGCTGTGAAATAAAAGATAAAATAATCTGCTTGATATGTAATAATACTATTAATGTACCAAAGTTATATAATATTAAACGTCATTACGAACAACACAAATCGAAATATAGCAATTACGAAGGATTAATGAGAGAAGAAAAGTTAAAAGAGCTCAAGTTAGGAGTGAAAAAGCAACAGTCCATGTTTAGTAAAGTATTGCAAGAAAGTGAAGCGGCGGTACATGCAAGCTACGTCTTGTCCGAGTTGATAGCTAAACATTCGAAGCCTTTTACTGACGGTGATTTCATCAAGGAATGCCTAATGAAAGCTGGAGAAATTGTTTGTCCTGAAAATGTGAAGGCTTTTTAATCAATTTCATTGTCTCGAAATACAGTTGCGGAAAGAGTTACTGATTTAGCCGCGAAAGTTTCTCCATTGCCTGTGACGAGAGCACGGACATTAGTGGTAAAGTTCAATTAGCAGTGTTTCTTTGTTCTTGTGACAAGAATTTTAACATTTTTGAGGAATTACTGGAACTAATACCGATGCCTGGTACTACCACAGGAGAAGATATATTTACTTGTGTTTTTGGACTTCTGCAGAAATACAATCTACCTTTGGCAAAATTAAATTCTGTAGCTACAGATGGCGCTCCATCAATGACCGGGAAAAACAGGGACTTCGTAGCATTAGTAAGAAAAAACTTAGTGAAATTCACGGTTAAAACATTCATAATATGCATTGTTTTATACATCAAGAAGTTCTATGCACGAAAGTAATAAATGTGGAGAATGTTTTGTCATATATAAAAAAAGTTATAAATTTTATAAGATCTCGAGGTTTAAATCAGCGTCAATTCACTGTTTTCTTAAGTGAGTTAGATACTGAATATTCGGGTTTGTCCTACTATACCGAGGTACGTTGGTTATCTTGCTCCAAGATTCTCAAACAATTTTGGGATTTGAAAGAAGAAATATGTCAGTTTTTAAAAATGAAAAATGAAGACGTAAGTTTGTTTTACGATCCAATATGGATACAAGATTTATCTTTCTTGGTTGATATAACCAAACACTTAACCGATTTAAATTTATCGTTACAAGGAAAAGATTATATCATTACGAACATGTTTGATATAATGAAAGCATTCAAATGTCAACTAGTTCTTTGGGAAAAACAACTTAAAAATGAGTCTTTGACGCACTTCCAGACGTGCAGCATGAACAAATCAAGTTTAGATGATACTTTTTCGTATCAAAAATACGCAGAAAAAATTGCAAATTTAACAACTGAATTTGAAACAAGGTTTAATGATTTTAGTTCCCTCGATTACAATTTTTTTTTTTGTTTTCTTCGATTTTCTCAATGTATTTACTCTTGTTTTCTTCGATTTTCTCAATAAGTATTTACTCAGTACCCAGCCATATGCAAATGGAGGTGATCGAGATTCAACGCAAATCAAATTTGAAAGCAAAATTCATTGAAGTGGGCGTGCCTGAATTTTACAAATATTTACGAGCCAGGTTTGAAAATACTCGAAAATTCGCATATGAAATTATTTCCATGTTTGGTAGCACTTATCGATGCGAGCAGTTATTTTCAGTCATGAAAGGTAATAAGTCTCGTATTAGAAACCATATTAATGATGCTCACTTGGGTCAGCGTTGAAAGTTATCACTGCAAACAAAATTTCTCCCGAAATAGGAAAGATAATAGCAGTGATTAGTAACTCTGACTGCCGCACCGAAGGGCCCGGGCTCAACTCCTGGAGGAGTTCATAGGAGGTCACGGTGACAGCCTATTAGAAGATGCCTCCATGATAAAATGATTAGTAGCGAAAGTAAAAATGGCTAGTGGTCACCATTGAAGAGATTTTCCGATATAAGAAGATAACACTTTTATGTTTTATTTTAACTTATTTCTCTCGATCCCTCCAGAGATATGATCTTCATTTTGTGCTCCTTTCTTACCAACAGAGCTTAAGTATAAACACTTGAAAAGCAATCGATGCTAATCAAAAGGAAAAAGCAAAATTGATCTAGCGAAACATTTGCAAAATACGATAGTTACAAATCATAAACACTTTAATATTACTGAATACAAAACATTTGCATATGCAAATGCTAACAACTGAAAAATAAAGGAAAACTAATGTCTAAATACAATGTGCGCAAACAGATAATGGAAAGTAATAATTACTTACCATATACTTTACCATACCATTATACCATATACTTACCATCAAATGCTACAATTCTCATAACTTCATAATGACCTAGTAGAATCAATAACATGCTAAAAAAATAACTATTAATTGATAAATAATGCATACACATTTGTGCCTTAAAATTTAATTAAATAGCTTATTCAGCTAATTAAATAGTTTCTATTAAATGGGAAAATTACTATTAAAAATTTCTTAATGAACGGAAGAAGAGTGATTTAATACAATCAACAGTAAATTATACATCAGTAATTCAACAAAAATTACCAAAAAATACGGCTCGTCCACCTAAAATTATCACACCCAACACTTACATACCTGTAAGTAACAAATTTGGAAACTTATCTAGAGATGTAAATGCAAGTACTAGCAATGTTATGGACACTGACGATGTAACAGCGGTGCAAGCACCCAAAATAAAACCAATTATGACCAGACCTATCACTAAATTTTCAGAATTTGTGCAAAAACTGAAGGATGAAACAAACCTAAACTTCGCAGGCAGAGTGTCTGGGGAGTTTTTTTAAAAAACTTTCCCAAATCTGAAGATGATCACGTTGTATCACTCGATACCTGGAGGAACAAAAGGTGGGTCACTACCTAATTACAAACAAAATGCAATCGGCCCCATCGAGGTCGTAATTAGAGGACTACCGATTGACTGTCCGATCGACGAAATTAAGGATGAACTTAGTGATCTTGGTTTCCAGGTTCGCAAAATTTCACAAATGCATCAATTAAAGACTCGGGCGCCTATACCTTTATTTCAACTCTAAGTGGAAAATATCCCCGGAGTGGAAAAAATTTATGACTTGAAATATTTTATGTTTTTCTATGTTGAAATTGTTGAGTACAAAGTTGGGATGTTGTGCATTGTCACAGCCGCCAACACTTCCACCATAGCTCAGATATGTGTAAGCTTCAACCTCGTTGTGTCAAGTGTGCGGGACTGTTGGATTCAAAGTGAATGCAATTTTTATTTTATACGTGCTTTAATTTAATTTTATTACTTAATGTGTTTTGGCCACTAATAATTATTGTTAGTTTTGTTTCTGGGAAGTGACAACAAAACAATTTTATACAATTGTATGCAAAAAATGTATGTTTATGTAGTTAGTTAGACTTATTAAAAAGGATGACTTGTTATTACATGAGTGATATTTTATTTAAGTTCCAAACACATCACCAAATAAACGAATAATTTAGAATATTTTTATTAGTTTCTTAGAGTCCGTGATACGCTGGTAGCGTAATAGTTTATTTTGACGCGCAAGCGAACATTTTATTCGCACCGTCGGCGGGACATAAGAGACGTTAGTTTGGAATTCTAAAGTATAAAAAAATGGAAGATAAAGAAGCTGCTAAACTTGAAAGGAAGATTCAAGAACTGCTTTTACAAAATCCTTCAACGTTTTAGAAGAAATTTTAAAGAAAAGTGAGATAGATTCTTCTGATTTACAGTTGCATTAGATATCACCCAAATGCAACAGCTGCTTGACTTTAACTGTCTCGGATTCTTCCTTAACAGAATTTTTTTTTAAAGATTTGTATTTGTCCGTCGCCGGTGGACTCAAAGTAATTTCACGAGGTGATTGCAGTACCTCTGATTCTAAGGCGGCGATCGTTGTATAAAATTAAGTTTTGTCGACAGTAATGTGACTCAACTGCGCATCCAGTTGAATGAACCATAACGATGGGTCTCGGCGACAAAAAGGCGGTGGCTTAACTGATACTCGCGCCAATTGTGAAGCAGCATTATTGTCAACTCAATCAAACATGCCCAACGCAGAAAAATAATCAATATGTATATAGCGGCACAGTTTCTTGGTACTTTAAATCAGAGAAATTGGGCGGTCGAAGTCAGCAGACAATACATATATCCGCTAAATTATGATAGAAATATGTTAACTCACCGGAATACGGCACAAAGCCTGAAATCACAGGTGAAATGTCTTACTTGCATCTCATCACACTGGATAACTTATTGTTGCTCAAAATTTTGACATACAAACTCCATATTCGTGCAACAGTGCAGGTAGCTATTCGTAACCACGTCCGGGTCATCAATTATGGTAGTGCAATTTTCGAGACAGATAATTACATGCTCCTTTTAATATAATAATAATAAACATAATTTAATTTGTACAACAAGCCGTCTTGAACAATGAGAAATAAGGCATAGCTAGACAAGCAACTATGATAACCAAAACAGATCGTTAATAATAGAATAAACATTATTTTGTTTTTCATTGCTATGAGTTACCAGACTGGCAGCGTTGATTTGTAGTAGGCAGGTCGCCACAATTACTATTCAGAAATTTAATTTCACTTTCTTGTGTGAAATAAAGATTATAACTGAGAAATATTAAAATTAGCATTAATCAATCAAATGAGGAGAATTAAAAATATATAATTTCAATAATATAATGCTAGAAAATAATAAAAAAAAAATCTGAAAGGATTCAGATTTTAGATTACGTCCAAAGGGATCTTGCTTAATAATATGAAAACTTGCCGAACGAAACAAACATTAAACTAAACCTAATACGTACACAAAAACAAACCGAATATAATTCCAATAGTCAACCCAATACAATTCCATTAATCCATCCAGTACAGACCCGATAACCAACATAATACAATTCCAAAAATTCCAATAGCCAACCCAATGCAACTTCAATTACCAACAAAGAAACATTAGCACTAAATTGAAAAGTGAATCGGACATTTTTGTGAAACGCCGCAAAACGCCCAAACGAAAGTAATAGTCCTTCCCGACTAAATCCCTTTGGACTAAAAATTCTCTTCTTTTCTAGAACACTTAAGGACGCCATGAAATTAAATAAGTGTATAAATAAAGAAAAAAAAAGTGCATGTAAAAGAGATGAATTTAGACTCTAAACAGACATAATATTGCAGTTAATCTCTCGGATTTTGGAGGCCCATATGATCGTAATGTCATCTAGCGGAATGTCAAAATTTGATTACCAAAAACAGTGCTGCTAATTCCTCTACGTCTTCTAGTACATAGTACTACGGGAGTGATTTCTGAGGATATTTAATGCAGGACTTTCGAGTGACCTCAAATGGATCCACGTTGGACGTGGTGATGAAAATTCATGAGCAAGCGAGTCGCCATTCTGTTATCGTTCAATCAAATGATTGGTAACAGATTTGCAACAATCTTGAGCACGGAAATGAGAGAAAGTAACCATAGCTGATTACGGCTCGTCTTTAATAATTACTAATAGTTTCAGTTGAATGAAGATCAATAATTCATATCGTTTATTCATTTGACTGTATCCGTGCATAAAGTTTGCCTGTTAAGAAGTTAATCTATTTACATGTATGTATTTATCTCTCATAGTAACTTACCTTAATTTTGGCCTTACCGACGAATATACCTAGCTCAAGTTACACTAAATCACTTAGAGCTACATTCAATTCAAAGGATTTTCGGTTTTAGACACTTAAACTCTATTATCCATGAAGACGATCGTAAACGATGAAGGCGGAATTTTAGCAGAGCTCCTATCTTAGCAAAAGTTAGCTTTCAACTAGACTTATACTTTTATATAACTGGACCCTAATCTTTATTTTATATTTATTGTTTCCCTCATCATCACATCTATTCAGCCTTACAGAACACACTCACTGCACACTCCTGAGAGACACTATTTATTGTAAATGAACACATCTTCCTCCCCTTTTAACTACACTCATAGATTCAATCTAATTTTAAGATATTTTCTACTCCTTTCCTTTTCTATCTACAGGCCCTTTTGGGGGGGTGCATTTATTTTACTTTTATTTTGTCCCATCTTTTCTTCCTGGCCTTTTTGAACTCGTATAAAATGTATGAAGTTCCTTTTTATTCGCCTCTGAAATACGAAATTGCCCTCCTTTCTATATGCCTTTCCTTCGCACCTAAGCTTGATTTTTCGCCCTTCGATGCAAAAAGATTTAGCGAGTGCAAAACAAGACATCTGTCTTCTTTGTCTGTCTGTCCCCAAGATTTAGCGGATGCAAAACAAGACATCTGGCTTCGTGTCTCTCTGTCTGTGCCCAAGTTATGCGCAACTCTCATTCATAAACCACGCCCACCATCTGTCGATTAAACACGCCTTTTCGGACATAGTCTGATTTCAAACATATTTATCTGTAAATCAAGATCTGTAAATTTTTAACGACTCTTGTGTTGATGATATCTGAATTTTCTGTTGAGGAAAATTTAAATTTATTGATTTTCATTTAAGAAAAATCAAGATTAATTTAATTCTTTTGATTAATAATTTAATTTATTAGCATTCTGTTATCTGAATTTTCTTTTTTTTTTCTTTCGTTTTGGAAAAATCAATGCTTCAATAATTTTATTATTATTATTATTATTATTATTAAATTTAACCGGAAAAGCTTCGTATTCCTTGCAAAAGAGTCTGGAAAAGACAGTAATTCTGCTGCGTCATTCTTTTGTATGTTCTAGAAGGTTTTACTTTGTCTTCGGTTGGTAAGGACAGTAGTATAATCATACTCTCCGAACGTGAATATTTTTGGAAATTTGGTGATACTGGACTAGACTAATTCAGCTGTCTTCGGAAATAAGCGTTATATTTAGAAATATGAACTCCCGTATGTCGACGAGTGTTTGCATCGCCTATTTCACAAACTGCAATATTGGTTACTGACAGTGGTCCGAAGATACATCGCCGTTGTATCTCGATAGTGTCTTGAGCCTGACCTCGTGAGAAATGGGACCTGGTGTAGCATTCTGAGGGGGGAGAATGATCCATCCTATTGCAAGACGAGCAAGAATTTATTCTGACGAGCAAGAATTTATTCTGACGAGCAAGAATTTATTCTGCACTGTCCTGAGTGGTTTGCCTGCTATCAGCGTATGCGATGGTATCTTTGTGTTGTTACTCTGACGACTCGAAAGCAGTTGTGAGATAATAATTTGAGGATTTTCGGAGTTGATTAATTTGAGGAGTCACATGTTCCTGCTTCTGACATCGAAAATGTAAGTCCTTTTTCTTCTTTTTCCTTTGCATCCGCGCTAAAAGTTTTTGTGCGCTCCCTTAAGTGTATGAATTTAATGTAAATTTAAAGAAAATAATCAACTAAAAACGGAATGAGCTCTTAACTGCAGAATTAGTTAGTTAATGTCTTTCCCTGTCCCTTTCATGCCTTATATTAATTAATCATGTGTTTTGGCTGAAGGTTCTGTTTTTGCGTTAGACCTATTTGATTTGCAATCTATCAGAATGTTTAACCAAGAAAGAAAAATGTATTTCTTAGAAATTGAGGTGGAACATGTGGTCATTATACTGGAAACTAGTACCCCTTTCTGTAATATCATCTGGTAACAGTGTTCCTCTCAGTAGATTCATATTCACTGTTCATAATTCCTATGATTTTTCATTTTAATTTTGGTTAGCAGAAATTGAATTATAATTGGAAAAATAAATAAGTAATAATGAAAAAAAATTAAATGAAACCGAAATTGAATAATAATTAAAAAAAAAACTATGCATGGAAAAATGATTAATTAAGAATAATAGTTGTAGTACATCTTAGCTTCTGGAAGGGACAAAAATTTGGCTAATTAATGGTTAATATGTATTATATTTTTCTTTTGTATTGTTATTGTCATTCATCGGATCATTCACCAGCACGGTCCCGGTATGTATTAAACACAGTGCAATCTTTTACCCAAGTAATTACGATCACAAAAAATGTTTTTTTTTTGTGATTTTTAAGTACTTAGTTTTTAAGATTACGCTTTGATTTTGTTGAGTCTTGATTAACTATGTATATCTGGGAAAAGCCACAATATTACCTTTAGGTATTATTCATATTAGGTTTATTTTATTTCTTATTTTTGGTCGGCTTCGCCCAGTGATGTTGTGGCCTCCAAAATCACAACATTACACGACACTGATTAGAAAAGAAAGCAGACATGTAGAATTTAGAATAAAATTTTCACATGATATTGCTTTTGTCAGTAAATTAATTACAAAAAGTGTAAGCTAGTGCACACAAAAAATTTAACAGTTTTCTGTGAATGAAATTTTTCCAAGAGGAATTGTTAGATAAAAGTTGAAATATTCTTAGGCTGCATACAAAATAAGCAACCGTCTGGTAATTATTACTGCGGTTATTTTGGATGAAATCAAAATTGGTGTTTAATGTTAACTTAAAAATGAACTACCGAATGTTTAGTACATAATATGTTAATTTAATTGTTTTAACATTGCTTCTCAAATAGCTATGAGTATTGAATAAAACTTGAATATTTGTTTTAAAGGTCTATCAGTTTCGCGTAAGAACACTAATTGGAAATACGCTTAACAAAGAAAGAAGAGAAATGTATTGATTAAAATATCAAATTCATTTGTTCAAATCTGGTTCTCTTTGACTGGTAGTTGGTTTAGAATACTACCATGTCTCGAAAATGGTAGTTAATATTTATTTAAATTTATGCGCTCATTCTGTTAAATATAGGTTTATGATTATGAAGCCTCAGATTGCCAATAGATGGCAGTAGTATTTATTAGTCCAAAGGGATTTAGTCCCGAAGGACTATTACTTTCGTTTTGCGATTTTGCGTTGATTCACTCTGAATGCCCGATTCACTTTTCAAATTGTTGCTACTAAATGTTATCGCTCTGCATTAAAGTTTAAAAAATGAAAAATCTGCATAAATGTATGCATGTTTCTCGCATTGTGATAAAACCTAGAGCCATCGAATTTTGAATGACGTAATCCTACTGCGAATATGGGCATCTGGAAGCCCTAATTTTGAATTTGAAATTTGCTTTATTATCGATTTTATGTTTTGTAACATTTCAACGAATTTCTGATTAACAAACTAAATGATTTCAAAGCGAGCAATGGCAACACTGTACGGAAAAAAAAAAAACATTTTTATCTCCAGCGGATCTTACGGAATATCTTACGGAAATTCTAAAGATATGTTCATTTTAAAATGATTTTGCGATATTGATTTTGAACTGAATTTTATGGTTTGAGTAAGTAGTACATGATATTTAATAAAAAAAAGGTAGCACACGAAACGTTAAAAAAACGCGCCTGTGGACGTAATTTAAAATCTGAAATCTTTCAGATTTTTTATTTATTTTAATTTTCGTAGTAACATCAGCAGTATGAATATCAGAAATAATGAAAGTAAAAGGCATGCAAGTGATATTCATTACAAGGACAGAATTTTGTTTTTGTTTCTTAAATATATGTCTTTTAAAGGAATTTTGCATGAATACTTAACTGGGAATGGCAACATTAAATAGAACCGATTGTTTTGGTGTTTCTGGTTTCATCCCGAAAATTCTAAAATGTGGTGAAGATTCAAGATACTTAGCTAACATCTCGTGGGTTACTATTGAACGTGATAGGTGAATGGAACTCTTCTGCTCATTTTTGCGTTAATTTTTTCAGGTACTTTTGTGGATTTTTATTTCTTTGCTTGTTAAGGAAGTTTTTCAAGTAAAAGTTTGTGATATAATAGATGAAATTTGTATATGTAAGAAACATGCGATCTCCAGTTCATCAGTAGTTTCTTTCAAATCGGCGAATAAAAAATTGACATAGGTATTCATTTTGCTGAATGCCGTTTAGTACTTAATTAGTGAGCAAAAAATGTAATTTTGTTTTTCCGTACCAGGTAACCCAAAGTATGGTAATTTTTTCGTTTGAAAAAAATAAGTTATGATGTGAACAAAATTAACTGCAATTTATAATTGTTAGATAAACATCCAGATATTTAAGAACGCTTTATTTGAGTAAATGATAGTGTGTAATGTATCCTGTTTTGTGATACTTATCTAAATAAATTATTGTTTCATTTTTATGCAATAAAATTCAGTTCATGTGAAATTATATTTATTTAATACTCACAGGTTTACAAACTTAATCATATTACTTCTTGCATTCTTAGTATTTTGTATTGATCAGCTTGCAGATATGAGGAAATTATTCTTTTCATTTATTTGTAAAATAAAATATGATGTCATAATTCGTCAATAAACGTTGTGTAGAAGTGCTTTTTGTTTATTACTTTAAATTCGATTCAGTCTGATTTATTAGAGACTTACATATATATTTTATTTACATTCCATTAAAATAAGACGAAAATTTGGCTATTAAAGCAGAATATAGAAATTCATGGAGCTGAACATAAGAGCTTTTGATGTCGTTTTAAAAAAACTTACTGTAACTTACAGTTCTGAACGATGATTGCTATTTCAATAACAATTTTCCTATATATCATAATGTATGTTTTTTTAAGCAATTATCTGATTAACTACTTCGATCGGAAGGCTGCAAACGCATTGACTACTCAAAGCCTACGCTCAAATACGTGGAAACTTACAAAAAATGCGAAGTTTTAATACTGGGTATACTTCTTTCTTAATATGTAGGGACGGCGCGAACGCAGCCCCAGCTACCAAAAATTATGCACCCCAAGCAACCGCAATTTGCGGATGTGGCGAACGTCAACCTCCCGTAGTGCAATGGGAGGCCTCTGCTCGGGGGAGCCTCCTTGGTGATCAAGGCGTCCCCAGTGCCAGGTAAGTATGCTCACAGATTGCGGTTAAATTACTTTGAAATATTATGTTTATATATTTAGTGGTTGTTAGAGGTTTAGATATTTCGTGGTTTAGTGTTCTTTGTGGTGTGGCTAACAGCATTTTTTCGACAAACCTCTACCTGTGATTTTTACGATTGTATGTGTCAAGCTCGAAGAAAAACAAAAGGGCCGGAAGTCGTCCCCTTTTTATCTCTTCATTATGGAAAGTGTTACTGCATGAGCTAGGCCATGGCTAGGCAAAGGCTTAATTTCTAAAGTTAGGAGCTGAAGTGTAGTGTACTAGATCGTATAATCATGAGTTTATCCCTTTATAGAAACTATGCTGAAACAGGGTAATCGTTTTCTGTACAAAAATAGAGAACGCAGGCAATGCATGTGACCCAAAGAACGTCTGGAAACATATTGTTGCGTGCGTACGGGTTCGTAATGGATTGAATGCACAAGTCTTTAAAAGGTTAATAAAATTTATTCTTTTCACAAGAAATAAAATACTGAAACATTTCCTCAGAGATATTCGAACAATATCACAATACCTCAGACGTTAAGCGGAACTCAGTTCAATACAGAGAACGTTAATCTAATCTCACAGCCAATTCTCTGTGATCAAATAACAGTGCTAAGTGAACAACAACAGTTCGCTTAAAACAGCTACAACTAAGCTGAGGTGTTTTAATTCGGCTTTTATAAGCTTTTTAATTATTCACGAGAACATTCTGGTAAAATCTATTTTCTCGATTTTTCTGGATGGCAACAGCAATTACCAGATATTTATTTATTAAGTATCAAATACACGCGCTCTTGTATTTTTACTTTTCAGAGGTAGCTTTCTCTTCAAATTCGTCTGCGTTGCACCGGAAAATAAAGCAATTTTAATGACAATTCTAAATAAATAGCTAAATAAATACAAAATCCGTAACAATATGTTTACTATCATTTTGTAGCCCAAATTTTTCTTTTCACCTGTTGAGATGTTTATGATGGACTCAAATTTTATTGTGGTGCTGAATTGTGAAAATGAACCTAGTGTATGATACAACGGGAAATATATTTTGAAAGGCTTTAATATGTGGTAAAGAATTAATCGTTTAAATTGTTATGTGAATAAAATTAACCAAATTGAATAAGTACGTCTAAATAAATGTCTAATGGTAAATTTTACACCTTCTGATGGAGCTATTCGGAATAAAGTAATACGGAGAAAATCTTGCAGGGATATTCATCCAGATGTTGAATACCCTATATATTACAGTTGACAGAGCTGGAAAAAAATGTTATGATGAAAATTTGGAATAGATATTCAGCTAGGTGCGAAATGCTACTTAAACATCCATATGATGAAAAGAAATAATTAGATTTTGCATCTGACTTCTGACATTTAAGTAAACTCATGTTTCCTTGAAACATAGAGTTACACAGCGTACAGAGAATTAGAAACGCATCTTCCGAGCATTGAAGAAAGACTGTGGTACTTTGAATTTAAAGCAATGCCAAGTACTTTTAAAAAAATAGCCTGAAAACATAAAACTGATCTGGCATTTCATTTAACTGGAATAAAAATTATTAGCCCAAAGGGCTATTAGTCTCGAAACGGCATTTTGCGTCCAATCATTAAAATGCCACTAAATATGCGCTATAATTATACTTAAGGAGATTAAATAATGAAGAATCTTCATGCATGTATGTATGTTTCTGGCATTGTGAAAAAGCAACGGTACCTACAGCCATCAAATTTTGAATAACGTAGTCCTCCACCTGAATATGGGCACCTGAAAGCCCGAAATTAGAATTTCGAATTTGTATTATTATATATTTCATATTTTGTAAAACTTTAACGAATTTTTGGTTAACAAGCTCAACGATTTCAAAGCGAGCAGTAGCAACACTGTACGGAATAAAACATTTTTATCTCCACCGCGCGATACTGTCGATCAGAAATTCTAAAGATACGCTGTTTTTTGAACATTTTTAGCCTAGAAGAACATTAGCCTAAATGCTCTCGAAACGTGTATGCATCTGTAAGGGGAAAAAAAAAGAACGCCCCTTTAGGCGTACTACAATATCTGAAAGTTTTCAGTTTTTAAAAATTTTTAATGGGTTTAATTTCTTTCACGGAAAAATAAAACAAGCACAAAAATTCAAAATGTGAAATCCAAGTTGAGAAACAGATAAATTGATCAACGCGAATAAAATCATTTAGATATCACGCACAAACTTTATTTTAAAGTTCTGGTAAGCGCAATATATTATTAGATTTCTTAATTTTACGGATCGAGGGGAAAGGCTTGAATCATGAAATTTATCTTCATCCAATATAAGCGAGGTACAATAAACTCATGATGATCAACTGGGCTTAACTATCATCAAATTAGCAAAATAATGAAATTACCTATAAATTCACTTAAAAAGTCGTCATGCTTTAGAAAATATATTTGGAATACGCATACACTTTGTGAGACCGAAACTTTTTTCATTTACGCTCTATTTGCATAGTTTATGTCCCAAAAATCTAATTAACAGTAATCGAGGTTTCTTCAAAGGCGTGGATTTGTATATAATACTGGGCCGGCGCTAGGCCTTTCACCGCCCACTGCAAACTCTGAAACTTTTAGTCTTAAATTCTGCTGCCCGGTTCCTTCCTATATTCTAAAAGTTTTGTGGCTTTAAATTCCGGCGGCCAATGCGACCACTGGCTCTAGCCCTTTCACTAAAATATGTGTACTTAATTTATTCTGCTTGTGCGAACCTGTAATCATACATACATAGTTTTATGATAACGATTTCTATCGTACAATGCCTACCATAGCGGAAGACTAATTTGAAGTAAAGGAAACTTAAATATACAAATGGTAAGTGTACTCTGTACTCAGATTATCCGTAATTCATATGTAATGGTGGCAGATGGTGCAAGACTATATTACGGATCTAGTGCAATTTCAGGTAGAAGTCCAAAACTGAATAAGAATCTAACGTAACGCTTTTGAACTCACGCCTTTGGTTAAGAAAGTTCTCGACTATACATCACGGAATATCTGATGAATTATTACAAATATTCAAAATTTAGAGATGATCTGACAGTTAAAACTCACGAAAAGAGGAGAACAAATGCATAAAAATCAAAATACCGCCAGCCAGAAGAGTATGTACCACGCCCTAGTGGGCGTAAACAAACTTTAGAGAGCCAACCTTCACATGTTTTTAGCAATTTTTTTTAAATCTGAGTATAATAAAAAAACATATTGTAATTAATGTCACTTTTTAAAATTTATTATCAGTTTAATCTTAAAATTAGCATTTGCGTTAGTGGTATGAGTAAATCTGAATAATATATCTGCAAAGAAATTAAAAAACCCAGTATGGTCTTTTCTTGAAAAACTGATTTAAAAACTCCATAGGGATATAAAAAAGACCGGTCCAATGCTTTAATTGCCAAGAATATGGCCACTCACAAAGTAATTATTTCAATAAAGTAAGATGTGTTAAATATGGAGACAACCATAGGGATCAAATACTTGTCATCTGAAACCTGATCAGAAGCCGAAATCTATTTTTTATTCCCAGCATCACGTCAGTTCGTACAGAGGATGCAAAATATATCAATTAAGATTTAATAAAACTGAAAAATCAGCAGCAAGACCCAATAATTAAAGAAACTTCACGTCCACTTTACAGCGAAAAATTAAAGTCAAAAGCACCCACTTCAGAAATTTTCACAGATATTTTTTCTAAAAAAAAGATAAAATTTCTTCAGTTACTATAAAACAGCTCTACAATAGCTCAGAAAATTAAAGAAACGCAAAATACCCATCAGAAATTAATACTAGCATTCAAAGCAGCAGAAATAATCAATAAGAATAAGCAGCTTTTAAAATTTTTGTAATTTTGCTCTTGAATTCTGTATGGCATATGTGCGAAGAAAATGATGCTTAATAATAAGGCTAAAAAAAAGAAAACTTGTGTTAGTAGGAGTGCAACTGGAAGACTGTGAGTTCAACGAGAGCGGAGAAAACCTTAACAAATCCTTTTGGGCGACCATTAAAATCTGAAACCTTTCAGATTTACATATTTATTTGTAAATGTTATATTTTAATATATGTATGAAAAGCCAGTTATCTCTTCAAATAAAATTATACGAGATTAATTTAATTTCACCTGTTATACTATGTAATGCAGTAGAATTAACAGTTATTATTCGAAGCATTGACTGTTATTAAACTTCACATATGGGAGGATATTACAAGTTTGTTTTAAATTTTCTGAAAATTTTGTCTTTATATTTTTGACATGTTTAATAGCTACTTTCTGAATTTACATTTGTTATTATAGTATATTGGATATTATGTTATTTTTTTTTAAAGTAGAGGTCAATTATTTTTAATGTACTTTTTTTTGTGCCTTCAATTTATTTGGAGGTGCCTTTAATAATTTTTATATTTAAGTTAGTTATATGCAATGTTTTTTAAATTTTAACTTTATAATTTTAAATATGGATTTGTTTAAAATTCATTATTTATTGCATATTATGTAATTTTTTTCTTTTTTAAAATACATGTCTTTCATTACAGAACTATATATACGCATTGGTTGAATTATCATTGGTTGAATCCAGAAAGATTAAGTATTTCTCAGCAGATTTTTTGCAAAATTAAAACTATCGAAACTCCAATATATAGAACTTTCACAAATTTATATAGTAAATGCTTAATATAGTTATTTTTGCAACGTTTATTTTGAAAACTTAAATTGTTAACTTCATGATTTGAAATAATCTCCGTCCCAGTGATCTATAACAATATTTATTTGACTTAGTGAATTATTTTGAAAATCTCTTTCCAAGTTTTTGGTAACTGCTACTGATTTTGATTCCCAAGATAAGCATTTTACTTCATATCATTATGTCTAAAAAATATTGAGTGTTTTATAAAACAAAAATAATAAAATCAGTCATCTTAATAATTTATATCTATTGCGGATGTAATGTGAATTATGCGAAATAAATCCTCCTTTTTAAACGCAAAAACTTCTATTGCGCAGTTATACACAATATATATATATATATATATACACAAAGAAATGAAATTTTAAAATTTGTAGATGTAAATAGAACATCCGGAACAGAACAACTAAACATAATTCTAATTCGCCTTTTGCGGAACAGAACAACTCAACATAACTCTGATTCGCCTTTTGGCGTTAATCCAAAGAACAGTAAGTTAGTTCGAAACATCGCATTAAAAACACCACATCCGCTCGGAACATACTCCCACCTTATCAGGCATTAGTCCTGATATATGGACAAAGGAGCTAATTTGTGAGTGTTTCTTTTAAAGAAGGAATTCTTTGATTTAATCGTGGCTACTCGGACTAGTCCGTCTGTACCATGATGAAGTTCAACCACTTGCCCAATTGCCCAAGAACCTGGAACATGACCGTCATCTAGTAGCAGGACGATGTCTCCAATTTTCATATTTGGCTGAGTGTTCTTCCATTTCTTTCTGGTTTGTAGTGATGATAGATAAGCTTTTGTCCATGACTTGCAGAAGTACGCATCTTTTGAAAGAGATCCCACCTATTTCGCATGCTGGCAGGACTAGTAAGCGGTTGTTAAGGAAGAGATAGGATCACGTCTTCTGTAAGAAAGTATGAAGGAGTGAGAATGCAATCAATGTCAGTATTGTTACACTACATAAAGCACGAGAATTTAAAATGGCTTCGATCTGAGCCAATAGAGTTGTCAGTTCTTCGAAAGTAAGTAGAGTTTCACCGATTACTCTTTTACAGTGATATTTGGTTGATTTGATTGTGGCCTCCCAAATTCCTCCGAAATGAGGAGATGCTGGAGGTATAAAGTGCCATTCCATTGGAAAGAAAAAAAAATTACTTATCTTGCTTGGTCCTTGAATGAGATGCGATGCTGAAAGTATCCAATACTGTACCGAATGCAGAGTTGTAATGTGTTTAAAAACGAAAACAAAACTCCTTTAATCTCGTCTGTGCCACCAGAAATTCTATGTTGCCAATGTAATGCGAATTATACGAAATAAATCCTCCTTTTTAAACACAGAAACTTCTATTACGTAGTTATGCACAATATATATGCAAAGAAATGATATTATAAAATTTGCAGATGTAAATAGAACAAATATGATGAAAAAAATGGACAGCATTCTAGCTGCCGTGGTGTTTTTAGTCCGATGTCCAACTAGCTGACTGTTCTTTGAGTTGTTCTGTTCTGGATCGGAACAATATCTAATTCCTTAAAAGGGTTTTTAAATGTAATTTTCTATTTTTTAATTTAAGTGCAAATGATTTTGTTGTTGGTATTGATAATGGTCGTTTCAAATATTTGCCTAAAACCCCATAAAAAGTAATAAACTCAATTGATTTAAGAAAAACTCTGAATCCTGATGAGTATTAAGATATTTATTTCATTTAAATTTTTCTTATATACGGCTTGCTACTCAAATAAAAAGCAAACGCTTCGAATTCTCTAACTCCGATACGTACTTTCAAGACACTTTATATTCTACCTTTCCATTCTAGACATAGGCTCAGATAATAATGTTCAATTGGTTGCGCTGCCAATGAACACCGAGCGATTTAATTCACAGAAAATCATCACCCGTTATCATCATGGCTCAATTTCAGGTCACGAATTGACCCTACTACTTCGGCAGATTAGTGTCCCAGTTAATTTTCTGTTTCCAGCACTCCCTCAGAATCAGTTTAAGCATGAGAGTAACTGGACTAGTAAACCCAGTTGGGTCAAAGATTTTACTCAATTCAGAAAGAACAGATCTTTTGCTCTATACAGGATTTTCTTCATCTTTTATGCGACAATACAAAGTATCGTCAAACAAGTCCCATTTCAATCCCAATACTGACACAACTTCTTTATAATCTTCATCACAAAAGTTTAGAATTGAAAGTTTCATTTTTAAGTCTATTATGTTTCCAACCTGAGGTCAAATTTTGCAGCAGCCATTATTTCTCTTGATCCCTCGATAAATGAGTTCAATTCTTCACCTGATTCTACGCTTGGTACACAGTTATCCACATACATGGCGTACTTTAGCTTTGAAGCTATTTCCTGGTGCTGTTCTAGTACATTTTCCAAATGGTAGTTAATCGTCGTAGCGAGTAAAAAGCGGCTGGCATATACGCCGAATACAACCCTTCGGTGTCGATATATAGTCAGTTTTTCAGGCTGCCCTTTCTCCCACCATAGGAACCGGAGAAAATCTCTATCCGCTGGGTTAACACCTATTTGCAAAAAGGCTCTTTTTATATCAGAAATAACCCAATACTTTCCCTCTCAAAATTTTGTCAAAATTTTTGGGGTTAATTCAAGATAATTAAGACCTTTTTCAAGGCAGTTATTTAGGGATACCGAATTTTTCTCTTTTGCAGATGCGTCGAATACTGGTCGAATTTTCCCGAAACACTGCTCTAGGCGGCATAATGCCTTTTGATCCTTTCTGCTTCCGAAATATCGACAGGTTCAATTATTCCCCCTTCTACCCAATCCTTTAAAACAGTTTCATAGGCTTCTAAGAAATTCTTGGTCTGACGGCTTCTCACGCAAGACTTCAGACGCTTTTCTGCAAGGATTCTAATAACAGGCAACTCAGGATAAATTTGAAGCCACGGAAGTGACACCTGATACCTTCCCGTGTCATCTCTTTAAGTACGGATAAAATATTTTCTGTAGCTTTTTCAATTTCTTGTTTTGTTTGGGAAAGAGCTGGTACAGTTATTCCGATATAATCAGGAGACCACAAGTCACAAATTTTTATGCCACTAATGTGTAGGGATAAAAGAACTTCATTAAAATTCTTTGCCTTTACCCTCGTCCTTCCTAATACTGTCTAGCCAAGGTGTGTATTCATTGCTACTAAACTTTCCGTTATGTGTTTTATTTCCCCTGTAAAGAGTTTTCCGGCATAATCTGCTCCTATAAGCATGTGTATTTCATTAGGATGTTTTTCAAATAAACAAGAATTCTCACTAATAGTTACATCACTGGGAAAAATTTTGTTACCCTTTAGCTTCTTTATGTAGTCCCTATCCTCCAATTTTGGAATATGTGAACATATGTTTTTCAGACTCATACCTTCCGTTTTACATGTAAATTTCATTTCTGGATGACGTAACTTAATTAGATTTTTGTTGTGATTTTCCCTTTTTTCTATGCCTCCAAAAAGACCATGTGTCACACTTTCCTGATCTAAAGACTTTAGTTTCAATTTCTCCGCAAGAAATGCACTGATGCATGATCTGCTACTTACGGTATCTAGAATTATTCTTACAAACTTGTTTTTACCATTTCCGTAAACATTGACAATAAAAGTTTGGAAGATTACATTTTCATAAGATGAATTATTCGTTAAAGCCTTATTTTGAATTTGTTCTTCTTTAATTTTCCCGTTTTCTTTTTTAAAACACATTATAGCGGCATGTCGTTGTTTCCATAATTCGCATCTTATTCTAGAAGTACAATTAATGCTAAGGTGTCGTGGATGTAAACAGCGACAGCATATTCCTTTCGTTTTGCATTTCTCTTTTTTTCTCAGTAGACCATAAATATGCTTGTTTACATGTTATAAGATTCGTGATCAGAAGAGTCGCAGAATATACATGGAGTTTTTTCCCCCCGCAAACTTGTATTGGTTAATTCCGCAGCTGTATGTTTAGCAATATGTCTGGTTTCACTCAGTTTGTTATGGTTTTGTGGTGCCGTCGAAGCGATCTTTGTCTGTACCATCGAGAAGGTAGGTTCCCGTGCAATTAGTTGTTCAGAAAGAAATTTTACTAGATGATTCAAATCGTAATTTGACTTTCGAACTGTTTTATTAAGTTCCAAAACCAAATCTTTGGAGCAATGTTTTAAGTAATATAGGTGTTAATAAAGTACCATATGTTTCTGGGGTCATGTTTAATGATTCAAGACATCGAATATGTTTCTGTATGTGGTTGAATAATTTACGGAAGTTTTTAATGTCACTAGAATCCTTTAAAGGTCTGATTTTCAGTAATTTATCTCAAGGGCGTTTATCAGTTCATCTTTATTTCCAAAACTTTCTGTCAGAAGTTTCATAATTTTCTTCGGTTAGATCGAAACCATCATGGTGTTATAAGCAGTACCGCCCAAAAATGATTTCAGATAATTAAATTTACTTATAGGGTCAAGCGTTTTATTTTGGTGTATGGCTGATGAAAAAGTGTTCCAAAATGCCAACCATTCACAACTCTCGCCATAAAACTTCGAAATGGTATGTTTAGGAAGCTTTACAGTTTGACTTTCGATTTTGACGGTTTCTATCATATTTTCACTAAGCTGCTAGTGACCTTTAACACACTTAATTTTTGGTGTTCTGTATTAATTTCTTTTAGTTTTTTGTTAGCTTTGTATTTAAATGTAGCTATTCTTTCACGATACTCGTCAACACCGCTTAATTCCTGGTCTACATCATTTATGCTTATTAATTTTTCTCTATCGGCATCTGTTTGTTTTAACTCGTCTGATTTTTCGTTTAAGAGTTCTAAGGAAATTTCTAGTTCTTCTGCATTCACTTCTGTTTCTGATAAATCAGTTTCGATTCGGCCAATTACTTTTGTAACAGCAGTACTTAAGTAGCCGCGTTTCTTTTTCAATGTATCGATTAATTCTGTCATTGTTTAATATTCCATAATTCAACAAGTATCAGCAATTCACTAATTATTTATGCATATGTATTATCTATATCACTGATATCAATTTCGACAGTCAACAGTTAATTTAAGGAAAAAGCAGTTATTGGCAATCCCTGTTCGGGCGCCATGTTAGAATTTATCTGCATTAAAATTTTAGATTAATAAATAGATAAGTGAAAAATCACTTACGTACTGAAGGGCTGCCCTGGAACTGCTTGTCTTCCTTTCTATTTCCGTTAGTCTAAGCTGAAATTCTAATCACTGGGGAACACTACTATGAATTTTTTCAGAAATTTCAATTAACATGAGAAAGATATTTACATAATATCTACAGGTTACAATCATTACAAGCATTATATTTCAAATATATACATACGGAGACGGTCTATCGATTAAACTTATATTAGACGCGTCACACGTTCAACTAACTACTTTTTGTCTTTTCCGCCAGAGGGCGTTCATGGGAGGTGAGTTATTTGTAAACAAATGTGACAGTGAGAATAACATATTCCAGGTCAAGTATTCTAATGCGAGCAGCAGTAGAAGAGTATGAATACGTAAAAATGATAGCAATTAGACGAAGTAGTAGTTGGTTTTTGATATTATTCTTATTATTCTGGCATGCAGTGGGGAATTTCTATCCCTGGTCTTTCCAGATTCCTGAGAGAATCCCGAATTGGGCCTGACGTCTGAGGAAGTCCGTAACTAGTGTTCTCCAGATGAGGTATAAACTGAGGTGGAAAAAACTTTGAAGCCCATTGCTCCCTGCAAAACCGCCTCCTAAAGGTTCCAGTGAAGCCCTCTCCTGGCTAAGAAATCCAAAAATCAACAATTTATAAGTAATATATGCCATCGCACATATTCAGAAAATACGCGCAGCTAAATCAGATGTAGAAAAACTATTTCTGGGATTCCAAGCAGCCATGTCTTTGATGAGGTTCGCCGAAGAAAATAACTAAATGAAGAAATGCGTCACAATTCTGAAGAAATCGCCTTATTTTAAATTTCAGCATTTCAAAACTTAATTCCCACTTTACCTTTCAGGTTTCTGTCTCAACCAGTCTGCTCTTCTCGGGGTCAGTACTTGGGTGGCTGACCGCCCACGTGACTGGTTCCGGCGAATCAGCTTTCTTTCTCACCAGCTCGACGGCTTTCAGACTTAGGAAATTTTTGGTACCATCATTCATACCGACGTGACGAAGCCACGTCGCAGGCTCCTGGGCGAAGCCCTACCCTGTGTATAATAACGTATGTTGTTGTACATATCTTTTTGCTTAGCATAGCATAATTATGAAAGATGAATTGTAGGTAAGCAATATATGGCTATTGTAAAATTTTGGTAAAAACTAAATGAGTACTGCAGTCTTCTGGAATATCTTTAAGGTTGATTTCTTTTAAGGATCCATTTGCCTGAGTGGCTGTGAATAAATTCAATTCTCTTCTCTCGGAGAGCAAGTTGCTGGTCACACCTAACTGTGCGTCCTTCTTCTGAGACTGTAGCTGGTCGACTGTGCTTCTGCAAGCTAAGGAGGAAGCTAAGAGGAAGAAGGACACCATTACGGAGGGACGGGGATGCCCTAACTTTACCTTTTTGGTTATACAGGCATAGTCCCACGCCCTCCTCCTTGTCTGTTTTTATCAGCTCCACCACAGCCGAGGGAGCGGACAAGCCAGTACCAGTACGGTCCCTGTCGAGCCTGATCCCATCCTAGGTACAATACCCGGGTTCTAGTCCTGTGAAGAATAAGGTACAATAGTACGTGATATTTTGCCCCCGTGGTTGAGACTGCCTAAGTACAGATCCTAGCCAGTACTTCCCAGGAATTCTCCTGAGTCAACCCCCGGGGGGGAAGAGGGAGAAGGAAAAGTGTGGTAAAGAATATTATTGGCAGGCGTACGGGGGTTTTAGTACCATCATTTCACTTACATTTAATACTTGCTTGAGCTTCGCCGAATGCCGTGGCGGTTAACGCCTTAATTTCTAAATTCTACCAACGCCTAAGGGCACCATGACAGGCAGTTAAAGCAAGAGATCTGCTATATGCTGCCCAAACCACTCAACGAACTACAAATCTGCTTCCTGCGAGAAAATGCCAAGACTGGATGGAGGTGTAGTCAGGCACTGTTTAGCTGGTCACGTGGCCTAAAGCAGGGAATGTAATGTTATGAAGGGGCGTGGGTTACCAAAGTAGCAGTGAAGCAATTATAGGCAAAAAATATGCATAATCGGACCGATGAAAGATCTAACTTGCATGTGAATGCGGTGAAAAAACAAATTACAGTTCGAGTTACCCCGGAGAGCGGAACTTAAGTGCCTGAAGGGTCATAGGTCATCGCTTGTCACGTTCCAAGGTGGTCCAAGTCTCGAAGTAGTGATTTGCTAAATAGATGCGCCAAATGATTCCAACGGCAGCATTTTCGCGCTGTACAACGTGAACAACTTTAGTTATGTCTTAAAATTTATGCTTTGTTTTAAATAAAAATAGAAAAAAGAAGCTTTCTTAAAACGAAATTAACGCGATTAAAGCCTTTAACTCTTCTATTTATGAAACTGCCATTCGACTTCGCAATCTCTTTTATACGAAGTTTACATGACAAACTTGCCCATTAGCTGAAATTTTAGTTTTAATGTTAACGATAATAACAGAAATAAATTTTGTTATTTTAGTGTCATACAATGATTTAACTCAGTTGAATATTAAACTGTTAAAATATAGCTCAAGTATGAAGTATTTATTTTCATTATTACTAATTGTTTTCATCTTTTACTTATTTTATGTACTATATTATTCATATTTAGAATCTGGTAATGCAGGATGGACATTACTTGTCTGATCAAAGCAGGTCATAGATCTTGGAACTTTTTCTAGAATGAGTTAGGATTTACAAAAATAAGCTACAGTTCACCAGTCGAACTTTGAAGTTATTTTATTTTATTTTTAATATGTTATTCACCTATCTTACTCGTTGACGACTATAGATTCGATTTCGTACTTATGTTACTTGAAAACGAAATTGCAAATTCTACTGCTACTTTCACGGACGGTAAACCCAACGATGAGCAGCTCGCAATTTTTTATGAACATGAGAGAACAGCACAATAACACTTCTAACAAAATTCACAACGGTCCCGACAACCTAGCTAAACAGGGTGAAAAAATAGCCATTACTCACTCCGCTAATCCAAAGATAATGAATGGAAACTGGTCCCCAGGAAATGCACACTATCTCTCAACTCATCTAAGTGCTGCATAGTTCTCTTTAGACGTTACAAGAAAAATTATCCTATTAACTACAACATCACCCTTAATAATTCCCTAGTTCCTGTTGCTGATTCTTACAAATATTTAAGAGTCTACATCGATAAAGCTCTCAACTTTATTACCCATATCCAATATATCTTAGATAAGGCAAATGCTGCTTTCATGTCCATCTACTCATTAATAGGCAGAAAGTCGAAATTAAATCTTCGTACGAAGAGAACCTTGTATGTCACTCTCATTCGGCCAATCATCCTATATGCGGCCCCTGCCTGGGCTACAGCCAGTAGAACCGAAAGGCAAAAGATTAATGTTTTACAAAATGAAATCCTCAGAAACATAGTAAACGTACCATGGTATGTTAAAAATACTCAAATTCATAGTGATCTCAATATCTACCCTATACATGATCAAATTCTCATAAGTGCTCATAATTTCTTTGAAAAAAATGAAAAACTCTCCATATACAGCTATGAGAAGCCTCACAGAATATGATCCTACTGAAGAATATACCGTTAAAAGACCTCGAACTATCCACCATAATGCGTTATGGTGGTGATGTATATATTGTATCATATTATTTCTCGTAAACTTCGCATCATTAGTGTTACTCAAAACTGTGTGTGTATATATTTTACTTGCAAAGATAGAACTTTTTTTTATTTAAGTAAGAATTTTCAAGATTTATTTACATTATTTAATGATTTCTGATATTTAACATATCAATAAATCATTAAAATTACTAAAGAAATTAAAGGATCACATCCACAAGCTATTATTATACATATTTCTCATATTCAAATACTTAAAAAGTTATTTTACTCAAATCTCCTCATCGGACTGAAGGACCAATCAGTTTACTTGTACACGTCATGTGACTTGCATTGCCTAGCCTCACTCCTTCGTACTTAGATCTCACTTCGTCTCTGGACGCCATGCATATAGCATGCACATCAATTGCTATATATAATTGTTTATCAACTAGAAAAATTATTAATTAATGAGTGTAACTCAATTACTGATCTCGCCTCTGTGCGTGGTGTTAAACACCTTTAATTTAAACTTATACTGTTAATGGCCATTGGCATAATATTTATGTACTGTTTTTAACTCTTCAGTAGTTGACTGCCAGCAGCAAAATCAAGATCCAAGAAATGTACACGCAATAATAGTAATTCATCCACTGAAGAGGAATTCCCTCCCCTTAAAACCAATTCTAAATTTCATTCACTTCCAAATGAAGAAAATCTTGATAACAGGGAACATGATGCTCCTGTGACTAACGCCACTTCTAATAATGATGACACTGGTTTCACTAACCCGCATAAGTAGGCAGGGAAAATTCCCCTTTAGTTTTAACTGACCTAAATGTAAATTGGAAGTAGTTAAGAAAAGAAATCAAAAAAGAATTAGGAATTACAAAGGTCGAAGGAAAAATTGAGGGAGAGAACTTCAAAATTAAATTATTCTCAGTCGAAGATTACCAAAAGGTCCAAAACAAACTTGAGACTCAAAAAGTCCTTTCCTCCTTAATTCTGATAAAGTTAATAGAATTATCATTAAAGAATTATTTCTGCATACAGAACCAGATGAATTTAGAGAAGATTTAGATGTACAGAACATCCCTGTGTTAAAGTGCAAGCAGATACAGCGTATGCGAAACGGCGTAGCTACTAATCTTCTCGTCTTTTACGTAGAAACCCCGCGCACTGATGCCGGAAAGAAAATTAATCATATTAGACTCATCACCGATATCAGCGTGAAAATTGTTTCTTATAAAAGTAAATCCGGACCGACGCACTGTTTCAACTGCCAACGTTACGGGCTTACTCGGTGTACCTGCAGTGTCTTCGCTGTGCAGAAAATCAGAAGTCAAACGAATGCCCCAAAAAAGGCAAAAAACATACTGCCAAATGTATGCTCTGCAGCGGTAATTACGCGCCATGTAGCAAAGAATGTTCGAAGCGACTGGGAAATTTAGATTACGAAAAAGAAATAGACGAAACTAAATCTTTAAACAAGGAAAAACTCAAAGTTCTACAACCAAAGCAGTCTTCGGTTACTACCAGGGATCAAAGAAGTTCATTTTACGGAGTTCATAGGCAAAATAATGCCTGTACCTCCACATCATCAAAGAATTGAAATTCAGTCATCAAAAAAGGGGATTGTCTAATAAGGTAAACATTTTCAAAAGCGAAATAAAGCCTTATGAATAAGTGCCTTCACACTGAGAAAAAAGGTAAAAACTCAGAAGCTCTAATTTTGGGCCAAATAAAGGGCCGGAATAATTTAGATAGGGGCAGTTATCATATATAAATTTTGACTAAAAAATAATAAAGCACATGTTTCCTTGAACCTTGATTAATCAATCATACTGCGAACGTCAACTTCATTGATAGCGAATTACCCATAGACCTGTTATATACTAGACCGAGTATCGCCATTCAAAACCGGGTGAAAAGCGGCACAGGAATGAGCTGCAGGAGTTTGGGCATGAAATGAAACTCAACCTAGACTTTGGCGTACTATCACCACGGCTGGCGATTTTTTTCCGTCAAAAGTGAATAAAATGAAATAAAAAAAGGGGGAAATAGTGATGATTTCATCAGGAGGGTAGCATCACTATCACACCAGGAGCGCTGTTTCTATACTGCACAAATTAAATTTGCAAAATGCAGTCTACCCCCCACAGCCAGACAAATACTCATACCTAGCTTAGCAGCACAAAGGCAGACAAAGAGAAAAAAGGCAAAAACAGAATGAGACGAAGCAGTGTATAATAAATACAACATATCAGAAAAATGGTAATAAAATACAAATAAAATAAAAATAAAAAAAGAGTTTTTTCATTTAAAAATAAACAAATAAATAAATAAATAAAAAGTGATTTAGGCAAAGTATATAATACATTACTAAAATTAGTGGATGAAAAATAAAATAATTAAAAAAATTCATATATATTTATTATAATGCAATAATTATGCATAAAGAAGGAACAAAGATAATTTTAGAAATTATTTTGAGTGAAAAAGAGATTAAAATAAAACAGGAAGATTATAAGCCTAAAAATTGGCCAGGGGAAAAATAAATAAATAAATATATAAAAAATAAAAAATAGAAGGTTTTTTTAGTGCTTAAGACAAAATAAAAAATAAAAAATAGATAACATAAGTAAAATGAGTGGAAACAGAAAATAATACAAAAAAGAAATTCAATGTTAATACGAAAAGGAAATTTAATGTTAATACGATGTATTATAGAGAACTACATAGCAGGCAAATCAAAGTGAGAAAGATATTAAATTAAATAAAGTAAAAATGAATGTCAATATAGCCGATATAAGTTAAAAGGAAGAGAGAGGGGTAAATTAATAAATTATGAAACAAAAATGTGGTAAATTAAGACTTCCTTTTACTAGCAAAAATAAATATATTATGCACGTTGCACAATGTAGTCGCACTATTTTAAATAATTTTAGAAGGTAAAATTTAAATAATGTTCATTATTTTTAAAAAGAAACTTAAAATTATTAAAGTTTTGAAATTTAACTGCTATATAATGACTATTTTCCTAATACTTAACAAATTCTTAATATTAAAATAAATGCCAGAAACATGATATAAGAAAGAAAATACGTGATTGAAAGTAAACATATTTGTTATAGTATTTGGATGCATGAAAAGGGGATAAAATAAGGTCATTCATGTCAAAAAAAAATCACAATTTTATGCAGTTCTTACACAGTGTATTTTATCGACATTACCAAGTATTAAATACATACATTACTTACTACTTCGTACATGTCCGCATAAGCAAACGCATACAAAGAATATATAACTAAACGCATTTGAAGCAAAGTCTGTTGGCGTACAAAAAATGTCGTCAAAGCAGAATACTAATTAAAATTATATCACATTACTAAAATTTTAACATTTTCTTCAGAACGCAGTTATTAAAGACATACATATATATTAAGATACTTTTATTTAAATGTTATTTCAAGTATGCATATATTATGTAAAATTAGAAAATCTATTTTTATTAGAAAACGGCAAGTAGAGTGGCTAAAACACCTCTACATTTTATAAAAAATAGGTTTTATAACTTTAGAAAAAGCTCATCTGTAAAATATTACTCCTTCACCTTTCACGTATCTGGAATTACATCCATATGTGGAGCACGAAAGTACCATTTTTTAAGTCCGAAACAATCCGCGTAATAGCTAAACACTTGCTTCTCACAAATTCTCCATAGAGCTGTAATGGTAAAGAAGATTCGCGGAAAATACGATCTGGGAAATGTTCCATATGTCACGTGGTTCGCATTCCTGTTCCGCTTCAGAGTTGCCGTTTCTCTCTCTAGTACATTACAGCCAAAGAACCTCTATGTAAAGAAGGAAAGGCTCCATAGACGTAATGTAAACCACTTTGTCTGCAACGCCGCTACAAAGAAAAGGGAACATTCGCCAAGGGATTTGGCGACGGAATCTGTTGGCGAGAACTTCCCCTCTGGGATGTGCCGGTCCTTTGGTACTTAGCCGACATTTTCCCCCTCCGCGACGTGTATAGGAAATTGAGGAACACGGGTTAAGATGAATCGTTCTTTGACTTGTGGCGATAATTGAAACTCGGAAATGATGAAATATTAGGTGAAGTTTCACTTTCACTGGCTGTTGAATTTCCATTGTTCATATCGCTACTTGAAACCAAATAACCTATTCTTTGTTTAAACTCTTGCTAAACGTAACGGTCGAACCTGTCCAAAGAAACTTCGACATTCAGCTTCGAGCTTTGGCGCTTTTTAGCGACAGATATTTCACGCATGCGCAGTTGTTTCCCTTTTCGTTGGAAGGGAGCCACTTCTGCTTCTGCGAAGTTTTCCTTCTTAACAGTACATATTCTTTGTTACAGCTATATGGAATTACCCACAAGCGAAAGTCAAATTGACCTTTCCGTGAAAATCCTTCTAAGGAGGGATGGAGGGGGACTCGGTTATGAGTCGAAAAAGTTGTTTGCCTGGTGATCACTAGCGTCTACATCCCACAACGGCAGTCTACGACGGAGGCGATCCTATTATTTCCATGGGGGAGTAGAATTCAAGTCAGAATTCTTGCGCATCGGCAGTACCCCCTACATAGGTATGTAAGGGGGTACTGTCATACAGGGAAAAATAAGTCCGGTTTTTTGAGGAATACAACGGCAGCGAACGATGTTTGTTTACATTTGGAAGTTCACAAAATTGCAAAGTATTAGGCAGTTTTTTTTATTGCGATTTACAGCAAACAGACAATTTATGTCTACAAATCCGCGTTTAATGTTTGAAGTTCAGAAGATTTAACAGGCAGTGAGTATGTATAAGACAACAGATTGCAATCTTAAGACTTATAAATCTTTTAAAACGTAGTTTAAATCACTACATTTAAAACAATAAATCAGTGATAATTTAAAAATAATTGTTTGTACTGAAAAAACAGTAAATCATAGTTTTAAACTATATTTAAAAAGTAATGCATCGGTAATTAAAAATATTATTTGTAGCTCATTATTATATTATTAAATATTTTTTATGAATGCATAATTATCATATCATGAATTATTCATTTATGAATGATCTCATTATTTATTATAATTAGAAACGGTAGATTTTTTTAATAATGCTATAAAAAATTACTATAATTTTAATGTAACTTTTCTATTTGAAAAAGGAATATCTTTTTATGTGAGATGGTCCATCATAGAAGAATGATCGCATAAGGGAGATGGCACATGTGTAGGATTTTGCAAAGAAATCTGTCTTGTACAGATAATCTTATTTGAGAAGTATTCCTCAAGCGATTACTACATTAGGAATGTGCATGGAAGACCGCATTAGGAATCTACCTGGAGAACTCTCCAAAGGAGTTTGCCCAAAAAAGGGATGTTATTTTATTATTTATTTATTGGACAATCTGATATTGCTCATTGCATAAGTACACATAAAGCAGTATTTCACTTCAGTCCTCCAGGAATGACTACGTACACTGGTGTGCCAAAATTAAGGACGAGACGGTTTTTTCAATATAACTTTGTACAAAAGCTTTCCAAATCAACACATTTAATACCGTAAGATTCCCAATACGTAAGGACATGAGTAATGTAAGCAACACTTACTAAAAGAGAAATCAGACGGATAAAAAGAAGCTTTATTGAAAAAGTAGCATGGAGCGCAATGCGACTGAAGGCTGAAACATCCCTGTGATGGGTGTCCAGCATAAAACATCCGGTCTTTAATAGGGGATATGATCTGCCCTGACTGCTAGGCAGGTTTCACAGCGTCTGCCCATACTGAGAATGAGGGTGTCAATGAGTTGTTGAGGCATTGCTGCCCATTCGTCTTGCAGCGCCAATCGAAGCTCCGGAATCGTTACTGGTGGTAAGGTACGAGCTGCCAAGCGTCTGCCTAGAAAATCCCATACATGCTCGATGGGATTCAGATCCGGAGATCGTGCCGGCCAATCCATACGTTCAATATCCTCACTCTCTAAGAGCTGTTCGGCAGCTACTGTGCGATGACATGGTGCATTGTCGTCCATGAAAAGGAATTGCGGACCCATAGCGCCTCTAAAAAGACGCACATATGGAAGAAGAATCTCGTTACAATAACGGGTCTCGTTGACTGAACCTGCGTCGAAGATGTGAAGGTCTGTACGACTACCAAGCATGATGCCTCCCCAAACGAGAACACCTCCACCTCCATACCTGTCCCTTTCAATGATGTTCGAGGGATGATTGCGGCTTCCCCGCTCTCTCCAGATGAGTATGCGATGAGAATCGCTACTCAAACTGTATCTGCTCTCATCTGTAAAGAGTACTCGTCCCCATTCATCGTCTCTCCAATTCCGGTGTTCCCGACACCATAGAGAACGCATTTTCCGATGGGCAGGCGTTAGAAATACACACCGTACAGGGCGTCGGGCAAACAGACCACCACCCTGCAGTCTTCTGACCACGATAAAACGCGATATCGGTCGTCCAGTCGCCTGTGTCGTGTGTCTAGCGATTACTCCCGCTCTCTGCTGCCTGTTTCTTCTGGCCTGTAAGGCAATATACCGGTCATCTGCGGGTGTGGTTCCTCGTGGACGACCACTACTAAACCCCCGGATAGCTGTTCCTGTAGTTTGAAATTGTCTCCAAAGCCGTGAAACGATGCTGTGAGCAATTCCGAACTCTGCAACCACACCTGTCACACTGCGGCCGGCCTCCAACTTCCCAATGATTCGACCTGGGGTAAAAGCATCCAGATGTCGTCTAACAGATTGATTATTCGCCATTTCTCGCTGAGGCAGCAACTCGGTGGGATTTTAACTGCTATACGGCGTGCAATCTCTTTGCCAGAAATACTGATCTTACACCGACAACATGCTTTATAGTACTCAGACACTCCCCCATTACGTCTACCTGCATATCTGCGCATGTGCTACCGTACATCACCTTACTTAATCTCCTGATTGGTCTTTCTCTCCGCTCTGCCTCTTCGTTCAGCTGATATGCTAATTTTTCGACTTCGTCCTTAATTTTTGCACACCAGTGTAATGGCTTTAAATATGAAACAAAGCGATAATATTCGGTGGCAACGATTTGAAAAGTGATTCAACGTGTTTTGTGATTTGACGGAAAATGCCGTTTCGAGACTAACAGCTCTTCCGGGCTAACGGCCCTTTGGGCTAAAAAGAGCCCTTTAGTTTTCGGGGTACATATATCAACAAATGTACTTTTAGGGGTTTTCGGTACGCTCACTGTTTTTACGCAAATAAACATTTGTTCCAATTCAGATCTCTGAAATGTTTCTTTCCA